>OVBL01000432.1:0-412938 GCA_900406555.1 Pseudoturritis turrita | reverse complement strand
TTACACTATAACCCATGGTCACAAACTTGGTAAGAGAGACGAAGATGATGAATGTTGCGTCTTTGGTAAACAAATAGATGTAGAGACAAACAGACGCGACTTTCTCCTATATGAACACGAAGCGTTACTCTAGGGTTTGGCAGACTAGGGAATGTGTTTTCAACTACTGCAATAAACACATGTTCATTGATGTATACTTTTTAAATGAGTTGTCATTCATCTCCTCATGTGTAAAAAAATGACTTGTCCTTTATTCTTATGGGTGTTCGCGCCATTTATTGCGCGGCAAATTTACGCGCTTTCTCTGCCATTTCTTATTAAATTGAGTTGTCTTTTCCAAGGCAGAGTATCTTATGTTATGATAGTTGACCGGTTGCATAGTAATCATCCCTGTAAATTGAGTTTTATTTTCCAAGTCAATTTAAAGGAAGATCGACCCCTTTCATATCTTTTCTTATCTATAAAAATAGTAGATTGTTTACGAACAGAGTGCCTGTTAATTATTTTCAAAATCCAAATACCGCATCACATCGTAGGTTAACATGCAAATACCAGAGCTCCCTTCGGACATTATCTCTGTCATTGCACGAAAACTTGGCCACCTCACCTTGTGGAGAGTCGGACACATCCTCCGAATAGGGCGGATCGGTAGAGATGTAGTGTACAGTGATGAAGTCCTCAAGGAACTTAATATCCACGATCTATGTGAAGACACAGATAAAATTCTCCTAGACGGGGCGAATCGCAGCTTTTTTGTAAGATGCTTAAACGCCGGAAACCCAACTGCTATTTATTATGAGGCTGCAAGACTCATGACCACAGAACAAGACATCAGCGCATCCATGGAGCTTTTGGACCGGCTTGTCCCTTTCAGTGCTAACGCAACTTATCTCTGTGGAATGCTGTGTGTATGTGCTGGACGTACGAAAAAGGCTGCACAACTTCTCAAATTATGTGTCGACGTACACGCTGAAGGTGATTTTGATAAACTCACCAGGCTTGGGGAGGAGGTTCTAGATGCGGTTGTAGCTTTCTATCCACCCATGAACCATTCTTTTGCATCAACCTGGCAATACCCTGACTGTCCAGATTTGCCTTTTCCAAATTGTGCCACTGAGCACGAATATCAACCTGGATGCGAAAACTGCTACCTGTATTGGTTCGCAAGACAGCTTTGCCGCATTATATAGGAGATTTGAACTATTTCTTCTAATTTTATTTGTTTCTGTATTTATAAATCCTTGAAAAGTTATGATTCCGTAATTCAAGATGTGGATTTTAATTGAATAATATGTTTTACCCTCGGATTTGTTGAGCATATATATTTTTTGAATGAAACTAAAAGTAAAATCTATAGTAGAGCACAGGAAGATTAATAGCAGATTACTGGATGATTCATGCAGATATCAGACGCAGACTTCGCGATACCAGATGCAGACTCTGCGATACTAGATGCAGATGCAGACTCTGCGATACCAGATGCAGACTCTGCGATACCAGATGCACACTCTGCGATACCGACTATTTTATGATACCCACATCAAACTAAAAGACTAACATAAAACAACGGAGCACCATAAATAAGGACAAATAAATAAAGTTATAAACCAAGATTTGTTTCCTTGTTTAAATAAACTTAAAGCCAGAGTGAAGCCAGAGTGAAGCCAGAGTGAAGCCAGAGTAAAGCTAGAGTGAAGCCAGAGTCAAGCCAGAGTCAAGAAAATGGGCATGTTTTTCGATTGTGTCCTGCATTATGGCATTTTGAGCACCTGTGATGAATTTTTGGGCTACTCTGGAAAAGACTCTTTTTCATCTGTGGGGGTGGAGTACTCTGCCAAAGTTTAGCTTTCTTATTTGGTGTTTGAGTAGTCGGAGAATTACGAGATCGTTTCATTCTCACCTTTGGGGATGGAGTAGTGGGTGAAATATTATCGCTGAATGGAGTACTCTGCATCGTTTTCTTCGTAACGGATGGAGTCCTCTGCTTCGTTTGATTCGTTGTGGATTGAGTCCTCTGCTTCATTTTTTGCTTTGTGGATGGAGTACTCTGCGAAGGTTCTATTTTTTACTTTTTCCATTGATTACGCTTGAACCGCTTAGCCTTTTCAATAGCAGAAAGATATCTCTTTGCCTTCGGTCTACCGGAAGGTACTCTTATGACTGGTGGCAGACATTGTTCACTAATTACGTGTGGTGGTAGAATCAAATCTTCGTCTACAGGTTTTATAGGTTCTGAGTACGTTGAATACAAGTAGCCCTTTGTGAAATGATCATCCACCAGGGTAGCTTCATCAGTTTTCCGACTTAATGCTGCTTTAATCGCGTGCTCGCAGAGAATCTTCTCGACATCATATTGTTTACAAGTACAAAGTCTCTGCAATCATAAATTTCATAAATTTTAAAAAGGAATCGAACTCAGAGCAGATAAACAAGGCAAACGTTTCCTGAGACTGGCAGTGATAAATAGCAAAAAAAAAACTTACATACCTTCTGTAGATCAACCACACAATCATAATCTCCACCTGTAACATGGCTACAATTTGAATCAGTATGATGAACATTTAAAATTTCCAAACTACCGTGTCTTTCATGCAGTAATTTTTCAACGTTTGGGGGAAATTTGTTTTTAATGAGGCAGCTTTGTCTCGCCTTTCCACAAACCACATTGACAACAACTTTCTAATAACCTCCACGAAATGTTTAACAGGAAATGATCTGTCTTCCTTAAGCGCGGCATTAATGGATTCTGCAATGTTGCTCGTCATTATACCAAATCTATCTCCTGGAAAATGTGCACAAGCCCATAATCAAAATTCCGCCTCTTCCAAGTAAACTGCTAATTCACTATTCTGACGACGAATCACACCAAATAATTTTTCAAAATCTACCAGTCGATATGCATATGCAGCATGACACACCAAACTGAGCATTGCGTTCTTTTTAAACTTTAAGATGAGGTTATTTTTGAGGTGATAGTAACATACTCCCCTATCAGCTGCGGGGAAAACCTTCTCAATGGCCTTTGCGATTGATGGATGACGGTCAGAAATAATGGCCAAATTTTTATCATCAAGTATCACACCACGCAAATGTGTAAAAAACTATTCCCATGAAGCATCATTCTCTGAGTCTACAATCCCAAAAGCTATAGGAAATATACTCGAATCTGCATCTTGACCTGCAGCTACCAGCATAACACCTCTGTACTTTCCAGTTAGATGTGCTCCATCTACCACAACAACCCTCCTCAAGAACTCAAATCCTTTGATGGAAGCACCAAAAGCAATGAATAAATACTTAAACCTTTGTTGAGCATCACGTTCAAGCTTTGTAATCGTACCTGGATTGGCCTGCTCTATTTTGTATAGATAGGAAGGTAAGTCCTGGTAACCCCTCTCAAAAGTGCCTCTGACCAGCTCTCGTGCATATGCCAACGCTTTATGCGCCTTTGTATAGTCTATGTCAAGACAATGTAGTGACTTAATACAGTTCATTACATGCTTAGGCGTGATTCCTTTAAGATCATTACCACCACTAAATCTATCAACATACATCTTTCCAATAAATTTTGCATTAGCCTGTCGTTGACGAGAATACCTACAGACAGCAGAGCATGTATGAGCTTCTTTATATATCCGAACGAGAAATTCTGGAGATTCATATGAAACTGACAGAGTCGACGCACGAATCCTCCAAGAAAAATTAGGAACAAAACATTTCACGATAAATAGTTTCTTCCTCGACGTGGCGATTTTGAAATCAAACTTCTCGATGACTGCAATCTTGCGTAATTGCATAATTAATGCTTCCTTGTCATCAAATATTTCGCCAACCTTAATGGATCCAGATTTCTTCATTGGTAATGGCTTCGTAGGCGTCTCATCGAATATATCGCAGAATAAAGGCGGCATCTGCTGTTTCTTTGCATACTGTCGGCAGTCTCTGCTATTGTTCGGTGGTGGCATCATATGCTCGTCTTTAACATTACCAACATCATCAAAATCCACACCACCATCCTCTTTGACATCACAAGCTTCATCTTTACCCGCAGCTTCTGCTTTAATTCCATCGTTTCTTTTCCATGACACGCAAAGCCGGATAACCTCTTTTTCCGCCATTGTGATCAAGTTTGCAAGTTGCCTATCGTTATTCAAGAAGATAGGAGGTGTGTCGCTAGGCATTTTCTCCATGATAATGCGGAGAAATTCCTCATACTTGATTTGGTCTTCAACCGCAAACAACTTGCTTCCTTTGCTTGAATCAACGTCGAAATCCCAACCCATTTTTACCTTCCATTGTCCAAAAACAGTCAACAAATGCAACATTATCTGCAAAAAAGAGAATGTTCAAAACATCTGCAACACACTATCTTAGAAGATTTTTCGCAGAGCTCTACACTTTGGCAGGGTCTTTTATAAATAGCTCTGCCAAAGACGTACTAGAGCTCTAGACGCAGTTTAGAAGATGGTGGTTTAGATAACTAGTGTAATGTTTTGAAGTGTTACCTGTGTTCGTTCTTCCAGAAAATATGCTCGCCTTCAACCCCTAGATATCTTTAGATGTAAACGAAGATCGTCTTTCCGAAGAATGTACGTACTTTCGTTCAAAATTGTCGAAGTCTGTAAACAATCTTATACTCGGATTTCGCTTCCGTCTCTTTGAAAATATGAAATCTCCCTTTGAGGGTGAAATCGAAATAGTAGATCTAGGTTAAAGGTGGAGAGGTTGAAAAGGTTTATAGCAAACTCAAAAAAGTAAGAAGTAATGGCATTCTTGTTATTATTGTGAAAAGAGAGGAGTACTTCAAAATCCGACCGTTTATACAATTTAGTTACGTTGCAAATGTGAAGCCATGCCCTGCGAACAGTATGCTACAGTAGGTCGAGCAATATCTGCCTTATGTCTACAAAAAAGCACACACAACATCTGCTTTAAGTCTACAAAAAATGCACACACAATATCTGCCTTAAGGCTACCAGAACTGACACACTATATCTGCCTTAAGGCTACACAGTTAGCAGAGATTAAGAAGAGTCTGTCCAGCCTTAGCCTTAAGGCTACACAATCGACACACTATATCTGCCTTAAGACTACAGAATTAGCAGAGTTTAAGCAGCGTCTGTCCAGCTATAGCCTTAAGGCTACACAATTCGCACACTATATCTGCCTTAAGGCTACATAATTAGCAGAGTTTAAGCAGAGTTTGTCTAGCCTTAGCCTTAAGGCTACACAATTTACGCAGACTCTGCCAAGCGTAAGGGTATTTTAGACATTTTCAAAAAAAGTGTACTAGTTCTACAATTTTCCCTACGAAGGTACCCCGCTTGACATTAAAGTTAGAAAACGCACCATATCAGCAACTGTCCCAATCTTTTAAAATAAAAAATTAAAGAAATAATAAAAATGCGAAACCTTATGATTTTTCAAAATCCAAGCATTATTTTTTGTTTTCAATTTTTTTGTATGAACTGTTTGGATTTTGCCAATATTGATCACTTTTACATATGGTTGATAGTTTTATAAGCTCCAACAGTTTTATTGATAGCAAACATAACAATAATTCTTGTATCTTCTTATAATAGAAATTATCAAAACAAACATATACGTTTATATATTTCTATCGATAAACCTATCGTGTTTTCTTTTAAAATAATAAAAATGTTATATTTGTAAATTTATATGTTTATAACAAAATCTCAACTCTAATTAAAGTAATATGGATACAATTAAGCGATATTAAAGAAAATAATTGTATGATCAATCATATTACGTTTTGATTAGGTTTAAATTGGTAAGACATGTATTTGTGGGCTTATCAAGAACATTAATGAGAATATGTAAAGATTTCCACCATGACATATAGAATTAATTAGAATGTTTTGATTGGTTAATTTAATTTATGTGTCCCTTAAATTCCTCAATAAAATATATAAAGGATATGGTTGATAGTTTTATAAGCTCCAACAGTTTGATTAATTCTTGTATCTTCTTATAATATAAATTATCAAAATCTTTAGATATATATATATATATATATGTATATATATTTCTATCGAAAAACCTATTGAGTTTTCTGTTAAAACTGTACAAATGTTATATTTGTAAAGTTGTACGTTTATATTTGGGTTGGCTTAACTTCGGTTCAAATCATTAAGATATTGCGAGCAGCGAATATTTTGATCGGCTCGGCGAAAACTTCAGCTTATCTTAACTTTGGCTCGGCACAAACATCAGCTCGGCGTGCATTTTTCAGATCCAGTATGTTGATATTGCTTTGGGGTCGACATATTAACCTCGTCACAATCACTATTGAATCTGACGAGCTGGGGGGCTAACTGTTGGGGTTAGTTTCCACCTTGGAAAGATCAACATAGAAATGACCAAGCGTGGGCTAAAAATCACCGTGGGCCGAGGCAAACATTGCCTTGGGCCGAGGTGAAAGTCATCACGCGTCGAGGAAATTGACAGTATGCGCTGAAGTAACAGACGACACGCGCCGAGGCAAACAGACAGCACACACCGAGGAAACAAACAGCACGCGCCGAGGTAAACAACAACACACATCGAGGCAAGTGATGACGAGCCGAGACGTGTCGGCATTGGGCCGAGGAAAACGCCACCCTCATGGGCCGAGGCAAACGCCACCCTCATGGGCCGAGGCAAACGCCACCCTCATGGGCCAAGGCAGCGTTCATGGGCCCTTCTGAGATGAAGGCCGAGGCGAAAGCTTAATTGGGCCGAACCGACAGATGGAAAGAAAAGAAAATGCAAATCCAAGGAAGAAAAGGAAATACAAGTCTCCAAAGGAAAAAAAAAGATTCCGATATTCTCGCTAGGACGATCTAATCTGAAGTTTATAAAAGAAGGAGAGGGTATTCGAGAGAAGGACATTCACAACTTTGCAAAACAATAGACTTTACACTAAAATAAATCTTGTATTCTAAGGATTTTTAAATTTCCATAAAAACCATCTTTGAATCTCTTTTTCTGTAATCATACTCAGAAGTTTCTGTTCCCCTAAATTCTTCACCAAGTTTAATTGTGCGAGTTCCGACTCCCACAACAGTGTCCAGCAGCTGTCAACTATCTTTCTGAAGCATTACTCCATGTTTATGGATAGGAAGGCTTCTGATGCTGACCTCTGGTCTTTAGCACAAGGACCAACAGAGACCTTGCATAGCTTCATAGAGCGATTCAAGGCGGTAATATCAAAAATCGAAGGAGTAAGTGACAAAGCCGCTCTTACAGTGATGAAGAATCCACTCTGGTACGAATCAGACTTCCGGAAAGAAGTTGCGCTAAACGCACCCCAATCAATCCAAGACACACTGCATCAGGTGTCGAGCTTTGTAGATAACGAGAAGGAGATGAAAGTCTTTTCCAAAAAGTACGGAGCTCCAAGGTCGGCAAACAAAAATCCTCCTTAGAATCAGAGCGCATCAAACTTTCGGAAGAACAATCACAGATGTGGTTACGTACATCATGAGGGACCGAGCTTCGGCGGATCCCACAACTACCAAGTAAGTGCCGGCCGAGGCAAGGCCTCGTGTAACACTTGGACAAGAAACTTCAACACCTACGACAAGAAGGCCTACTGCTAGCATCACCATTGCTACGGACATTCGACCGCAAATTGTCGAAGCCTAGGGCTCAAACTGGCAGCAAAATTGGTAAAGGGGGAGCTCGGAAATTTGACTTTGAGCTAGATGAGTCGGAGAGGGAGCAATCCGTCGGCACGAACCGAGCTGATCGGCCTGCTGAAGCACGAACAAAAAGAGGAAGACAAAACAACGAAGCAGAGCTCGGAGAGCAAAACATGATAATGAGAAGATCCCAGTACCGCATGGATACAGTGTCCTCGATCAAAGCCTACCAATGAAAAACCGATGTTAGCATCAACTGGTCAACACCCGCCGAGCTGCCGAATGACATAATTTCCTTTGAAGATAGAGAAACCATCGGTATCGATAGACCACATAACAATCCTCTCGTCGTCGAGTTAATCATCAAAGACCGCGATGTTGCCAGAATCCTAATAGATACGGGAAGTTCTGTGGATGTTATCTTCCAGGAAACCCTCAGAAGAATGAACATCAGCTTGTCCGAGGTGATAGCGACGTCAAAATTGCAGACCGGATTTTCAGGAGAAACTACAATGACTCTTGGGATGACTATGCTACCTGTCCAGGCGGGAGATGTAACCAAAGTGGTACAGTTCTCGGTAGCAGATCACCCGGCGATCTACAATGTAATCTTGGGAACTCCCTGGATAAATTATGTGCGAACCGTGCAATCAACCTATCACCTCTGCGTATATTTCCCAACCCCGAATGGAGTGAAGATGATATGAGAAACCAGAAGGAATCCCGAATCTACTTCCTGACAGAACACAAGCTCAAGAATCCCATCACCAAGCAGGTCTCGCAGGCAAAGCGAAAGAAGATGAAGGCGGATCGAGAGCCCGAGAAGAAGCTAGCAAAGCTCTTATAGCAATTACAGATCATGGAGGATCGCAAAGAAGAGAACAAACCGACATGCGACCACGTAATCTCTGTCTGCATCGATGATGTGCACCTAGAACGCTGCGTGGAGATCAGAGTAAAGCTAGGCGAAACATCAAAGGAAGAATTGATCTCCTTTCTAAAAAGGAATATAAATACTTTTGATTTGAGCGCCGAGGATATGTTAGGCATCGACATCAACGTGATCTGCCACGAGCTAAATACAGATCCGACCTTCAAACCAGTGAAACAAAAAAGAAGGAAATTGGGACCAGAACGAGCTAAGGCCGCGATCGACGAGGTGCATCAACTGTTGAAGGTAGGATCAATAGTCGAAGCAAAATACCCCAATTGGCTAGCCAATCCCATAGTAGTGAAGAAGAATGGAAAATGGCGAGTTTTCATCAACTTACCGACCTAAACAAGGCATGCCCAAAGGATACCTTCCCACTTCCGCACATCGATCGACTGGTGGAAACTACGGCGGGAAATGAGCTCCTCTCATTCATGGATGCTTTCTCCGGATATAACCAGATTTTCATGAACTCTGACGACCAAGAGAAAACCGCATTTATCACCGATCGTGGGATATATTGCTACAAGGTGATGCCCTTCGGCCTTAAAACGCCGGGACGACTTACCAGCGATTAGTAAACAAGATGTTTGCAGATCAGCTCGGTAAAACGATGGAGGTTTACAAAGAAGACATGCTCGTGAAGTCAGTTAAAGAAGAACACCACGTAACCCATCTGAAGGAACACTTCCAGCAACTGAACCTACACAACATTAAGCTCAACCCAACCAAGTGTAGATTCACAGTCACGTCAGGAGAATTCCTCGGATATTTGGTAACTCGCCATGGCATCGAGGCAAATCCGAAACAGATCACCGCCCTAATCCAGATGGCCTCACCAAAGACAAATCGAGAAGTCCAAAGGCTTACAGGACGCGTCGTAGCTTTGAACCATTTTATTTCACGATCCATGGACAAGTGTTTGCCGTTCTACGACATCCTGAGAGGAAACAAGAAGTTCGAATGGACCGAGAAATGGAAAGAAGCGTTCAAACAGCTGAAGAGCTATCTAATGAATCCTTTAGTGCTCACAAAACCTGTGGAAGGGGAGCCCTTGCTCTTATACACAACCATCTCGGCTACCGTAGTAAGTGGGGTACTCTTTCGAGAAGAGCGAGGCGAACATAAACCCATATTCTATGTAAGTCAAACTCTGACCGACGCGGAAACTCGATACCAGCAGATGGGGAAGCTAGCATTGTCCGTAGTGATGTCGGCTCGAAAGCTAAGGCCATACTTCCAGTCACACTCCATAGTGGTCTTAACCACTTCCACTTTACGATCCATCCTGGATAATCCCAGCCAGTCCGGAAGGTTGGCAAAATGAGCAATAGAGTTGAGTTAATACGACATCAAATATCGGAGCAGACTTCTTGATCGAACTCCCAGAAGAAAGCATGGCAGAACCAGCGCCAAATCCAACATGGACGCTTCATGCCGATGGATCATCTTCAAAACATGGATCTGGAATAGGAATACGCCTGACTTCTCCAAATGGCAAAGGTGTTGGAACAATCATTTCGGTTGACATTCCACGCGTCAAACAACGAGGCAGAATACGAAGCTTTAATCGCCGGTCTAAGGCTTGCCCAAAAATTAAAGTCGAAAACATCAACGCACTTTGCAATTCACGGCTGGTGGTAAACCAATTCAATGGCGAATACGAAGCAAGAGACGAAAGGATAGAGGCATATCTAAAAATCGTTTAGGAGCTAGCTGCAAAATTCAAGGAATTTACCCTTACTCGGATATCCCGTGGAGAAAACACTTCGGCAGACGCGCTGGCAGCACTTGCGTCCACCTCCGATCCAGGCTTAAAGAGGGTCATCCCGGTGGAATTCAAGTATCAACATCTCCGATTCCGTCAATGTGATACCCCGAGCTCAAGCAGCTAGGCAAGCGCATGATATGCCTGAAAGACCTGTTATCCAAGAAAAAGACACCGCGGTCGCGATGGAAGAGGATCTTGCGAGCATGCCTCCGATCGAACATGACGCAACAGTTATAAATGAAGGTCAAGCAACTGACGTGGAAATCAAAACTAACAACGATCCTCTTCCCGAGGACAAGGTAACCGAAATGGACGAAGATTGGAAACCAGTAAACGGAGAATATGGCTGTGACAAAGTGTGGATGGATGCAATACGAGGCTACATCGCTGATGGCGATCTTCCACCCGATAAATGGATAGCTGGCAAACTCCGGGCTCAAGCAGCTCGGTAGGTTTTACTTTACGGAAATGTCTTCAATTGGAGATTCTCGGGACCGTTGTTGGCCTGCGTAGAAAGGAAAGAAGCCAAGCGAATCATGGAAGAGGTCCACAGTGGATCTTGTGGGAGTATAAATCCACGCCAATTGAATTCGTCGAGTCTTTTAGAGAGATCCAAAACTTCTGAGTAAAAACCACCAAAATACACAAACAGAGATCCAAAGATGGTAATTATTGAGCTGTTTTCAAAGCTTTTTCTATGAGAGCAAAAGTACAGAGTTTTTATAAGTCAATTGCGGATCCCCTTTTCTTAGGGTTTACATGAGTATAAACACTAAGTTAAGTCGGTTAAGTTAATGTCTAAAGAGATAAGGAAGATTTCCTAATTCTTCGGAATTTCCTTTTAGCAAAGCCTATCATCGTCATGGGCTTCGATTCATGGGCTGTCTTTGTCATCTCTTTTGTGGGCTCGAATTCGTGGGCTCGTTGTCTCGGCCCAATCTCTCACCATGGTTCATGGCTCGGGTGACATACTATGGGTCGTGACCCCCGATCCGTCTGTCGTACCAAGGATCGGGGTACACTACCCAGCTTCGTGACCCCCGATCCGTCTGTCGTACCATGGATCGGGGTACACGACCCAACTCACCTTGTCGTGGTTTGGGGTACCCAATCAACCCGCTTTGTCACGGATCGGGGTACACGACCCAACCTTCCTTTCACGGTTAGGGGGACCCGATCCACCTGCTTTATGGTGAGGGGGACCCGATCCACCTGCTTCGTCACGGATCGGGGTACATGACCCAACCTTCCTCTCACGGATCGGGGTACCCGATCCACCTGCTTTGTCACGGATCGGGGTACATGACCCAACCTTCCTTTCACGGTTAAGAGGACCCGATCCACCTACTTCATGGTTAGGGGGACCCGATCCACCTGCTTCATCACGGATCGGGGTACACGACCCAACCTTCCTCTCACGGATCGGGGTACCCGATCCACATGCTTTGTCACGGATCGGAGTACATGACCCAACCTTCCTCTCACGGATCGGGGTACCCGATCCACCTGCTTCATGGTTAGGGGGACCCGATCCACCTGCTTCGTCACGGATCGGAGTACATGACCCAACCTTCCTCTCACGGATCGGGGTACCCGATCCACCTGCTTTGTCATGGATCGGGGTCCCGATCCAACTCCTTCACTGTTAGGGATCCCGATCCAACTGTTTTATGGTTAGGGAACCCGATCCAACTCTTCCTTCATGGCTGGGGATCCCGATCCAACTCCATCACATTTAGGGATCCCGATCCAACTTCTTCACGGTTAGGGATCCCGATCCAACTCCTCCTTCGTAGCCAGGAATCCCGATCCATAGTTAGGGATCGAGCTACTAGTGCTTTTTCATACGTAGCCATTTTTCAATCGTTGATTCTCAAGAGGTGGAATCTGACCCCAACAGTTAGCCCCCCAGCTTGGTAGTATCAGTAATGTTAATGCTGACCTGTAAGTAGTCGAGTGAGATCAACGATTCTCGTGGTCGCCCCGATCTGTCTTTTTGATGATGCTCCCAAACCGTGATCCGTGGATAACCCCGAACCATCTCTTTGTAGCATTGCTGATTTAGTTCGGGTATGGCTTCCTACGTAAACTCAGTTAGGGGTTTTGTTGCCTTGATACCTTTATCGGGGAGTGCAAGCATTTTTGCTGGTTCCCGAGGTGAATGACGTCACCATTTGCCTATATAATCCGTGATACTTCTCATTTGTTCTCCACTTCATTTTTCCGAAAATTTCTTCAAAGCAGGTAACCTCTCTCTTCTTTCTCTCTCTAAATTTTTTTTGCTTAAGTTATTTTTTAGTCGAAACTCCGTTGTTCTTCCTTCGCCGCCGATCCGCTTGAATTTCCCGATCCATCTTCAACTAGCTCCGCCGCCGATCCGCTTGAATTTCCCGATCCATCTTCAACTAGCTCCGCCGCCGTCTTCAAGTTTTCCGGCAGTTTGCTTTGAAGATTTAGATTGACTCACTATTCTTAAAGGATCTTCAACTTGTTCTTCAACTTTTAAAAGGTTTTGATCTATTTTGATAGGCTGCTGAGAGCCCCGATCCGTCTTTTGAATCTTAGAAACTCTAGATTCTCTTTCGCGAGCTGTTAGGGATCCCGATCTGTTCATATCTTCTAAGGACCCCGATCCATCTTCGAATTCAACAGAATGTCTCAGTCATCTGTTTCTGTGTCTCCCGATCCGTATACCCGGTTGTTTGGCATTTGAGGACAGTCTTCGCTTCCTGAACCATATTTCTCTCCTGATTCGTTTCTCACCCAAAGCTGTAGTCGGGAAGATTCTTCTGGTGCCCATGTTTCAAAAGATCTGGATGATCCAAGTGGTTCGGGGGTTGGACCTTCCCTCCTTGGCAGAAAAATGGTGCTCTCCGAATCCTCGGGAGTTGGCAGCAATTCCGGGAATCCTCCGAGATTCGAAGTACCTCAACTTGACGATTCCCCTTTTGACGAGGCGGCAAACCCCTTTGTTGGCGTAATTGATCCCGATCTGCCAAAAGTTGAACCAGAAGATTGGTTCTTTGATCTAGCTGTGGCCAGACAGGAATTGAAACGTTTGATGGGTCTCAACCGTCAAACTCCAAGGAAGAAAAAAACCAAGAAGCGACCCGATCCACCTGGTTCAACCCTTTCAATCCTGGATTCGTTATCTGCCCTTAGGCATAGGTTTTGCGTTTCTGAGGAAGTCGAGCTTGTTCTTCCTTCGCCATCAGACCGAGCTAGCAATCCTCCCCCTAACCACTTTACTCTCTACGAAAGCTTCTTCTACCGCTGCCTATTATGGTTCCTGATCCCTGAAATTATCCTACAGTTTCTTTGGAAATACAACTTGGCTATTTCTCAAATCAATGTGCGGGGAATCAGGCACATGGTTGGTATTCTGATCAGGAGTTTGAGTGTGATGTAGAAGTTGGCGTCGAACACCTGACACACTTGCTGGAGTTCAGGCGTCGTAATAAGAGGGAGCTGAAGTACTATGTGTCGGGCAAAGCCAGGAGAAATATTATAAGAGGTTTCCCGTCGAAAGACGACAATTGGGAAGACTACTTATTTTTTGTCCCTATCTCCGAAGCGTCGGTTGGTCAGCGGTGGCTTCAATTTATCAAGTCTGGTTGGGGAGAAATTGGTAGCCGACCCGCTGCTCGACTTGGGCCATGGCTCGGGTTTCCATTATTTAGACATTTTTCTTTTTAGGGTTTTCTGACCTTGCATAAATATCTTTGTTTTAAAGTTCGTCATCTTCGTCTTTCACTGCCTCCCGATCTGTCTGAGGTTCACAAAGCGCTTTCAGCTCGCAAGTGTAACTGGTCCAGAGACTTCAACCTTCGACGAGTGGAGAGAGCTCGAGCCCTTTCTGAAGGACAATCAGTCGAACAGTCATCTCCTTCTCATTCTTCGAGAGATACCATGGAAGGCCTACCTTCAGAGATCGAGCTGCTGCGAAAGCCAAGGCAGAGGCAGAAGCTAAGGTTGAGTCAATCTCGTCCCCCGAACCCCCAGCCTGCCGCCACACAAAGATAAAGGCTTCTGGAGGAGTCGTCGTGGGGCTTCGTCCAGCTGATTCTCAAATGCTGCCACACAAAGATAAAGGCAAAGGGAAGGCCAAGGAGAAGAAAGTTACGAGCAAAAAATGCCAGTCAGTAGATGACAAGGGAGGCACCTCGAAGCGACTGCGATGTACTAAATCATCTCGAGCTATCCCCGAAGCAATCCCTCTTCCTACTGCTCCAATAAACGCTGAAGGGGCTTACAATGATGCCTCAGCATCCGCGGCCATCTTCTCAAAGATCACCTGTCCGGGTGATCGTTTTCCGCCATCCGACACTCTGCTTAGGGACAAGGCCTATAGCGAGATGTCGCTTCGGGGTGTCAAGGTATGCGATGTCTATTTGTTTTGTTTTTGTTACCCGATCCATTTGAGCCTATTTAACAGTATTTTCCTGTTGTCGTGCAGTTTATATCCCATCTTAACAGGATGGTAATGGGATACGAATCTGATGCCCGTAAGGATCACGAGAAGGTCGAGGATGCTAGGCGGAAAGCCATTGAGCGGAAAGCTATTGAGCTGGACGGGAAGCTTAAAGAAGCCGAGGCAACCCAGGCTGCTGAACAGGAAAGAGCTGTCAAGAGGATCAAAGTCCTTGAAGCTGACGCAGAAGGGTGCAGGAAGCACATCAAAGAAGCCGATGAGCGGATCATGCGGCTGGAGTCAGGCAAAGCGAGGTGGGATGCTCATATAGCTAGCTTGACAAGGCAGCTAGAAGCTGCGAATGAGCTTCTTGAGAGTAAGGTCGAGCAAGCTGTTCTAGAGGCCAAACGCGAGACCATGATGATGCTCGAAGGCAAAGTTTCCCGAGCCGAAAAGCTTCTTGGCCAGATTGATGGTGAGCCAAAGGAGAACATGCTTGACCTTGCCCAGATTGAAGGCAATCTCCAATTCATTGGGCTGCTCCAAAGCGACGAACCACCATCTCTTGATGCCGAGGCGAAGAGTTTAGCTGAGCAGAAGGAGGGCTTGATGGGATCTCATGAGGCATTTGCTCAGCTCGTGGTGAAAATGAGAGGAATCATGCGACTGTCTCCAGTCCGATCTGACATTCTCAAGGAGCTCAATGACGGTGAGCCCATGGAGACTGCTACTGCAAATGTCTGGCTGATCTTAGTCCGGTGGAGATCGCTAAGGAGACAGTCCCCGAACCAATTTCTGCGAAAGCTCTCGAGGTTGACCTAGAGAAAAAGGTTGCAGAGTTTGCTGAGGCATTGCTTGAGGAGGACAAAGCCCCCGGAGGTGAAGTAGCTGAGCAGATGGTGGAGTTGGAGCAGATGGTGGAGTTGGAGCAGAAGGCGGTCATGACTCCTGGGATAGTGGAGATTACAATCCTCTTTTCTTTGTCTAGTTTTAAAACTCTTTTTCATTTTTTGTTAACGCCTGGACGGCTTTATCCAAGTAGTTTCATGAACTTAATTTCTTCTTTTTATTACTTGGTTTTACATGTTTGCAAGGATATGCTTATCCCGTTTGATGACGAATCCAAATGATAAGATGTAGATGAATGGTTCTAGGACCGAATTTGCATAGTAGTTTTGTTTGAGATGACCAATTCGGCGTACAGATACGTTATCGTAAACTTCCCTGTTCCGGAGTTGATCATAAGTTTGCATAGTTTAGTTCTTGAAACATTCCGGTTTACGGGTTCAGTACCATAAATGTACTCGCTCCGATAATGAACATATGCTTGGATAGTTTAGGATGAACATTTCGGTTTACGGATACATTACCGTAAATATATCCGCTCCAATAATGAACCAAGTATTTGTATAGCGCGCTTTAATCCTGAGACGGATGTGAAGTGTAGATCCGAGATGGATGCAAGATTTCATTACTGTGGCCAGCAGTAATGGAGATGTGGCGTAATGCCCATTGTAGCTTTGATTTGTATGAGCATGTCTATTTTCGTTAAGACTTAATGATTCTTGAAAGATGTTTAAGTAAAGCTTTGCTTTGATAGATCGTAGAGTCGACTACAAAGATGAGAGTGTACGAGTATGCGTATACGTACCCACTGCCCCTCCCTTTTGAAAGGAGGGGGTAACTGAACCCGTCTGAAGACGAACTGCCTACGTACCCTTTGCAGGGATCAAGTCGCCCTGTCGTTCATGTAAAGTAGCTTAGTGGTAGTACTTTTTGAGATGCATTGCGTTCCATGATCTCGGTACTGGAATGTCTATCATATTAGCGAGTTTGTAAACTCCAGGTTTGACTACTTCGGTGATCTTGTAGGGTCCTTCCCAATTTGCTCCTAGTTTGCCGGCATTCGTTTCCGTGGTGTTCTGAAAAACCTTCCGCAAAACTAAATCTCTTTCGCAGAATCTTCGTTCTCGAACGTTGGAATTGTAGTATTTTGCGGCCGCGTTCTGATAGTTTTAGATCCTGATCAAGGCTTGATCCCTTCTTTCGTTGATCAAGTCCAGTTCGTCAAGCATCAATAGGTGATTAAGCCCTTCTTGTTCTGGTAATAGTCTCCGGCGAATTCCTGGGAAATGTATCTCCGGGGGGATGACACACTCTGTTCCGTATACGAGGGCGAATGGGGTTTCCCCCGTTGCTCATCGTGGAGTGGTGCGGTGAGACCAAAGTACTCCCTCCAGTTCTTCAGCCCAATGTCCCTTTTTCTCATCAAGGCGCTTCTTCAAGCCGTCGAGGATTGTTTTGTTGATTACTTCGGCCTGTCCGTTCCCTTGTGGATATCTTGGAGTAGACTTGCTGAGTCTGATTTTCCATGTCTCACAGAAACCTTCGAAACGATTTGAGATGAACTGCGAGCCGTTATCTGTCACGATCTCGTATGGTACTCCATGTCGGCATATGATATTTTTCCAGACAAAGGCCTCCACTTGCACATCTTTAATGTTAGCATATGAGTCGGCTTCGACCCATTTTGAGAAATAGTCTGTCAAAACCAGAAGGAAACGTTTCTGTTTTGATGGATGCAGGGGCCCAACGATGTCCATAGACCATCGTATGAATGGATACGGCTATGAGATTGATGAAAGTACTTCTGTTGGTTGGTGAATCATCGGCGCATGGCGTTGGCATTTTTCGCATTTGGCTGAAAACACCTTGCAATCTTTTTTCATTGTTGGCCAATAGTAGCCGTGACATTTGACTTTTATGGCTAGTGCTCTCCCTCCAGAGTGATTTCCACATGAACCGTTGTTAATTTCCTCCATAATTTTCCTGGCGTCCTTTCCTTCCATGCAGTTTAGCAACGGTCCTGAGAATCTCCACTTGAAGACATTTCCATCGAGTAACACGTAACGTGCTGCCTGGGCAAGAAGCTTGCGAGCTGCCCATTTTTTGGTTGGTAGGATGCCGTCGTATATGTATCCTCTGGTTGCGCAGAGCCATTCCTTGTCGCAGCCATATTCTGCATCGTTGTTGACCTCGTTTGCTTCTTCGTTGGGTTCGACTACAGGGTCGTTGCTGCTTTTCATGGTTGGCGACTCTTCAAGATTGTCTTCTTCCATTAGGGCAATATCTGGCTCTACGGGTGATTAGTTTGCCAATTCTTCCTGCATTGCATCCATCACCTCTTGCCCGGTTGTGACATATGTTGCTTGTCTAGCCGCTTGTGAACGAGTTATGGCATTCACTGAATCGCCAAGACTAATGCTTGGGTGCTAGATGAATTCTACCGGGATTACACTCCTTAGATCTGGATCGGAAGTTGATGCAAGGGCTGCAAGTGCATCGACCGGGGTGTTCTCCCTTCGTGGAATGCGTGTTAGGATGAATTGTTTGAACTGTGAAGCCAATTCCTTGACGATCTTCAAGTAAGCTTCCATTCGATCATCCTTTGCTGCGTATTCACCGCTGAACTGATTTGCGACTAGTTGGGAATCGCAGAATGCATGGAGTTGCTCGATCTTTAGGCCATTAGCAAGTTTTATCCCGGCAATCAAGGCTTCGTAACTGTTCTAGTAGTTCGCCAGCTGGAGAAGTTAGCCGTATCCCGACTTCCAAACCGTTTTTGGAAGATGAGCCATCAACGTGGAGTTTCCAGAGCTGGCCTTGCATTTCATCGTCAATGCCTTCTTCGGGGAGTTCGATAAGAAAGTGAGCCAGGACTTGGGATTTGGCACACGTTCGTCCGCGATGCTCAATGTCATACTCGCTCAATTCGATTGCCCAGTTTGTTAGCCTCCCTGACTGACTTGGGCTATGGAGAACAGACCTTATCGGGAAGGTGCTTCGGACGATGATTGAGTGCGACTGGAAATATGGCCTTAGCTTTCTTGCCGACATAACTATGGATAGCGCCAATTTCTCCATTTGCGAGTACCTTATTTCAGCGTCTGTAAGGGTTTTATTGACGTAAAATATTGGCTTCCGTTCCCCACGCTCATCTCGAATCAACACGCCGCTTACTGCTGTGGCGGAAACTACGGTGTACAGAAAAAGTGGTTCTCCTGCTTCTGGTTTTGTGAGAACTGGAGGAGTAGCCAGGTAGCTCTTTAGTTGTTGAAAAGCCTCCTCGCATTTCTCCGTCCACTCGAACTTCTTGTTTCCTCACAAGGTATCGTAGAAAGGTAGGCATTTATCGGTGGATAGTGAGATGAATCGGTTAAGTGCGGCTACCCTTCCGGTAAGTCGTTGAACTTCCCTTTTTGTCTTTGGTGAAGTCATCTTGATGAGTGCATCGATTTGCTTAGGATTGGCCTCAATGCCGCGGTGAGTTACCAGGTAACCGAGGAATTCCCCGGAGGTGACTGCGAATCTGCACTTGGTCGGGTTTAACTTCATGTTGTAAAAATTCAGTTGCGAGAAGCATTCCTTGAGATGAGTGACGTGATCCTGTTCTTTCAGAGATTTCACCAGCATGTCATCTATGTAAACCTCCATTGTCTTTCCGAGTTGATCAGCGAACATCTTGTTCACCAGACGCTGGTACGTTGCTCCGGCATTTTTCAGGCCGAATGGCATCACCTTGTAGCAATAAATTCCACGATCTGTTATGAAAGCGGTCTTCTCGCGATCTTCGGGGTTCAACAAGATCTGGTTGTAACCTGAGAAGGCATCCATAAAAGATAGTAGTGCATTCCCTGCCGTTGCTTCAACTAGGCGATCGATATGAGGAAGAGGGAAGTTTTCTTTTGGACAAGCTTTATTCAAGTCAGTGAAGTCCACGCATACGCGCCATTTTCCATTCTTCTTCTTGACCACTACTGGGTTGGCCAGCCAATCCGGGTATTTTACCTCAGTTATTGAACCAACGCGCAGGTATCTTTCTTCTTCGTCGTTGACTGCTTTGGCTCTGTCTGGCCCAAGCTTTCTCCTTTTCTACTTTACAGGTTTGAATGTTGGATCAACGTTCAGCTCGTGGCTTGTTATGCTGATATCGATGCCAGGCATATCTTCTGCTTCCCATGCGAAGGTGTTAATATTTCTCTTCAAGAATACAATGAGTTCTTCTTTGATATTTTCATCTAACATTGCTCCGATTTCTACACATCGCTCTGGATGTTTATTGTCGATGCAAACTAATACGACGAGGTCGCAAGTTGGTTTAGACACTTCTTCTTCGCGATCCACCGTGATCTGTAACTGCTATAACATTTTCGAAAGCTCTTTCACCGGTTCTCTGTGAGTCTTTATCTTCTTGCGTTTTGAACTTGCCGTCGGATCGGTCACCGGGTTTCTGAGTTTGTGCGCGGCTAGAAAGCAGACACGAGACTCTTTTTGATTTCTTCGAATCGTTTTCATGCCGTTTGGTGTAGGGAACTTGAGGCAGAGATGGTAGGTTCAAACGGCTGCGCGCATTGAATTTAACCAGGGGGTCCCCATGATGACGTTGTATATGGCCGGGTGATCAGCTACAGAGAATTTGACGATCTTCGTCACCTCGCCAGCTTGGACAGGCAATTTGATTGTCCCAGTAATCATGGTGGTTTCTCCAGAGAATCCTGTCAAGGGTTTGGGAGTAGATATCACTTCGGACAGGTCCACATTCATTCTTCTGAGAGTTTCGTGAAAAATTACATCCACGGTGTTCCCAGTGTCCACCAATACGCGTGCTACGTCATAGTCGTTGATGATTAACTCGATCACGAGAGGGTCATCATGCGGTCTGTCGATTCCGATCGTCTCTCTTTCCTCGAATGATATCACGTCGTTTGGAAACTTAGATGGTTTAGACCAGTTGATGCTGATGTCTGCCCTTCGCTGGAATGCTTTGATTGATGAGACGGTATCTGAGCAATAGTGGGATCCTCCCATTATCATGCTTATCCTTCTTTTTGATCTGGAAGGTGGCGCTTCGTCATCCCTTCTATCGCGCTTGGTGTGATCTTTTTTTGTCAGGTCGGGTTTGTATGTGTTTGCGTCCATCTCGAAATCCTTGAGGCTGATGTTTCCTCCAAGCTCGCCGGCTGCTAATTTTTTAGCAAGCTTCAAGCCTGGAATTCGGCAGTTCGCGGTAGAATGTCCGTAGATGCCATGGTGTTCGTAGTAAGCCGTCTCGTCATAGGAACTGTTGCTTTTGGTCCATGTGCTCCATGAGCTTCTTCCACGGCCTCGGCCTCTTCCTCGACCGAATCTAGGAGCGTCAATTTGATAGTTATGAGCTCCTCGAAAGCCTCCCTCGTGCTGGATATAGCCGGAACCTTGGTTGTTCTTCCTAGCGTTGGGAGGGGCTGAAACTTGGGGAGAATGGTTCGTTGTCTTGGCCTTCCTGTACTTCTCGGTTAGGATTTCATCTCTTCTTCTTCGGTGATGGAGTCTGCAGCTCGATGCATAGCGTCCTGTATAGTTGTGGGGGCATTAAGCGTGATTTCCTTGTGAAAATCAGAGTTGAACCAGAGTGCTCGTTTCAGGGCCAACAAGGCTGCTTTATCGTTCAGGCCTTCCACTTTGGACATGACGGCTTTGAATCTTCCTATGAAGCTCCAGAGTATTTCATTCTGCCCCTGAGCCAGGGTCCACAGATCGGCGTCGGATGTTCCAGGATCCATGAATATGGAGTAATGCTTCAAGAAAGCCGCGGACAGTTGGTTTTAGCTGTCGATGGAGTTCCGTTCGAGCCTGGAAAACCACTGCAGCGCTGGTCCTTTGAGATGCTCCATGAAGAAAAGGCACTGTCCGGCGTCTCTTTCGTATTCTTTGAAGTTAGAGCGTCCCATGGCTATAGCGAAAGCTGTTAGATGCTCTTTTGGGTCGGTCTTTCCTTTGTAGATCGGGATTTTCATCTTTCCGAGGTCTGGGATTCTTGTGCTAGTAACCCGTGCTGTGAACAGGGTGTTCTGCGCTTCCTCCAACACATGATCTATCTCTGGCACCTTGCTAGTTGCTTTGTGCATCATGGATTGGACAGCTTTTATGTCGGCAGCTGCTCGGTCCTTATCTGCTTGCATCATGGCCATCTCTTCTTTCTGGGCACGGATTCCTACTCTGCGCTCTTCGTTGACACGTGCTTGCTCGGCCCAGAGTATTTTCTCCTCCTCCTCAGTTAGCTCTTGGTCTCCTTCCTGGATGGCCTCGCATCTTTCAGTTCGGGTCTAGCCAGCCGCTAAGGGTTCGGGGTTATCGCGGCTCTCCATGTTTTGCTCCATTCGATTATCCTCCTCCAGATTGATGATTGGGGCAGGCTCTTCTTCGATCAGTGTGTCGTTTGCTCCACGCAGTCTAGAAGCTAGGTTTGCTGAGTTTTGATGGAGTGGCGGCAATATTCTGCGGGTTCTGGGCGAGTTGAGCGGGGTTGAGAAATCCAGGGCTGTTGGATTGAGGCGCCTTCCGGTTCGTCTTGCTGGATCGAGACCTGATCCTATGCCTCGGGTTCGACTTGCCGTTGCCAGGGCCTTCAGCTCGCCTGTCATCGTGCTGTTCAGCTTGTCTTGTTCGTCAGCCTTCTTGAGCAGCGTCTCCAGCATCGTCTTGATCTGTGTCAGGGCTTCTGGGCTCATCTCCGTGACTGCAGGCGTTAGTGTATCTGTTGCTCCAGATCCATCTATCCCCGTGTCCTGTGGGTCGTCGGTTCGTCCGTCGCTAGTCATCTTCTTCGAATCGTTCGTGCGGTGGTTCCTTGGAGTAAGAAAGTTTCAAATACCCCTCCTTCTAGCGCCAAATTATATGAGTATAAATCCACGCCAATTGAATTTGTCGAGTGTTTTAGAGAGATCTGAAACTTCTGAGTAAAAACCACCAAAATACACAAACAGAGATCCAAATATGGTATTTATTGAGCTGTTTTCAAAGCTTTTTCTATGAGAGCAAAAGTACAGAATTTTTCTAAGTCAATTGCAGATCCCCTTTTCTTAGGGTTTACATGAGTATAAATACTAAGTTAAGTCGGCTAAGTTGATATCTAAAGAGATCAGGAAGATTTTCTTTTTGCAAAGCCTATCATCGTCATGGGCTTCGATTCATGGGCTGTCTTTGTCATCTCTTTTGTGGGCTCGAATTCGTGGGCTCGTTGTCTCGGCCCAATCTCTCACCATGGTTCATGGCTCGGGTGACATACTATGGGCCGTGACCCCCGATCCATCTTTCGTACCATGGATCGGGGTACACGACCCAGCTTCGTGACCCCCGATCTGTCTGTCGTACCATGGATCGGGGTACACGACCCAACTCACCTTGTCGTGGTTCGGGGTACCCGATCCACCCGCTTTGTCACGGATCAGGGTACACGACCCAACCTTTCTTTCACGGTTAGGGGGACCCGATCCACCTGCTTTATGGTGAAGGGGGACCCGATCCACCTGCTTCATCACGGATCGGGGTACATGACCCAAACTTCCTCTCATGGATCGGGGTACCCGATCCACCAGCTTTGTCACGGATCGGGGTACACGACCCAACCTTCCTTTCACGGTTAGGGGGACCCGATCCACCTGCTTCATGGTTAGGGGGACCCGATACACCTGCTTCGTCACGGATCGGGGTACACGACCCAACCTTCCTCTCACGGATCGGGGTACCCAATCCACCTGCTTTGTCACAGATCGGGGTACATGACCCAACCTTCCTCTCACGGATCGGGGTACCCGATCCACCTAAAACAGACTCTTCAATATAATTATCAAACTCTGGCCACAACAACGAACTAATACATCCTGAACGGATCTTTTCTACTACATCCTTAATGGATATTTAAGCGTGCTATGCTTATTATCAGAGTGGACATGTTGAAGGAAAACGTGCTTGTTGGGGTCAGATTCCACCTCTTGAGAATCAACGATTGAAAAAATGGCTAAGTATAAAAAAGCACTAGCAGTTGAACCCCTAACTGTGATGGAGTTGGATCGGGGTCTCTAGCCATGAAGCAGGTGGATCGGGTCCCCCTAACCATGAAAGGTGTACCCCGATCTGGGACAAAGCAAGGGATCGGGTACCCCGATCCGTGAGAAGGATGGGTTATGTGCCCCGATCCATGACCAAGCAGATGGATCGGGTCCCCCTAACCGTGAATTGGGTGGATCGGGTCCTTAGCCATAAAGCAGTTGGATCGGGTCCCCTAACCGCGAAGAAGGTGGATCGGGTCCTTGGTCATGAAGCAGATGGATCGGGTCCCCTAACCATGAAAGGTGTACCTCGATCTGTGACAAAGCAAGGGATCGGGTACCCCGATCCGTGAGAAGGATAGGTTATGTGCCCCGATCCATGACCAAGCAGATGGATCGGGTCCCCCTAACCGTGAAGAAGGTGGATCAGGTCCTTGGTCATGAAGCAGATGGATTGGGTCCCCTAACCATGAAAGGTGTACCCCGATCCGTGATAAAGGTATCCCGATCCATGAAGGCTGGGATATGTGCCCCGATCCGTGACCACGCAGAAGGACCGGGTCCCCCTGATCGTGAAGTATGTGGATCGGGCTCCCCCTAGCCGTGAAAAGGTGTACCCCGATCCGTGAAGGGAAGTTTGGTTCCAAACCCCGAACTGCGATAAGGCGAGTTGGGTTGTGTACCCCGATCCACGACGCAACAGATGGATCGAGGGGCTGCGACCCATAGTATGTCACCCGAGCCGTGAACCATGGTAAAAGATTGGGCCGAGACAAAACAAGCCCACGAATTCAAGCCCACAAAAGGGGTGACAAAGACAGCCCACGAATCGAAGCCCATGGCGACAACAGGCTTTGCTAAAAGGAAATCCCGAAGAAATAGGAAATCTTCCTTATCTCTTTAGACATTAACTTAGCCGACTTAACATTGTATATATACTGATGTAAACCCTCAGAAGAGGGGATCCGGAATGAACCTAGCAGAACTCTGTACTTTTGCTCATATACGAAAAAGCTTTCTAAACAGCTCAATAAAGAAAACCAGCTTTGGATCTTCGTTTGCGTGTTTTGGTGGTTTTATTCAGAAGTTTCAGATCTCCCTAAAAGACATAACGAATTCAATTGGCGTGGATTTTATACTCCCACAATTTGGCGCTAGAAGGAGGGGCAATTGAAATTTTCTTACACCGAAGAACCACCACAAAACCAATCTGAAGACGATGACCAACGACGGAGACGATAGCGCTGCTGACACCAGAAACGCCGGCGTGGAGGATCAAGCGAACCAATCCAAAGATGCTGGGGAGACTTCGACGACGCTCACGGAGATGAAAGCCATGCTGGAGACACTGCTCAAAAAGGCGGAGGAGTAAGATAAGCTAAACAACACGATGACGGGCGAGCTGAAGGCCCTCACAACGGCGAGTCGTACCCGAAGCACGGGATCAGGTCTGGATCCAGCAAGACGAGTCGGGAGGCGTCTCAACCCAACGGCCCTGGACTTCACAACCCCGCTCAACCCACCGAGGACCCGAGGAAGACTGCCACTACTACACCAAAGCTCAGCAAACCTAGCCTCAAGAGTCCAAGGGGCAGACGACACGCCAATCGAAGAGGAGCCTGCACCAATCATCAATCTAGAGGAGAAAAACCGAATGGAGCAAAACATGGAGAGCCGTGACAATCCTGAACACCTAGCAACTGGTCGAACCCGAACCGAAAGATGCGAGGCCATCCCCGAGGGAGATCAAGAGCTGACCGAGGAAGAGGAGAACATACTCTGGGCTGAGCAAGCACGGATGAGCGAAGAGCGCCGAGCAGGAGTCAGAGCCCAGAAAGACGAGATGACTAGGATGCGAGCAGATATGGATCGAGCAGCTGCCGACATAAGAGCTGTCCGATCCATGATGCACAAAGCAACTAGCAAGGTGCCAGAGATAGATCGTGTACTGGAGGAAGCACAGAACACCCCGTTCACAGTACGGATAACTAGCACGAGAATTCCAGATCCTGGAAAGATGAAAGTCCCGATCTATGAAGGAAAGACCGATCCGTAGGAGCATCTGACGGCCTTCGCTATTGCCATGGGATGCTCGAATTTCAAGGAAAACGAGAGAGACGCCGGACAATGCCTTCTCTTCGTCGAGCATCTTAAGGGACCGGCGCTCCAGTGGTTCTCAAGACTCGAGCGCAATTCCATTACCAGCTATAACCAACTATCCGCGGCATTCTTGAAACATTATTCCATCTTCATGGATCCCGGAACGTCTGATGCCGACCTGTGGACCCTAGCTCAAGGGCAGAACGAAATACTCCGGAGTTTCATTGGAAGGTTCAAAGCTGTTATGTCAAAAGTGGAAGGCCTGAGCGACAAAGCAGCCCTACTAGCCCTGAAGCGAGCACTCTGGTTCAATTCCGATTTTTGCAAAGAAATCACGCTAAACACCCCCACTACGATACAGGATGCTATGCATCGAGCCGCAGACTTCATCACCGAAGAAAAAGAGATGAAAATCCTAACTGAGAAGTACGGGAAGGCCAAGACAACGAACCATTCTCCCCAAGTTTCAGCCCCTTCCAACACTAGGAAGAACAATCAAGGCTCCGGCTATATCCAGCACGAAGGAGGCTTTCGAGGAGCTCATAACTATCAAATTGACGCTCCTGGATTCGGTCGCGGAAGAGGCCGAGGCCGTGGAAGAAGCTCATGGAGCACATGGACCAAAAGCGACGGTTCCTATGACGAGACGGCCTACTGCGAACACCACCACATCTACGGACATTCGACCGCGAACTGCCGAATTCTAGGCTTGAAGCTTGCTAAAAAATTAGCAGCCGGCGAGCTTGGAGGAAACGTCAGCCTCAAAGATTTCGAGATGGACGTAAACACATACAAACCCGACCTGACAAAAGAAGATCACACCAAGCGCGATAGAAGGGATGACGAAGCGCCACCCTCTGGATCAAGCAGAAGAAGGATTAGCATGATAATGGGAGGATCCCACTATTGCTCAGATACCGTCTCGTCAATCAAAGCATTCCAGCGAAGGGCAGACGTTAGCATCAACTGGTCTAAACCATCTAAATTTCCAAACGACGTGATATCATTCGAGGAAAGAGAAACGATCGGAATTGACAGACCTCATGATGACCCTCTCGTAATCGAATTGATCATCAACGACTGCGATGTAGCACGCGTATTGGTAGACACTGGAGCACCGTGGACGTAATCTTCCTCGAAACTCTCAGAAGAATGAATGTGGACCTGTCTGAAGTGATATCTACTCACAAACCCTTAACAGGATTCTCTGGAGAAACCACCATGACTACCGGAACAATTAAACTACCTGTCCAAGCTGGCGAGGTGACGAAGATTGTTGAGTTCTCCGTAGCTGACCATCCGGCCATCTACAACGTCATCGTGGGGACCCCCTGGTTAAATTCGATGCGCGCAGCCGTTTCGACCTACCATCTTTGCCTCAAGTTCCCTACACCAAACGGCGTGAAAACTATTCGAGGAAATCAAAAAGAATCTCGTGTCTGCTTTCTCGCCGCACACAAGCTCAGAAACCCGGTGACTGACCTAACGGCAAATTCAAAGCGCAAGAAGATAAAGACCGGCAGAGAACCGGTGAAAGAGCTTTCCAAACTGTTATAGCAGTTACAGATCGCGGTGGATCGCGAAGAAGAAGTGTCTAAACCAACCTGCGACCCTGTCATATCAGTTTGCATCGACAACAAACATCCCGAACGCTGTGTAGAAATTGGAGCAGATTTAGATGGAAAGATCACAGAAGAGCTCGTGGCATTCTTGAAGAAAAATATCAACACCTTCGCATGGGAAGCGGAAGATATGCCTGGCATCGATATCAGTATAACAAGCCACGAACTGAACGTCGACCCGACTTTCAAACCAGTAAAACAGAAAAGAAGAAAACTTGGGCCAGACAGAGCTAAAGCGGTAAATGACGAGGTGGAGAGACTACTGCGCGTCGGATCAATAACTGAGGTGAAGTACCCGGACTGGCTAGCTAACCCAGTGGTGGTCAAGAAAAAGAATGGCAAATGGCGCGTGTGCGTGGACTTCACCGACCTGAACAAAGCCTGTCCAAAAGACAGCTTCCCCCTTCCACATATCGATCGCTTAGTCGAAGCGACGGCAGGAAACGCACTCCTATCCTTCATGGATGCCTTCTCAGGTTATAACCAGATCTTGATGAACCCCGACGATCGCGAGAAGACCGCTTTCATAACGGATCGTGGACTATATTGCTACAAGGTGATGCCATTCGGTCTGAAAAATGCGGGAGCAACATACCAGCGACTGGTGAACAAGATGTTTGCGGACCAACTCGGCAAAACAATGGAGGTTTACATAGACGACATGCTGGTGAAATCACTAAAGGAACAGGATCACGTCACTCATCTCAAGGAATGTTTCTCGCAGCTGAACTTTCACAACATGAAGTTAAATCCGACCAAGTGCAGATTCGCAGTCACTTCGGGAGAGTTCCTTGGTTATCTTGTAACTCACCGCGGAATTGAGGCAAACCCTAAGCATATCGACGCACTCATCAATATGACTTCACCAAAGACGAAAAGGGAAGTCCAACGTCTTACCGGGAGGGTAGCTGCGCTTAACCGATTCATCTCACGATCCACCGACAAATGCTTGCCATTCTACGATACTTTGCGAGGGAACAAGAAGTTCGAGTGGACGGACAACTGCGAGGAAGCGTTTCAGCAACTCAAGAACTATCTAGCCACTCCCCCAGTTCTCACAAAACCAGAAGCAGGAGAACCACTTTTTCTGTACACCGCAATTTCTGCCACAGCGGTAAGTGGCGTATTGATTCGAGACGAGCGCGGCGAACAAAAGCCGATATTTTACGTAAGTAAAACCCTTACGGACGCGGAAACAAGGTACTCACAGATGGAGAAATTGGCACTATCCATAGTTATGTCGGCGAGAAAACTAAGGCCATACTTTCAGTCTCACTCAATCGTCGTTCTGAGCACCTTTCCGATAAGGTCTGTTCTGCACAGTCCAAGTCAGTCAGGAAGGCTAGCAAATTGGGCTATCGAACTGAGCGAATACGACATTGAGTATCGCGGACGCACGTGCGCTAAATCGCAAGTTCTTGCAGATTTTCTTATCGAACTACCCGAAGAAGGCATCGACGACGAAATGCAAGGACAGCTCTGGAAACTCCATGTTGATGGCTCATCTTCCAAAAACGGTTCAGGAGTAGGGATACGGCTAACCTCTCCAACTGAAGAACTACTGGAACAGTCTTTCCGCCTGGGGTTTCATGCATCTAACAACGAAGCGGAGTACGAAGCCTTGATTGCCGGGATGAAACTTGCTAACGGCCTAAAGATCAAGAAACTCCATGCATTTTGCGATTCCCAACTAGTCGCGAATCAGTTCAGCGGTGAATATGCAGCAAAGGATGATCGAATGGAAGCTTACTTGAAGATCGTCAAAGAATTAGCTGCACAGTTCAAACAATTCATCCTAACACGCATTCCGCGAGGGGAGAACACCCCAGCCGACGCACTTGCAGCCCTTGCATCAACTTCCGATCCAGATCTAAAGCGAGTGATCCCGGTAGAATTCATCCAACACCCGAGCATCAGTTCCGGCGGTTCAGTGAATGCCATAACTCGTTCACAAGCGCTAGACAAGCGACAGATGTCTCGACCAGGCAAGAGGTGATGGACGAAATGCAGGAAGAATTGGCCGATCAGTCACCCGCAGAGCCGGATATTGCCCCAATGGAAGAAGACAATCTCGTTGAGTCACCAACTACAACAAGCAGCAAGGACCCTGTCGTTGAACCCAACGGAGAAGCAAACGAAGTCAACAATGATCCAGAATATGGTTGTGACAAGGAATGGCTCGGCGCAATCAGAGGGTACATATGCGACGGCGTCCTACCGACCGAAAAATGGGCAGCTCGCAAGCTTCGAGCCCAGGCAGCACGTTACGTGTTACTTGATGGAAATGTCTTCAAGTGGAGATTCTCGGGACCGTTGCTAAACTGCGTGGAAGGAAAGGACGCCAGGAAAGTTATGGAGGAAATTCACAACGGTTCATGTGGAAATCACTCTGGAGGGAGAGCACTAGCCATAAAAGTCAAACGTCACGGCTACTATTGGCCAACAATGATCAAAGATTGCAAGGTGTTTTCGCCAAATGCGAAAAATGCCAACGCCATGCGCCGATGATCCACCAACCTACAGAAGTACTTTCATCAATCTCATCGCCATATCCATTCATGCGATGGTCTATGGACATTGTCGGGCCACTCCATCCGTCAAAACAGAAACGCTTCCTTCTAGTTTTGACCGACTATTTCTCAAAATGGGTCGAAGCCGACTCCTATGCTAACATTAAAGATGCACAAGTGGAGGCCTTCGTCTGGAAAAACATCATATGCCGACATGGAGTACCGTACGAGATTGTGACAGATAACGGCTCGCAGTTCATCTCCAATCGTTTTGAAGGTTTCTGCGAAAAATGGAAAATCAGACTCAGCAAGTCTACTCCAAGATATCCACAAGGGAACGGACAGGCCGAAGCAATCAACAAAACAATACTTGACGGCCTAAAGAAACGCCTTGACGAGAAGAAGGGACGTTGGGCTGAAGAACTGGAAGGGGTACTTTGGTCTCATCGCACCACCCCACGACGAGCGACAGGAGAAACCCCGTTCGCCCTCGTCTACGGAACAGAGTGTGTCATCCCCTCGGAGATACATTTTCCAGGGATTCGCCGGAGGCTATTACCAGAACAAGAGGGGCTCAATCACCTGTTAATGCTTGACGAACTGGACTTGATCAACGAAAGAAGGGACCAAGCCTTGATCAGGATCCAGAACTATCAAAACGCGGCCTCAAAATACTACAATTCCAACGTTCGAGAACGAAGATTCTACGAAGGCGATTTAGTTTTGCGGAAGGTTTTTCCGAACACCGCGGAAACAAATGCTGGCAAACTAGGAGCAAATTGGGAAGGACCCTACAAGATCACCGAAGTTGTCAAACCTGGCGTTTACAAACTTGCTAACATGACGGACGTTCCAGTACCGAGATCATGGAACGCAATGCACCTCAAAAATTACTATCATTAATCTACTTTACATGAACTACGGGGCGACTTGATCCCTGCAAAGGGTACGTAGGCAGCTCGTCTTCGGACGGGTTCAGTTGCCCCCTCCTTTCAAAAGGGGGGGGAGTGGGTACGTATACGCATACTCGTATACTCCCATCTTTATAACAGTTTCTACTATCTATCGAAGCTTTGCTTTTAAAGGCAATTTCTATCTAAACATCCTTCAAGGATCACCAAGTCTTAACAAAACAGACATATTTGAGCAAATCACACTACAACGGGCATCTCGCCACATCTTCACTATTGCTGGCCACAATAGTGAATTCTCGCATCCATTTCGGATTTAAACTCTCACATCCGTCTCAGGATTAAAAGCGCGCTATACAAGTATTCGTTCATTGTCGGAGCGGATACGTTTATGGTAACTTATCCGTAAACCGAAATGCTCGTCCTAGACTACAAACAAATGTTCATTATCGGAGCAGATAAGTTTATGGTAATCTATCTGTAGACCGAAATGATCATCTCGAGACTGATCATCTCGTAACTACGCAAACAAATACAAATGCAGGCAAGGCATTCTCGAATCTATTGTTAAACGAAAGACATATATATTCAAAGGCAAGGTGATAAAAAGGAGTTCACAGCTACTTGGATAAAGCCATCCAGGCGTTAACAACAAATAAAAAAGAGTTTTAAACTAGACAAAAAAGAGAGGATCATAATCCTCCGTTATCTCGGGAGTTGTGACCACCTTCTGCTCTGGCTCTGCCGGTTGCTCAACCACGTCGCTTCCCGAAGCTTTGCCCTCTGCAGGCACCATTTCAAAATCTACGACGGCTTCCTCAAGAGCGACGGTCTCCTCAAGAGCGACTTCATTGGCTTTCCCAGAAGATGGTTCGGGGGTCGGCTCCTTAGCAACCACCTTTGGACTAAAGTCAGCTAGACCGGGCGTTCCTCTATTCGAGCCAGAAAAGTCTTGAATCCCGACGCTCGCGGCAGCAGTCTCCATGGGCTCCCCGTCATTGAGCTCCTTGAGAATGTCAGATCGATCGGGGACAGTCGCAGGATTCCTCTCATTTCCGCCACAAGCTGAGCAAATGCCTCGTGAGATCCCGACAAGCCCTGCTTCTGCTCGGCTAAAGTCTTCACCTCGGCATCGAGAGATGGCGGCTCGTCGCTTTGGAGCAGCCCAATAAATTGAAGATTGCCTTCAATCTGGGCAAGATCAAGCATGTTCTCCTTTGGCTCACCGTCGATCTGGTCAAGAAGCCTCGTAGCTCGGGAAACTTTGCCTTCGAACGTCGTCATGGTCTCACGTCTGGCTTCCAGAACAGCTCGCTCGACTTTGCTCTCAAGAAGGTCGTTCGCAGCCTCTAGCTGCCTTGTCAAGCTAGCTATATGAGCATCCCGCCTCACTTTGCCTGACTCTAGCCGCATGATCCGCTCGTCAGCTTCTTTGATGTGCTTCCTGCTCCCTTCAGCATCAACTTCAAGGGCCTTGATCCTTTTCGCGGCTTTTTCCTGTTCAGCAGCTCGATTTGCCTCGGTTTCTTTGAGCTTCCCATCCAGCTCAATGGCTTTTCGCCTAGCGTCTTCAACCTTCTCACGATCCCTGCGGGCGTCAGATTCATACCCCATCACCATCCTATTAAGATGGGATATGAACTGCACAGCAACGAGAAACACTGTTAAAAAAAAAGGGGCTGAAATGGATCGGGTGACGAAAACAAAATGAGTAAACGTCACATACCTTGACGCCCCGAAGAGACACTTCGCTATATGCCTTGTCCCTAAGCAGAGTATCAGACGGCGGAAAGTGATCACCTGGACACGTGATCCTTGAAAAGATAGCCGCAGAAGCAGAGGCATCATTGTAAGCCCCTTCAGCGTTTACCGGAGCGGCAGGGAGGGGTATTGCTTCAGGGATAGCTCAAGACGACTCAGCACAACGTAGTCGCTTCGGGGCCCCTCCCTTGTCAACTATTGATTGGCGTTTTTTGCTCGTAGTCTTCTTCTCCTTGGCCTTCCCTTTGCCTTTATCTTTATGCGGTACAATTAGAGAGTCGGCTGGACGAAGCCCCAGGATGACCCCTGTAGGAGCCGTTTCGCGAGGATTATCAGCAGAAGTTGGTTCAGAGACGATGGCAGGGACAGATTGAGGGTTCGGGGGACGAGATTGATTTAACGCATTGGCCTGCTTCGCTCTCTCCTTAGCCTCTGCCTCTGCCTTGGCTTTCGCAGCAGTTCGGTCTCTGAAAGTAGGTCTTCCCATGGTATCTCTCGAAGAATGAGAAGAAGATGACTGTTCAACCGATTGTCCTTCAGAAAGGGCTCGGGCTCTCTCCACTCGTCGAAGGTTGAAGTCTCTGGACCAGTTGCACTTGCGAGCAGAAAGCACTTCGTGAACCTCAGACAGATCGGGAGGCAGTGAAAGACGAAGATGACGCACTGCAAAAAAAAAAACAAAAGTATTTATGCAAGGTTAGAAAAACCCTGAAAAGGAAAAAAATTGCTAAATAATGGAAACCCGAGCCGTGGCCCAAGTCGAGCAACGGATCGGCTACCAATTTCTCCCCAGCCAGACTTGACAAACTGAAGGCACCTCTGACCCACCGACGCTTCAGAAATAGGGACGAAAAAGAAGTAGTCTTCCCAATTATCGTCTTTCGACGGGAAGCCTCTTATGATATTTCTCCTAGCTTTGCCCGACACATAGTACTTCAGTTCTCTCTTATTACGACGCCTAAACTCCAGCAAGTGTGTCAGGTGCTCAACGCCAACTTCTACGTCGCACTGATAACTCCTGATCAGAATACCAATCATATGCCTGATTCCCCGAACATTGACTTGAGAAATAGCCAAGTTGTACTTCCAAAGGAACTGTAGAATGACTTCAGGGATTGGGAACCACAACAGGCAGCGATAGAAGAAGCTTTCGTAAAGACTGAAATGGTTAGGAGGGGGATTGCTGGCTCGGTCTGAGGGCGAAGGAAGAACAAGCTCGACTTCCTCAGAAATGCAAAACCTATGCCTAAGGGCGGATAGCGAATCCAGGTTTGAAAGGGTTGAACCAGGTGGATCGGGTCGTTTCCTTGTTTTCTTCTTCCTTGAAGTCTGACGGTTGAGACTCATCAAACGCTTCAACTCCTGTCTGGCCACAGCTGGATCAAAGAACCAGTCTTCTGGTTCAACTTTTGGCGGATCGGGATCAACTACATCAACAAAGGGGTTTGCCGGCTCGTCAAAAGGGGAGTCGTGAAGTTGGGGCACTTCAAATCTCAGAGGACTCCCAGAATTGCTGCCTACTCCCGAGGATTCAGAGAGCACCATTTTTCTGCCAAGTAGGGAAGGTCCAACTCCCGAACCGCTTGGATCATCTAGGTTTTCGGAGACATGGGCGCCAGACGAATCTTCCCGACTACAGCTCCGGGCGATAAACGGATCGGGAGAGGAGGATGGTTCAGGAAGCGAAGACTGTCCCGAAATGCCAAACAGGCGGGTATATGGATCGGGAGACGCAGAAACAGGTGACTGAGACATTTCGTTGAAATCAAAGACGGATCGGGGTCTTTGGATGATATCAACAGATCGGGATCCTTAACAACTCGCGAGAATCTCTAGTTTCTAAAATTAACAAAACGGATCGGGGTTCTCAGCCGCTCATCACAATGGATCAAAAACCTTTAAAAGATGAAGAACAGGTCGAAGATCCTTTAAGAATAGCAAGTCGATCTAGATCTTCAAAGTAAACTGCCGGAAAACTTAAAGATGGCGACGGAGCTGGTTGGAGATGGATCGGGAAATTCAAGCGGATCGGCGGTGTAAGAAGAACAACGGAGTTCGATAAAAAATAACTTAAGCAAAAAACCTAGAGAGAGAAAGAAGAGAGAGGTTACCTGCTTTGAAGAAATTTTCGGAGAAATGAAGTGGAGAACAAATGAGAAGTATCGCAAATTATATAGGCAAATGGTGACGTCATTCGCCTCGGGAACCAGCAAAAACGCTTGCACTCCCCGATAAAGGTATCAAGGAAACAGAACCCCGAACTGAGTTTGTGTAGGAAGTCATACCCGAACTGAATCAGCAATGCTACAAAGAAATGATTCGGGGCTATCCATGGATCATGGTTCGGGATCATCATCAAAAAGGATAGTTCGGGACGACCACGAGAATCGTTGATCTCACTCAACCACTTACAGCTCGGCACTAACATTACTGATACTGCCAAGCTGGGGGGCTAACTGTTGGGGTCAGATTCCACCTCTTGAGAATCAACGATTGAAAAAATGGCTAAGTATGAAAAAGCACTAGCAGTTGAACCCCTAACTGTGATGGAGTTGGATCGGGGTCTCTAGCCATGAAGCAGGTGGATCGGGTCCCCCTAACCATGAAAGGTGTACCCCGATCTGGGACAAAGCAAGGGATCGGGTACCCCGATCCGTGAGAAGGATGGTTTATGTTCCCCGATCCATGACCAAGCAGATGGATCGGGTCCCCCTAACCGTGAATTGGGTGGATCGGGTCCTTAGCCATAAAGCAATTGGATCGGGTCCCCTAACCGCGAAGAAGGTGGATCGGGTCCTTGGTCGTGAAGCAGATGGATCGGGTCCCCTAACCATGAAAGGTGTACCCCGATCTATGACAAAGCAAGGAATCGGGTACCCCGATCCGTGAGAAGGATAGGTTATGTGCCCCGATCCATGACCAAGCAGATGGATCGGGTCCCCCTAACCGTGAAGAAGGTGGATCAGGTCCTTGGTCATGAAGCAGATGGATCGGGTCCCCTAACCATGAAAGGTGTACCCCGATCCGTGATAAAGGTATCCCGATCCATGAAGGCTGGGATATGTACCCCGATCCGTGACCACGCAGAAGGACCGGGTCCCCCTGATCGTGAAGTATGTGGATCGGGCTCCCCCTAGCCGTGAAAAGGTGTACCCTGATCCGTGAAGGGAAGTTTGGTTCCAAACCCCGAACTGCGATAAGGCGAGTTGGGTTGTGTACCCCGATCCACGACGCAACAGACGGATCGAGGGTCACGACCCACGACGAAGAATCTGGGACGAGTATCAGTCCACGGTACGACGGACGGATCAGGGGCTGCGACCCATAGTATGTCACCCGAGCCGTGAACCATGGTAAAAGATTGGGCCGAGACAAAACAAGCCCACGAATTCAAGCCCACAAAAGGGGTGACAAAGACAGCCCACGAATCGAATCCCATGACGACAACAGGCTTTGCTAAAAGGAAATCCCGAAGAAATAGGAAATCTTCCTTATCTCTTTAGACATTAACTTAGCCGACTTAACATTGTATATATACTGATGTAAACCCTCAGAAGAGGGGATCCCGGAATTAACCTAGCAGAACTCTGTACTTTTGCTCATATACGAAAAAGCTTTCTAAACAGCTCAATAAAGAAAACCATCTTTGGATCTTTGTTTGCGTGTTTTGGTGGTTTTATTCAGAAGTTTCAGATCTCCCTAAAAGACATAACGAATTCAATTGGCGTGGATTTTATACTCCCACAATCGGACGACTCCGCGATGAGCCACCAGAGAAACACCGTTCGCCCTTGTCTATGGCATGGAGTGCGTGATTCCACCCGAATTAGAATTTCCCAGAGTTTGTCACAGACTTCTTTCAGGACAAGAATGATTGAATCACCTTATGTTACTCGATGAATTGGACTTGATCAACGAACGACGAGACCAAGCGCTGATCCGGATTCAGAACTATCAACAGGCAATGGCTAAGTAATACAACTCCAACGTTCGAAGCCGGAAGTTCAACCAAGGAGATTTAGTCCTCCGTAAAGTCTTCCATAAAACAGCAGAAAGAAACACCGGAAAGCTAGGAGCAAATTGTGAAGAACCGAATCACCAAGGTAGTCCGCCCAGGAGTGAACGAGCTCGCTAACATGTCTGACGTTCCGATATCGAGATCTTGGAATGCATTGCACCCAAGGAAGTACTATCACTAGGATACTTCACATGAACTACGGGGCTGCTTGATCCCCAAAAGGGGTACGTAAGCAACTCATCTTCGGATGGGTTCAGCTCCCCCTCCCTTAAAACGAGGAGGGAGTGGGTACGTATACTTGTATACTCCCGTCTTTATAACATAATCTTCTGAAGATTCTAAGTCTAATCGAAACAAACATTTTTATGGATTCAGTCTCTTACCGTACACCCTTTACGGATTACCAAGTCTAATAAAAAAACATTCTGATCACCTTCGTTGTTGCTGGCCACAACAACGAACTATTACATCCTTTACTGATCAAAACCATCAAATCCTTAACGGATCAAAGTGCGCTATATAAATACAAATGTCCACTGTCGGAGCGGGTATGTTAAAGGAAAGCATATTCATAAACCGAAGTGTACATCTAAACCCAGCAACTAACAGCTGGTCGCAAACATCTCAAAAACATAGCACTCAACGTATATCATTTTGTGTGAGATATCTAAACATGTTTTACCTAAATCCATCAATCAATCGCTGGTCGTAACATCTCAAAAATATAGCACTCAACGTATATCATTTTTTGTGAGATATCTAGACCCAACAATCACACGTTTCTTAACACGCTGGTCTTTTAGCATCCCAAAAAGTAAATATCGAATGTGTATCATCTTGACACAAACTACTTAACATATTCCTAACACATTCAATCAAAACAAGCAAGGCAAAAGAGTAGAGAAAACCAAAAGCCATTCAATTAAGGGGGATAAAGCCATCCAGGCATCGGATTTCACAAAGGAAGGTTAAAGTCTGAAACAAATTAAAGACTGCATAAACCGCAACACCAAAGCAAAAAAAATATATGACAAAAACTAAGGGGCATTCATCTCGACATCCCTCTCCGCGATCTCCTTAGCACCCTTCTTGACAACGGTTGGCTCTGCGATTTCCTCTTAGGTGGGTTCCGTAGTATTCTCCACGGTCGGTTCTGCAATTTTCTTCAAGGCGAACTCGACAACCTTCTCTGCAGCCAAATCGGCAACACCGGGAGTACCCACATTCGAACCCGAGAAGTCTTGCACACTAATGGACGCCGCAGTAGTCTCAACCGGTTCATTTCCAAGCAGAGAATCAATAGAATCAGGAGAAATAGGAGACGACTTTAGCTCGTCTCTCAAATCAGTGGCAATCCGTTTGAACTCATCATCCGTTCGAACTCATCATCAGCTCCCACCAGCTTGGCTCTCCACTCTTTAAGCCTTTCCACCTCGGCATCCAGGGTCGGTGGCTCGTCACCTTTAAGGATATTGATCAACTGGAGGTTGCCATCAATCTGCGCAAGATCAACCATATTTTCCTTAGCATCACCGCTCAGCTCTTTGATTTTTTCTTCCGCCTTGTTGATCCTTTCCTGGAATTTTGCAGCCAGTTCGTGCTTTGCTGCCTTTTCTTCCTTCTTCATATTTCACTCATGCAAAGCTTGGGTCCACGCCAGCTGCCTCCTTAAAAAAGCTATCTCGGCAACCTTTTTAGCCTTAGAAGCTTCTAGTCTGACAGTCAGGTCGGAAGCTTTCCTCTTTTCTTCATCAAGAATTTTGATCCGAGCCAAAGCTCTCTCCAGCTCAACAGTGTGTTTGTCTCAGCCTCGTCAGGCTTGGCCTTCAAATCCATGGCCTCATTTCGAGCATCTTCGACACCGCGTCTATCTTTCCGTGCATCCGATTCATAGCCGAGGGCCATCTTGTTGATATACTCCAAAAAATACAAAAAAGAAAGAACGGTCAACCCTGAGCTGATATACGGAAAATCATCAAAGGGTTTGGCAAATACCTTGGTGCCTCGGAGAGATATGTCGGCATAGGCCTTGCCCTTGATCATAGTATCTGGAGGAGGAAAGCGATCACATGGGCAAGTAACCTTGGAGAAGAGTACGGCTGAGGCAGAAGCATCATTGTACGTCGCCTCAGTCACGGCGGGTAAAGTGGATGTAGGCTTCAGCTTGGCAGCAGTACGAGTGGAGTTAGAAGCAACACGCCTTTGCCTCTTTGGTGCATCTGCGTCGACAGAACATTTCCCTTTGTCGAGATTCGAATAAGAGCATTTTCGGGTCGGTTTTCTCTGTCATGTTCAGACAGAGTTGAGTCAGAAGGCCTAACTGCAGAAGAAAGACCCACAACAATCTTCCTCGCTTCGGCGTCAGCAGATGCTGGCTCAGATGAACAACATTATCAAAAATTGGGTCGGGTGTTCTGGTTGTAACGACGCTCGCAACATTTGGGGTCGGTTCGTCAACCCTTTGAGGGACCTCGGCTAGCCTTTCCTTCTCGCAAGCCTTCGCCTACATATTGTCACGGATCGTCATTCGCTTTCCCATCACAGCTCGGATGTCTTCTGAAGAGGAACTTGATGATTCTGAACTATCGTAAAACATTAACTAGAGTGAAGGGCTCAGGCTTTCTCAAATATCTTTAGAGAACATTTTTTTCCCAATTTACTTTTCTGGCCGCAAGGGTATCCTGAACCGTGATTATATCTTCTGGGCACGGAGGAAGGGGGTTACGAACTGCGAAAAGAAAAGAAAGATAAGAGTTAAAACCATGTCAAGAAGAAAACAAGTATTAAACAAAATCAAGCTGATAGCCTTAAATCGGCTACCAATTGTTTCCCACCTCGTCCTGATCGAATGGAGGCACTCGCGACCCACTGATGCATCAGAAATAAGAACAAAGAAGAAATTGCTTGTCCAATCACTGTCTTTGCTTGGGAAACCACCTATAATCTTCTGATTGACCTTATTGGAAACATAATATGTCAATCGAGTCTTTGAACTTCTCCGGAATTCAAGAAGATTCTCCAAGTGATGAACCCCAATCTCTACATCGTACTCATAACTCCGAACCAGGATACTAACCAGATGACGTATGCCTCTAGTCGTAATATGTGCAGGAGCGAGTCCATACTTCCACAAAAACTAAAAAATCAACTCAGGGATCCGGAACCACATGAGGCATAGGTAGAAGAAGCTCTCGTACAAGGTAAAGTGATTCGGAGGTGGACGGTAACACCCCCGATAAGCGGCCAGAGCCATCCAACCGAAATTGCTACAACCCACACTCGAGAACGGACGGGCCTAAGTCCCTGGAACAAATCTAGCAGTCCCGACCCATCCATCCCCGAATGATTCACTCTTCTGAAATGATCCTAAGGCTTTTCAACCCGAGTCAAGTCAGACGGTTGGTTCGGTCCAAACTAGATCATGCATCAGGACACTTGCAAGATTTTAGAAAATGTTTCATTGTACTTAGCATATATTATGTACTGAAAAACCATTGAAAACTCATATACGTGTGGATCTGAGGTTTGAAGTCAATACATAATAAATGTTAAGCGTTTTGCAAGATCATCGGAAATCACCTACTCTGATCTCCTACCATCAAATGCTCCCCTCTATTGGTTCCCGACTAAGATTACCTGAACAAATAGTGAGGGATGAGTAATCTAGAATTACTCAGTGAGTTAGCGCCCTTCTAACAATCACATACAATTCCCGCCCGAACCCAAAATAACAAGCATCAAACAGCACGCAATCCAACACCGCATATTCAATCAAGGGAACATTCACTTAGTTCCACATCAAATCGCATTATCTAAATGCATGCATTCCTGTTTTAATTCCATTAAGGCCTTGCGGTCCCATCATCCATTTCCGGTTCCCGCTCGGAATTGTAAAAAAAAAGTTTAACAAAACCCAACTTCTCCACGGAACTCGAATACACCGTCGTGTATACACAGCCTTGGGAGCTATCCAAGTTCATGTCGCGTTCTGCGTAAGTTACATTGTAGCATCTACCTGTGCCGTTAATCGCATCTTACTACCGGGATCGTCGGACCGCCTCACATTAGGTTAACATATGCATGAACAAGAGAACATGGATAATAACCATAATCATCACCAAGCATAACATTGCCTTGTCCTAAGCCAAGTTCCACCGAACTTAGGCTCGAGACTTTCCTCGAATACCTTTCACCAAGTATTCATCGTACTGCCTCATTGCACACCTAACATTACATGACAAGTAATCACATAATCTCAATGAAAAGGCATTAGACAGATCACAGTCTAGCAGAATATGAAAGCATTCACCACCAAACGTAATCAGAGCATGCAACCAATCATCTTCCCATTCAACCAGATTTAACAAGCATGCTCAGTTTAGGGACATGTAGCAAGTTCAAGTAAGTTTCATGACCAAATCTCAACATGCAGGAATGAATCCACAATCATAACACGAGATTAAGCCTTAAACATGCACGCGTTGACCATGATCCAACAAATCAAGCTCAACATATGACATGCATGAATTCATTCTCACCCTATGAATCTAACAGTGTGCATGCATGACAAGATCTACGATCCATGCATTTTTCCTAGCATGTATCACACAGCACGCATCACCAATTCACTGAATTTGATGCGGAGAATGGACTCTTAATGCGGATAGATCCCCTTCCCGAACAACTCGAGCAACCTGAAGCTAAGGTAAGGATCTACCTTAACGTCTGGCTAAAATGGATCTAAGTGGAAAAATCAACGGAAAACACTAAATATTACCAAAGAATCTACCTGGAAAGCTTCCCACCGTGGACTAGATCGCGGATTCCTTCCTATCTTCGGTCTGGTGGATTTTGGCAGAGTTTAGATAAGGAAAAACGGAAAATAGGGGAAATTATGATACGATGGGTTGATATATATAGTCCCAACCCCAAAAATTTCGTTTAAAATGAAATCTGCCAAATGTAGACCATGCTGCCGCATGCCAGCCACGTGGCAGTCCGTTTCTGTGCTCCAATACATGCCCAGACACTTTATGCGCATGCACCCGCATGTTTTACCCATGGCAGATCACTTCTGCGACCGAGCCACTGCCCAGCGTGACTGCACGCGCCCTGCCCTTGATGAAAAGCTGTTTCCCGTGTCTGATCTGAAGCCTCTCGACCCGCGGGTCGTATTGGCTCGACCCACTAAGTTTTTCTCGACCCAGACTTACAATTCCTCGACTCAAACTGATTTTTCTCCGGCCAAGTTTCCTTTTTAAGGTATTTTCTACCCTTCCCAAGTTAAAAACCTTGGTTTGAGATTTTTCTAAATTCTCGGTTCCTCCGATCGTTCTTACGGATCATCGGACACTTCATAGGCTTCCCCTTCCTGGATCCAGATGATTCCCTTGATCCGTGCCTAAGCAATTTCCATTTAATTCACTCCTACCATTCCATTGGTCCACCGCCTTAATCCATCTCCTGACTTCTCCGAGCCGTTAGAGAATTTCTTTGACAAGAACTCCCTTCTAAGTCTTCTATGGCCGTTCTGACTCTTTCGACCCTTATCCTTAACCTTTTTAGGATTTATTTTCTCGGGCCGTCCTTAGCTCTTATCGGGGTCATTACATTATCTCCCCCTTAAAATAATTCGTCGTGATTCTCTAAGGCTCAGAGGGTCTTCCTTGATCCCTCCTAACTCTGCCTCAACTCAGGTTCTCGATCCCTTGATCTCCCTTTTTCCTTACTTGACTAGTCTTTCTTCTCCTTCGATGATATGTATCGGTCTTGCACGTTTCCACCCACCTTGCCTATACCAATTTTCTTTAATACCAACTGAGCATTCCTCGCCCAAATTATTCTCTCCTATTTCCTTGTTTCGTCTGGAGACACCACATCCGTCCTTGTTGGACTTCTTACTTTTATCCTGGCTTAAGTCCTGCCTCAACGCGGTGAGAGTTTCCATTCCTCAACACCGGACTCGTTCTTCCTCGACTAAAGTCTTCCTTCGGCTTCCTCATGTCCTTCTCCTCTAAGCTAAACAACCTTCCATTGGGCTCCTTTCATGCCTAGTTGTCTCGATCCACTCCCGGTCTTTCGAGTACGAATGAATCTTACTTGATCCGGCTAAGCTACTCCTTGACCAACCGTTTTCCTAAGCGTTCTTCATAGCAATTCTGCTTATGAGTCCTTCCTTCCATACCGGTCATGTACTTGTTGTCTCCGGCCTCGTCTCTCCAATATTTACTCTTGTGATTCGTTGGGAATCACTCCATGACCTCGGCCATCCTTTGGCCGGCGAGAGCCTCACTCTCTACTTGGTTTTCCGAGTACATAACCTCCACGTTTTGTAATCCTTACCCTTCTACTTAGATGGTACATCTTGAAGCTCTTCTGTATAATTCCTACAAATTCTGAATATGAGACTGTCCTTAATCTCACTTCAACGTCTTTCCCACTCTTCCTTATTCTAATTCTCACGACCTTTGTCGTTGGGATTTCTTCCCAACTTGACCTTATGTCTACTAAGCTCCCAACCTTATCTTTCCTTACTGATTTTTCCTTCTTCGCATTGCTACAACTCTTTCACGAATCACCCTTTTCCTCGATGGTTATAGCATTGGGCAGTTTGGGTTAGGGCATGGGTTTCCTTAACTTACCTTAAGATTTCTAACACTTAGACTTAGACTTTTCGAAGCGTAACTCTAGATTCAGAAATTCTCATCCTAACACAACACTTTCCATGGTTCTCCCACGTTTCCTCCCTAATGGAAATTACTTAACACATTCTAGCGCTAAGGTTCAATAGGTATTACCATCCATACTTAACCAAGATCACAACATGCCTCCAAACAAACGTCATTCATGCTTACGATCACAACATGCGTTTAGAAAAATCACATTCGTGCCCAAAAACTTTCATTCCAACACGAATACGTTCAATACATAATCATAATTCGTACATGCCTTCACAAAGCACAACCATTCATACAAAATCAATTCAACAAACGCATGTTCCACTTCTTGTTGCCTCGTCGATCCCACTGGATAACCCATGCTCACGTTCTGTCGGGTAATGTAAGCTCCAATTCCTAATGTGTCCCTTCCCGATGATCCACTCGCCATGCTTGACCCTTGCCCATATGACACGGCCTGGTAAGGGGCAGAAGTGTACTGAGGACTCTCACATTGCGGTATGTACAGATTCTAGTAAGCGCAGTACGATTCAGACCGCGACAGGCTTGCAAGGTACGGCTCCCAGTAACGATTCCAACTTTCCACTGCCTATGCCGCCGAGTCTTGAGGTGGCTGTAATGGGTCTTGAGTTTGTGGAAACGGATCCTGCCCTGGCAGCTGTGGCATCGGAATTTCAGACTCCACTGGGGCTGGACTGTCATTCCTTTCAAGGGACATCGAGCTATCCGACGAGATCTCTATGAAGACAGGCGAGTTAGTTCAGATATGGGTACTTGGGATGGATCGGGGATATGAACGGGCTGTACTTCCTCGGGATCTTCCATGGGATCCTCTTCTGGCTCTGTTTCCATACTTTCTTCCCATTCTTCCCGCTGAATGTTGAGACCGAGGTAATCTGGTGGCATCAGCGGTCCATCTTCTTCCTCAGTCTCACTCGGCAATGCTACCCCGTTCACGCACCCAGACTGACCTGTTGATCGAGAACTGTCCGAATCTTCCATCATAATCCCAGCCAACTCATCAGATAGATCCTCACTTTCAGAAAAATTCATAACTTCTGAACATGATCCACCCATTCTGGCTCTTCTCTGCGGCATCCTTCCTGAATCGCAACAAATGGGTAAGTTCCTAAAAATCCCTTCTACCTAAGGCAGTGGACGAAATCAGACCCTATATGCTCTTGCGACCCATTTGACTCGATAAATCTTTGAAAACGCAAGTGTCTAAGCACGATAAAAACCATGCTCTGATACCACCTTAATATAGGTTGTAACACCCCCGATCAGTGGCTAGAGTCATCCAACCGAAACTGCTACAGCCCACACTCGAGAACGGATGGGCCTAAGTCCCTGGAATAAATCTAGCAGTCCCGACCCATCCATCCCCGAATGATTCACCCGTCTGAAATGATCCTAAGGCTTTCCAACCCGAGTCGAGTCAGATGGTTGGTTTGGTCCGGACTAGATCATGCATCAGAACACTTGCAAGATTTTAGAAAATGTTTCATTGTACTTAGCATATATTATGTACTGAAAAACCGTTGCAAACTCATATACGTGTGGATCTGAGGTTTGAAATCAATAGATAATAAATGTTAAGCATTTTTGCAAGATCATCAAAAATCACCTACTCTGATCTCCTACCGTCCAATGCTCTCCTCTATTGGTTCCCGACTAAGGTTACCTGCAACAAATAGTGAGGGATGAGTAATTTAGAATTACTTAGTTAGCACCCTTCTAATAATCACATACAATTCCCACCTGAACCCAAAATAACAAGCATCAAGCAGCACGCAATCTAACACCGCATATTCAATCAAGGGAATATTCACTTAGTTCCACATCAAATCTCAAGATCTAAATGCATGCATTTATGTTTTAATTCCATTAATGCATTGCGGTCCGTCGTCCGTTCCCGGTTCCCACTCGGAATTGTAAATACAAAGTCTAACAAAACCCGAGTTCCCTACGAAACTCGAATACACCGTCGTGTATACACAGCCTTGGGAGCTATCCAAGTTTCTGCCGCGTTCTACGCAAGTTACCCTGTAGCATCTACCTGTGCTGTTAACCGCATCTTACTACCGGAAACGTCAGACCGCCTAACATCAGGTTAACATATGCATGAATCTACAAGAGAACATGCATAATAACCACAATCATCACCAAGCATAACACCGCCTTGTCCTAAGCCAAGTTCCACCGAACTTGGGCTCGAGACTTTCCTCGAATACCTTTCACCAAGTATTCGTCTTACTGCCTCATTGCACACCAAAGTTACTTGACAAGCAATAACATAATCTCAATGATAAGGCATTAGACAGATCATAGTCTAGCAGAATATGAAAGCATTCACCACCGAACGTAATCAGAGAATGCAACCAATCATCTTCCCATTCAACCAGATTTAACAAGCATGCTCAGTTTGGGGACATGCAGTAAGTACAAGTAAGTTTCATGACCAGATCTCAACATGCATGAACGAATCCACAGTCATAACACGAGATTAAGCCTTAAACATGCATGCGTGGACCATTATCCAATAAATCAAGCTCAACAGATGACATGCATGAATTCATTCTCACCCTACGAATCTAACAGTGTACATGCATGACAAGATCTACGATCCATGCATTTCTCCTAGCATGTATCACACAACACGCATCACCAACTCACTGAATTTGATGCAAAGAATGGACTCTTGATGCGGACAGATCCCCTTCCCGAACAACTCGAGCAACCTAAAGCTAAGGTAAGGATCTACCTTAACGTATGGCTAAAACGGATCTAAGTGGAAAAATCAACGGAAAACACTAAGTTTTACAGAAGAATCTACCCGGAAAGCTTCCCACCGTGGGCTAGATCGCGGATTCCTTCCTATCTTCGGTCTGGGTGGGTTTTGGCAGAGTTTGGGTAAGGAAAGCGGAAAATGGGGGAAATTATGAGAGGATGGATTGATATATATAGCCCCAGCCCCAAAAATCTCGTTTAAAATGAAATCTGCCAAATGTAGACCATGCTGCTGCATGCCAGCCACGTGGCAGTCCCTTTATGTGCCCCAATCCATGCCCAAACACTTTATACGTATGCAGCCGCATGTGTTACACATGGCAGATATGTTCTGCGACCCAACCACTGCCCAGCGTGACCTGCACGCGCCCACGATGAAAAGTTGTTTCCCGCGCTTGATATGAAGCCTCTCGACCCGTGGGTCATACTGGCTCGACCAATGGGTAGGAATTCTCGATCCACTGACTTTTTCTCGACCCACTGAGTTTTTCTCGACCCAGACTTACAATTCCTCGATCCAAACTGATTTTTCTCCGACCAAGTTTCCTTTTTAAAGCATTTTCTACCCTTCCCAAGTTAAAAGCCTTGGTTTCAAGATTTTTCTAAATTCTTGGTTCCTCCGATCGTTCTTACGGATCATCGGACACTTCATAGGCTTCCCCTTCCTAGATCCAGATGATTCCCTTTGATCGCGGCTACTTGTACCATTCCATTGCTCCACCGCCTTGATCCATCTCCTGACTTCTCCGAGCCGTTAGAGATTTTCTTTGACAATAACTCCCTTCTAAGTCTTCTATGGCCATTCTGACTCTTTCAACCCTTATCCTTAACCTTTTTATGATTTATTTTCCCGGGCCATCCTTAGCCCTTATCGGGGTCATTACATGGACTGTCAGCTCGGTCTGATGACGAAGAAGCTATTAGTTTGACTTCTTCAGAAATCCCGAACCGCTGTCTTAACTCCTCCAAGGATCCCACTATTGATAAAGACGAACCTGGGAGATCGGTTCGTTTCTTTTTTGCCTTTCCTTTCCTCTTGTCTCGTCTATTTGAAGGCCCTGCTCCTTGACTATCCATCAAAAGCTCTAGCTGTCGCTTCCCCTCGGCAGGATCGAACAGCCAATCTTCCTCTTCCATTTTCACCTCGGCATTCACATCGCCAGTTAGGTCGTCAATCAAGGATGGAACCTCAATATGGATCCGACCCGGAGGAGAATCGTGATCGCTCCGCTCGGTGACTTGTGGAGATAGTACCATTTTATGACCTAGCAATGAAGCATAGGTAGCCGAACCAAGGAATCTTCCAGCTTGGAGACAGACGACATCAAGTCTTGTGCTCGGAACTACTCCAAACACTTAGTACCAAAGCAAGAAGAAGGAAACTTCGAAGATCTTAAGCAACGCCGTGACCCAGATGAAGATAGATCGGAAAGATTGAAGGCTCGCTGGAAATCTTTGAAGATGGATCGGATAATTTATACGGTTTGCCGGAAAGTTTGAAGTTGGCCGTATTTTTTGTTTGAAGGAGGATCAGATAATTTAAAGGTTCGGCGGCGGAAAGACAAAAAGCAAAAGAAACCTAACCAAAACTTAAACAAAAAAGAGAGAAAAGAAGAGAGCTGCCTGTTTTCAGAAATTTTGAAGAAATGAAGATTATGAGAAGAATAAAGGGGGTCTCGGATATATATAGGCGTTTAAGGAAAGGTATGACATCACCGTACCTTGGGAATCATCCAAAATGGTTATGATTCCCGAGGTAGGTACATTGTTGCTAAGGAATGACAAACTACCGAGCCAAACCTCTATCAGCGATAACACGACTCGGTAACATCGTCAATAGAATGGCTCAGCAACCTGACGCGATAAACGGCTCTGCAACATGATCAAAAGAGATGGATGAAGAATCCGAGGAAAAAAGAAGGATGAACATGAAGAAAGGAAACTTGCGAAGAATTAGGAAGTTTTCCTTATCGTTTTAGGGTTCGCCGTAACTGACCCAGATTTGTATAAATAAGCATGTATCTCTCCCAAAAGGGGGAGATCCGCAACTTTTCACGGAGCAAGAATACTTAGGTTTTCTCCTTAACATCCTATGTATTCGCAGCTCTTAGACATATCAATAAAAACCATCTTTGGATCTCTGTTATTGTGTTTCTGTTCATAGTAGTTTATGAATCCCTAAACTTTCCTAACCAAATTCAGTTGTATGAGTTTCGACTCCCACAATTTCATCCTCTTTGGAATCTATTGAGAGATTTCTAAACCCTTGTTCTTATTCTATGTAGTTTTCTTCTACTATTGCTATGATTTCTTCTATATTGTCTGAGTAGTTTTTTGTTGGGTTTAAGGGTTTTTCAAATTGGATTTATGGATTGATTAGTTTACGTGGCTGGATTTAGAATATATTTGTTTTAAAAAGTTTTTCGTTCTTTGCTTGATTTGACTGCATATTGCTTTATTGGCCACTTAGTAGCTGATGCTAGGTTAAATTACCCACCAAAAGTGCAGCTAAGTTGCATGAACTAGCTTAGACGAGTTTAGAGCTATAACCTGCGAGAGTTGAGTTATAGCTCTTTGTGAACATATCAAACTTAATCTTAATGTGTGTTTGATTGCTTAATTGGCTGCGAGAGTTGACTAATTAGTTTGTTAATTGGCACTGCTAGTAGGTCTTTTATATATCAGTGATTTGAGTTCTAGAATTGATCTATTATATTTATTATTGTTAGAATCCCTGAACGAAATAGACCATGATCCCTTGCAAATTCTATGAACACCCAACATTTTCTCCTGTTGTTTTTCTACACGATATTTATTTGGTTTTTATTTACTTTGCAATCTGATTTTCCTGACATTATTTTATCTTAGCTATATTTTTCTCTTACTATTTGTAGTGCAGCCTTTCAATCTTTTGTGGATTCGATCTATAAGTACTATTGTGATGGTCTGTGCACTTGCAGAATAATTTTAAAGTTAAAACCTGATCCACATCATCGTCTCCAGGCCAAAGGATACTACATACCAAAAAGATATTTGAACTTGCTCACTAACAAAATAATAATTGTGTTGATACATTTTAATTATTTCTAATTTGAGAGTTAGAAATACTATTTCTATAAATAGTGGATTAAGATCCCTAAAATTTATGCATTTGCATCACCATAAAAGACCTGGTTGGAGATGGTGAAATTATTTGAAAACATGGCTAATAGAGTTGAGTGTAAGTATATTCAAAATAAGATGGATTCTGCCTCGTTAGAGCTTTAGTTAGTGAAATAAAATGAAAAGGGGAAGAACTATTTGTAAGCACAACAAACTAATAATAAATTATTTGATTAAAATGAAATGGGAAAGAATGAGAGTTGAACAAAGTGGCAACCCTCTTGGTTAACCTCTCTTGATGCTCATTACACATATTTATATAGAAATATATATTGCAAGAGAATCCTAATTACATGGACTTATAGGCTTCTCATGAGACACAATATTGGACAAGTAATATGTGTTCACCTCCCCCCTCCCCAAAAAAAACTTGGCCGCGGTTGGGAAAAAAAAGAAACCAAGTTTGAAAGCAGAAACGGATAGACTTGGCAGCAGCATGAGTAGTCAAAGCAGGATCACATGGAGATGTAAAAACTCTTACTTTGTTAAGGTACTTTTACCAATGGGAAGCAACTAAGGAATATCAGCAGTATCCGATACATGACAAAAAAATGTGTCCAACAGTAGTGTGTCGACTGTGATAGTTTATATGTTAGTAACAACATTTGATCGACTACAGTAGTTGATGTGTTAACAATACTTGTAAGGAGATCCTAAAGCTCTTTGCTTCTTATCCATTAGTCAACATTAATCTACATTTTTCTCTGACATTTCACTAAACACATTTCATTTGCTCACTAAATTCTTGCATTTATCATAGAAACCAACATAAACTTGTATCCAAATACAAATCCTTATCAAATCCAATTTGGCCACGACTAGTTGCATTATCATTTTGCCTTTTTCACTAAAATCTTTGTCAATGGATGGATCAAAGAAGCATGACACTGCTGAGCTAATGTACAGCTGAAAAACTGCCACAATGCAATGTACTTTGCATAGGGAATCATTCTACCAAACCATATAAATGATATGATGAGAAATTGCTCATAATATATATCTTCCAACCCTAAACAATCTTGCGCTTCTCTTTGTAGGCATGTAAATGAATCCTTCGACGCAAGCCATTGAGAACAATAAGAGTATGCAACATAACACATTAGCGGAACCCAGTTGGTTAATGCGATGAACAAGTTGGTTAATGCAACTTAAAAGATAAGATGAACAAATTGTTCCTAGTCTGATTTTTTCCAATCCTAAACAACCTTGCGCTTCTCTTGCATATGCAAGCCATTGACAATAATAAAAGTATGCAACATAACACATTAACCGAACCCAGTTGGCAATTGAATCACTTTGTGAAAACCCATAACTAATTATATCCCGAAAATAAACCAAAATAAACCAAAAACTGTAGGAATTCGTACCGATTTATAACGATTTATAAATATTAATTTACTAATTCAATTTCCATATTCATGCAAATATTTAATTAAATCTAGACAATATGATTTTGAATATATCTGGATATTCTTACAGCGGAACAATGAATCAAAACGATTCGAGGTTTTCTTAACACTCCAAGTGTCGTGCCTCTACCGGTATCCATACGCACACAAACTGGATCGAAACGGGATACTAGTATAGTAGAGATCTAATCTCAAACATTTGATCTTCAAGTTAATTATTGGATTTACTTGCATGAGAAGAAACCAATTTCTTCCTCACAATTTTCTCTCGTCTCTCGCTTTTATGGAGTAGTAGAAAAACCCTTAAGTGATTATGTTTTTTTTTCTCCTTGTCAAAGCCACGAGACATATACAGTAACACCTCTATAAATTAATAATGTTGGAACTTACAAAATTTATTAATTTAGAGAGTTATTAATTAATCGATAAATTAATATTTATTAATTTATAGAGAGATTTTTCTTGTCCATGATTTTTGCAAAAACAAAAATATTTAAAGGAGTTTACCTTAAAATTCAAAAAAAAAAATCACCTAAACTTTTCTTTATTTAAAATACATTATACTTTATTATTTACAAATTCAATTGATTCCACATTATTATGTTAATAATTTTGGTTACTGATGTATCATGTTTTTATGGGTTTTTAACCATTGTTTTAAATCCTTATTTGAGTCTTTTACTTTGTTTTCTAGTCTTTTTGGTGTTTCTAGTGTTTATAAAGTCTTTTAGGTGAAACAAGTGAAAATGATAGAATTTGGAGCAAAAATGGTTAAAGAACAAGTTTCAGAGTCAACAACTAGTTCACTCGGTCATAAGTACCAGTCCAGGACAAGTTTTCTGCACCCGAGTGAACATCCGCATGAGTACACTCGGTGATGAGTACCAGTCCAAGACAAGTTTCCTGCACCCGTTTGAACATCCGCATGAGTACACTCGGTCACGGGTACCGGTCTGGGACTTCTTTTCTACACCCGAGTGACTGCGCAGATTTGCCAGATTTTCAACAGATTTCCTTTTTTCGCCCTGGCTTTTTCCTGTTTTAAATAGGAACGACTTTAGATCTATTTATATGTTATTTTTAGCCATTGTGGAGGCTACCTCTTTACATCTCTTTACACCTTTTTACATACTTTTATTTTCTATTCAGACTTTTGGCTTTTGGAGTTTGTAAGCTTTGGGGAGACGAATCTCTGACTCTATATCTTTGAGAAGATTTCTATTTATTTGATCATGAGTTTTTCTTCACTTCCTTCTTGTTTCTTTGCTTCCATGTCTGAGTAGTTCTATAGTTAGGTGTAGGGTATTCAAAGGAATTTATGAGTCACTGCATCAGACATAGATAGGGATTTATTATCTTTTCTTCACCTATCGTTGTTCTCATTGCTTAGATTAAATTGATCACTTAGTCTCTGATTTAGGGTTTAATCTATTCATCAAAAGTGTTATAGATTGCTTGATAGAACATAGATGAGCAAATTGTCCTTAGCCAACGAAAGCTAATGTTAAGGCAATTTGTGAACATATCAAACCTGCTCGTTAATGCTTGTTTAGAATTTTAAGATCAAACGACAGTTTAGATTCTTAGGTTTCTAGATAAAGTAATTGATACCACGATAGTGGATTGGTTAAACATTCATATTTGAGTTTAAGACTGTGCTTTATCGTTTCCTGAATAGTTGTCTGGTTCATTATCTCTGAATTCCTGCGAATTTTTCTAGACTTAACGCTTACTTTTAATTGATTTTACATCGTTTTAATATTGCTATTTTGTTTCACTTTTTAACAAACAACCATATTTTCATCTTAGCTTAGTTTCATCCATTATAATTCGTAGCGTTTCACTTGGTTCTCGTGGATTCGATCCCTAAATACTACTTCGTTTGCTGTGCACTTGCAGTGATATTTTAGGGTTAAAACTCTGTGTATCAAGTTTTTGGCACCGTTGCCGGGGACCAATTGTGTTACCTTCGAATTTAGGTTTGAAATTTATTCTAAGACACTAACTTTTTAATTTATTTTTTTGTATAGTTTCTTATAGTGATGGCCATGGATTACAATGATTGGCCACAAGAAGAGGAAGACACAGTTGAAGAACACATTCAAGATGAGCCATATGTGGAGCCACCTTTTGATGAGAGAATGCTTACACCAGAACAGAAAGTGAAGTTGGAAGAGCTTTACAAAGAAAATTCAACATTGACAAAGAATGACCTAGCAGCTATGATCCGTTTGAACCTCATCTCACACCAGGCATCACTTGATGGAAGGGAGCTCACGTATTATGAGATAATGGTAGCTCATTCACTTGAAGAGGTAATATATTGGGTTCCACCATGCCAACTAGAAGGTACATGTGATTCAACTTTTGAATTTCATAATAATGAGGATAGTCACGTGCCTTGAAGTGAAGATGTAGCTTCTAGTTTGCATACTCTCAAGCTCATTGATGATTGTTATGATTTAATATGTGAGACTCAAAGACTAGATACTCTAAGAGTAGAAAAGCTTGCTAGGGATTATCATGAGGTATGTTTTGATATCAATTATCTGTGTGCTTTAAGTGTTCATAATCTCGAGTTTAAATTTTCAATGCTAGAAGAATCTAGATCGTTTCTTAAAAAATCTTACCAAGGGGATGTGCTTGATATAGATAATCTCTTGAATGAGATAGAGGACCCTGAGGTTGAGAGAGATTCTAGGAATGAGAATATTGTGTTATACATGATTGATGGGGATGAAGTTAACTATTTTGTGATAAACTCATTTAAACCTGAAGTTGACTTTATCTTTCCATTAAATGCATTTGATTCTCATGAGCATCTAACCAAGGAAGATTCCAAGATATATGCTACATCTGTAGTAAAGTCCCTTGATGAGAGTTTTATCTATTTACCATGGATATGTCCTCTTGCATATTTTGTTCATTTTCTTCATAGGAGAAGGACCAAAGGTCCATTGGCCCAGTCTTTTGATTCTCATGATTAACGTATGTGTTCATAAGTCAAGATAAAGACTTAAAACAAACCATTGGTGGGAGGCAACCCACTGGTAAGTTTTTTTTTTCATTTTTCGTTTTTTCACTTGCTTTCTAATTTTTAGTTCTGGTTTTAAGTGTTTCAGGTTAAAAAAAAAAAAAAAAATCCTTTTCTTTTATTTTCATATTTTGAGTCTGTTTATACCTTTCTCTTGATTTATTTTTACACCGAGACGATGTGAAGTAAGTCTGGGGGAGGGTATTCGTTGTTTACTAACGCCATTTTTCTTTGTTTTATTTCTCTTGAGTCCTTTCGATGTTTTATTGAGTCAGTCCAAGATGGTTTATTGAGTCAAAACTTTGTTGGGAATGATGACCTTTCTCTTGGTTTATTGTCTGACTATTTCATCTGAGTGACCATTGCTGCAGAATCAGTTCAGATCTGACTAATGAAAAATCTAAAGGCTACCAGTTAACTAGAGACGTCCACATTTTCAGTAGAATCTACTAAGCCCGGGCTAATTTCTGAGCTCTTCCTTCACCTCATCGTTGTGACTGGTGTTCATAGGGCTTGACTCCTCATTCATACCTAACAAATGCATCATGTGTGAAAAGTGATAGTACTCCTCTCCCTTATTCTAAGTTAAATAAAAACAGATAAGATGAAATGATTTTCTTTTGAGTAAAGAGTTAGGAACATTTCCAGCGATCCCATTATTTTACTTCGAAATGAATGATCACACAAAGGTTGGAAGCGAGGCTAGAAAAATTTCCCGTGATACCATTATTCGCTTACACCTTTGATATAAAAAAAAAGAGAAGAAAAGAAGAAGAGAGGATGAGAACATAATAAGTCTAGGGGAGAGAAAAAGTACCAAGGGTTGTATGGTTGGATTGTCATGGTATTGTACGGGAATGAGTCTAGAAGGTTCTTGACATTGAGATCATCGATGAGACCTAGCGATGAAAGGTTTATGGACAATATTGCAAAATTGTGGGTTGAATTTGGGAGGCTGCGAATGTCTATGGAGAAGTACATGGTGGTTCAATTGGGATTGATTTTGCAGTATGTGGATTATGGGATGAATGGTCATTACAACGCTTTACAGAGAAGGTGAGTTTCCGCGTTTTCAAACTTCTTTCACAAACTAAGTTCTTTGTTTTGCTTGAGGACAAGCAAAGATCTAAGTCTGGGAGAGTTGATGTATCATGTTTTTATGGGTTTTTAACCATTGTTTTAAATCCTATTTTAAGTCTTTTACTTTGTTTTCGAGCCTTTTTGGTGTTTCTAGTGTTTATAAAGTCTTTTAGGTGAAACAAGTGAAAATGATAGAATTTGGAGCAAAAACGGTTGAAAGAACAAGTTTCAGAGTCAACAACTAGTTCACTCGGTGAAAAGTACCAGTCCAGGACAAGTTTTCTGCACCCGAGTGAACATCTGCATGAGTACACTCGGTGACGAGTACCAGTCCAAGACAAGTTTCCTGCACCCGTTTGAACATCCGCATGAGTACACTCGGTCACGGGTACCGGTCTGGGACTTCTTTTTTGCACCCGAATGACTGCGCAGATTTGCTAGATTTTCAGCAGATTTCCTTTTTTCGCCATGGCTTTTTCTGTTTTGCATAGGAACGACTTTAGATCTATTTATATGTTATTTTTAGCCATTGTGGAGGCTACCTCTGTACATCTCTTTACACCTTTTTACATACTTTTATTTTCTATTCAGACTTTTGGCACTTGCAGTGATATTTTAGGGTTAAAACTCTGTGTATCAAGTTATCGTAATAGAATGAATTTCAATAACCTACTTGACTATCCATGTGAAAATTGTACATATTCAAAAGTTCAGAGTTTATAAGAAATTACGGTTATAATTCTTAATATTGATAATAAAGTTGAAGACGAGATAATAATACCTAAAGTAGTTACGCATAAATAAAGAATTATCTCGTCTAGAATTCTTCACAGTTTTCGGATGCAGATCAAAGTGACATCATGAATTTTTGACACAGTAAAAAATTAGAGATTAGTTCCAACAAGATTCCAACTTTAGAAAGAAACAAACAACACTAGAGTCATATTTTACTAGAATATATATATATATATGCGCATAAAATTTACAATTATTAATTTATGCTATTATTGGGACTATATTTTACATAGGAGTTTCAAAAAAATTATTATCTTATTATCTTATCGAATTTCGTTAATTTTTACACTGGCCCAGCTCGGGACCGAACAAATTTATTAATTTATCGAGTATTAATTTAAAGAGGTCAAAATGACATCATAAATTTTTGACACAGTAAAAAATTAGAGATTAGTTCCAACAAGATTCCAACTTTAGAAAGAAACAAATAACACTATTGTCATATTTTACTAGAATATATATATATGCGCATAAAATTTACAATTATTAATTTATGCTATTATTGGGACTATATTTTACATAGGAGTTTCAAAAAAATTATTATCTTATCGAATTTCGTTAATTTTTACACTGGTCCAACTCGGAACTGGAAAAATTTATTAATTTATAGTGATTATTAATTTATCGAGTATTAATTTAAAGAGGTTCTACTATATATATATGTAACCCTAATCCAATTAGGATTAGCCCACGTTAATATGGAATGAACCTTTTCTAATTCTAAATTGAATTGCACATAAGCCATCATCACGTGTATTATATATATATATATATATATTAATTGTTTATTTTATATATCACATAGATGAAATAAAGCCTTAAATCCAATGTTAAATTTGGTCTATCTATATTAGCCTTTATTATACTTTGATCTAGTTTGTTTAGGTGTGTGACCTTATAGGATCATATAATATTAGCAATAGGTTCTTAAACTCATAGATTATAAGCGGCTTCTAGCATAACATTATAACCACCTAATATTATATGATTGTCAAACCTCGACAATACAACTTTAATTAGAGTAAAGTACAAATGATTTCAGGACATTTCCAATAATCTCCCACTTATACTGGAATCATCTATTCCTATAATCCTCTTGTCTCTATATCTCGATCTAAGTATAAGGCAAGAAACAGTGTCATCCTTATCAAGCCAAATCACGTTTATCGAACTCCGATTTATACTGATTAAATAAACGACTGACATTCACCTTGTTTGAGCACGGCCATGTATTTTTCAGTACCAAATCTTCGATAGGCCCAGAGATATTTATCTCCCGTTATACAGGAGGGACAAATCCCATCTTGTTACATCCATGTTCCTTACACAATTCATAATACACCCAATCAATTTCTTTATAATCACCTTTTACGGCTGACATTTGACAAAGTCAAAGTGGATCAATCCCTGTGTGAGAAATCATGATGAACTCAGGTTAAAGGACTATACTCTATAGTTGTGATTAGAAACTCTTATGACATTCATATAACAATCTTGTGGAGTTCTCATAGTGAATCAGTCCGATAATATGTTCTCCAACACATATCTATGTGATTGACTTTAATACTACATATCAATGACTTCACGAAACTTAGTCATCAATCACATCACATATTAGTCATCTATAGTTATTAATGTTCCATGATAATAACCTTGACTAGGGACCTCAATAACTTATGTCATTTTTCACTCATAGGATTTCATGATCAAGTCACATACTTGATGGCCTATAAGAATGACATAAATCATTTTGGGACTATTATTTAGTTATCCAATAATCAAATAATACATGAAACAAATTTCATTAATTTGAAAATAAATTCAAATCAAATGTATACATGAACATCATATCATAAAGAAAAACCTCCCGCTATAATTAAGATCACATCTTAATAAATCTAATGTCTATTGCAGCAGCATGACTCTCATGCTTTGGCTGCAGAAGAGGTTTAGTTGCTTCATGAACTTTCTAATCCATAAAAACCTCCTTAGCTGCTCCAAAAGCAACTATATACTCAGCCTCAGTTGTCTCGTTTGCCATAATGCTTGCTCTTCCAACTCAGTGATCCTCTATTAAGGCAGAAGGCAAATCCAGACTATGATCGAAAATCATCTTTTGTCTGTCTGAAAGCTTGCATCGATGCAACCACTCACAAGAAGTTCTTCACTAATTAGTTCGTCTCAAGTACTTAAGGATGTTCTTGACTATTATCCAGTGACTTTCACCTGGATCAGACTGGTAGCTGCTCGTCATGCTCAAAAGACATGCAACATATGGGCGAGTGCAAAGCATGGCATACATGATAGATCCTATAGCATAAGCATATCTAATCTTACTCATTCTCTCGCTCATCATGTGACGAAGGATACTGAGTCTTGCTAAGAGTTATGCCATGAGACATTGGTGAAAAGCCTTTCTTATAATCATGCATATTGTACATATGCAAGACTTTATCTATATAAGTATCTTTACATAGTCCAATAAGTTTGTTCAATCAATCCCTATAGATTCTTATTCCAAGAATCTAAGCGGCTTCTCTCATGTCCTTCATTGAGAAACAACTACTTAGCCAAGTCTTAACAGACTGAAGCAAAGGAATGTCATTTCCAATGAACAGTATGTCATCTACTTACAATACCAGAAATGCGCTTGCGCTCCCACTAGTCTTCTTGTAAACGCATGGTTCTTCATCGTTTCTAATGAAATCAAACTCTTTGATCGCGTCATTAAAACGAAGATTCCAACTCTGAGATGCTTACTTCAAACCATAAATGGAACGATGAAGCTTGCAAACCTTCCCAGCAGTTTCTGGGGATGTGAAACCTTCAGGTTGTGCCATGTACACATCCTCTTCCAGATTCCCATTAAGGAAAGTTGTTTTCACATCCAGCTGTCAAATCTCATAATCATAATAAGCGGCAGTTGCTAAGAGAATCCGAATGAACTTAAGTATTGCGACTGGAGAATAGGTTTCATCATCGTCACTACCATGAATTTGCTTGAAACCTTTAGCCACCAATCTAGCTTTGTATATCAGTATATTTCCATCCATGTCAGTTTTCTTCTTGAAAACCCATTTACACTCAATGGCTTTAACACCATCAGGCAAATCAGTCAAAGTCCATACTTTGTTTACTGACATAGATTCCATTTCAGATTGTGTGGCCTCTATCCACTTATCGGAGTCGAGATCCATCATTGCTTCCTCATATGAAGTAGGTTCATCACTTTCTATCATATATAGATCATGATAATCCGTCACCCAATCTCCAAATCTATCAGGTTCATGATGGCTCCTTTCGGACCTACGTACCTCAGGTTCCACAGGTATAGACTCTACGACTCTTCGTAGATCTAATTGATGCTCTTCCTGAGAAGTTGGAGCATCCTCCTGTGATTCTCGAACTTCTTCAAGTAATACTTTACTCCCACTAGTTCTTTTTGAAAGGAACTCTCTTTCGAGAAATGCACCATTTCGAGCAACAAACACTTTGTTCTCAGTGGGATGGTAAAAATAATAACCTTTGGTCTCTTTGGGATAACCTACGAAGTAAAATTTAACTTTTCAAAGGATTCAGATTTATGTTTCATCAGATAAATATAACCATATCTACTGAAGTCATCAGTAAATGGGATGAAGTACTGGTAATTTTTTCTGGCGCTTGTACTGAATGGCCCACATACATATGTATGTATCCAAGTCACTAGCTCTTTCACCGTGTCTAGTAAATGAGGCTTTAGTCAGTTTCCCCAATAAAAAAGATTCACATGTCTCAAATGATTCATAATCAAATGATTTCAAAAGTCCATTACTATGAAGTTTTTGAATGCGTTTCTTATTTATATGGCCCAAACTACAATGCCAGAGAAAAGTAGGATTCAAGTCATTAGACTTAAATTTCTTGGTACGAACGTTATAGACTAGCATGCTTTGGTCTAGACATAAAGCCCATTCTCTAATGGAGCGCTACCGTAGAATATATCATCGCGATCAAATGAGCAACACTTGTTCTTGATCGAAAAATGAAAACCTTCTATGTCCAAAACAGAGATGGAGATGATATTCTTTTCTTTTCTTTTCTTTTTAGTCTAAACATAGTAGCAATTCTTAAGTTCTAAAACCATGCCTGAAGGCAAAAACAAATGATATGTTCCCACAGCTAATGCAACAACTTTTGTTCCATTAGCCACACGTACGTCAACTTGTCTTTCCTCCAAAATTCTACTACTGTCCAGGCCTATCACATTCACACAAATGTGAGCACGACAGCCAGTATCCAATACCTAAGGAGTACAAGCAGAAGTAGTAAAATTTACTTCTATAACATAGATACCCCGAGAAGAAGTCTCAAAATTCTTCTTCTTTTCCAGATCTTCCAAATAATCAAGAGGAATTGATCCATTCAGTTTGTCCTTCTCAAGGACGGATCGAAGTGACTAGGAAGTTTGAGGGTTTGACATTACTGTTGGAAAAGAAAAGTAGAAGTAAATATGATGTTCATGAATTTTGAGCATTCTCCACAATTAAGAAAACTCACATTATGTTCAAAATATATTTTTCTCAACATGAGCATAATGATCCAAGATCCATATATCACTAGAATTCAAGTGAGTTTTGGCTCCACCCCTGATTATCTAGTTATTTAGATAAGCAACATCCTTACTAATTATATTCAATATAACTCTTAGTTGTTGATGACATCTTATGTCTTATCCAACCCTATGTCTCTAAGCCCAAAACCGTTTTGATAGCCTAATCAAGTAAACCAATCTCGTTTCATATGATAACCATTATCATCTGCCTAGCTTATATAGTCGTGGGCACCCTGCTTAGCAGACTCATCACACAACGAAATAAGTTTTGATAGTTGATAAGATTGGAGAGACATCAAAATACTTAATATTAATTGAGGAACTAATTATTATCTAATTTATATTTTATTTAAATTTTATATCTAATATAAAATAATAAAATAGTAGCACATATCACATATGTATTTTAATTAGAACATAAGATTAATTAATTCTAATCAAATTAGAATTATTAAATTAATCTTAAATGAATCACACGCATCACGTAATTCATCCTAATTAAATTAGGATTTACATAATTCTGGATATAAACAAATATTATCTTATATATGTGTCATCCTAATCGAAATATATATATATATATATATATATATATATCAACTAAGAATTTTGAATTTTTCAGAAAAAAAAAATCTTTTTCCATTTTGAACAATTCCCAAAATCATTTTAACAAGGAATGATTCCAAGTCAAATTAGGAATCTTGATATATCTGATTTCCAATTACTTTAATTAGAATCACAGAACACGAACATGTGTAATTTTATATACAGTATTATATTAATTCTTGACTTTGCCAGAGGATCACTATCTCTTGCATATATTTAATTTAACACAAACTGACATTCGTATTTATATTACTAACATGTAATAAACAAGATAGCGACATATACATCTCATGTATCAAAAATATATATTCTTAATATATGAAACTAAAACGTGAATTTGAATCACGGTAAATTTCACAATTTGTAAATTCTCAAACAAAACATGATCGTTTATTTATATCAAATATAAACTAAACTAGATTCAGTTTCAATATTATACATGTATGCTCTGATACTATGTAGAAATTTATACCGGTTTATAATAATTTACGAATTCAATTTCCAAAATTCATGCAAATATTAAATTAAATCTAGACAATATGGTTTTGAATATACGTAAATATTCTTGCAGTTGAACGATGAATCAAAACGATTCGAAATTTTCTTAGCATTCCAAGTGTCGTACCTCTACCGGTATCCACACGCACACAAACTAGATCGAAACGGGATGCTAGTACCGTAGAGATCTAATCTCAAACACTTGGCCTTCAAGTTAATTATGGATCTACTTACATGAGAAGAAACCAATTTCTTCTTCAAAATTTTCTCTCGTCTTCCGTCTTGATGGAGAAATAGAAAAACCCTAAAGTGATTATGTTTTTTTTCTTTTCCTTGTCAAAGCCACGAGACAATACAATTTTAATTAGAGTAAAATACAAATGATTTCAGAACATTCCCAACAAAAACATCAAAACTAAAGCTGAAGTTTTTCTCAAATTTCTTTGAAGCATATCTCTCAATCGAACTCTTAGACAGAGCAACGAAAACCATGCAATTCGATAAAGCCTAGAACAAGTAGAAACATCAATTCGTTACCTGGAAGGCCATGGCTATTGTATGCGAGAGGTGAGATGGTCCTCATCGACATTTATCTAAAAGATCTGAGCATTGTTTTGGTCGACACCTGACATACATCAAATCGTGGCTCTGGTTCCACTCCCGGCTATGTTATGGCTTAGATTCTCCGATTGGATGTAAGTACAGAGACCGTACAAGAAGATGATCCGTTTGTTGGATTCTTATACCATGTAATTAAGTATATTGAAAGCAAGATAGATTCTAGTTTATATGATCTTTATATTGTACAAAAAATAAATAACTATTTACAAGCACACCAAGTTAGTAATAAATTATTTGATAAATATGAAATGGTAAAGAAAACAAGTTGCAGCAACCTTTCTGGTTAACTTTTTTTTTTTTTATGTTCATTACACACATTTATATAAACATTTATAAGCTAATAGGCTTTCCATGAAACACAATATTGGGTATGTCATATTTGATTTAACATGAAACACAACCTTCCAGTGCTAACAATGGTAAAAGAGTTAGCATTGGATTTTCTTCAGTTTACAAATCGCATGTACATGCAAACAAATTCACATACATGGATCCCTCTTTGTATAAAGTTTAGAAAACGACAAAAACAAATCATGCATATATGTTTTTAATCACATTCCATCTCCATAGATTTGTTATTCGTTAGATTCGCTTCGATTCGATCCGAAAAATTCGGATATCAGTTATGAATCAAAGCGGAGCAAATAGTAAAATCTAGTATCCGTCTAAAGCGGAGCAAATCACAAATACTAAATTTAAAAATCCGAATATCCGCTCCAATCCGTATATTACTTATATATACATATAATATGATAAGTTTATAACGTATATTTACATTTTTAGACTTTTTAAATACATTTGGCGAAATATTTATAGTAAGAATAGGTAGATACTAGCTTTTTAATTGAAAATATTTTTTTTTCTTAAATAAAAAACACATATTTCATTTTTCACCATCTTAATCTTCCACTTTTCATTTTTATTTAATTATATCGAATAAAATTAGGTAATTTAATATATTTATTCACTAATTAATTTAAATATTATATTAAAACAATTTTTTTTTTTAAATATGGTGTTTTGATTTTGTTTTTTTTTGCGGAACAAAGCAAATCGGAAAATTAGATATCCGATAAAAATAAATCAAATCACAAATATTATATTTTTTCTGCATATCCATTCCGTACTCCGCCCTAATCTCGATATTATAATGGGAGGGTTGTCGAAAGAAAGAAAAAAAACAAAGAACGGGAAGGGGAGTTGTGGGGTCACAATGACACAACATTCACTTACAAAAAAGAGAGTAAAGGTGAAAGCTGATATTATATTATAAAATAGTATTAATCAATTTCTTAGTGTTTAGGAAAGTTTTCTGTTTTTTTTTCTTGGTGCTTTGCAAAATTGAAACTCCGCCTTTGATTTGGAATCTAAATTGCTCTTCAAAACATATTTATTTTCACCTTCAAGTATTAGTTTAACAAAAATTATCAGAAGTTAATATTGCTTAAAGCTCAAAATACACTTCAGGGCAGTTTAAATTTGATCAGGTATTATTTTCTTTTTAACTATTTTTGATCCAGTATGTTTCCAAACCGTGATTAAATCGGTTATGATTGAAAGCTGTGGTTCGATCATATACAATTTAAACAAAATTAATCAGAGAAATGTGAACGTATTGGAGACGAATGAAACCGATTTGAAATCAACCTAGTTCGTTTTTTCTACAGTCGTGTGGCATGGAATCATAAACATTTGAATTAAGCATTACAGTCTTGCTCTGCTGGTCAACATTCTTTGACTTTGATTTTCTATGGACTTGCTATATCTCTGAAAAGCCAACTAGTTATATGTTTGTATTAAAAATATATAATTATTATACGTTTTCCTTTATGCTAAAATTCGAGATACTGAAAGTTGAAAACGGATTGAGACAAAAATTGGATGGGGGACATGTATCTTCGATAATTGGGGGTCAAATGAAATGGCGTGGTGGTGGTGGGAGAGACATGTTTGAGTGGCAGAATCGTAAATGACACGCGGGGTTTGGAGTGTAGAAGAATGACTTCTGTTTTACTTATTATTTATTTTGTCTTTCGAGCCATTCCCATGTGCCTTGCTCCGACAACTTTCTCTCTCTCTCTCTCTTCCTCTGATTCACATGGAACTTCAATAGGATTCGCTAGTTAAGGTTTTTTTCATCCCAGAGACTCAGGTGGGTACTCCCAAAATTGGTTTGTCTTCAGTCGAACTTTTGCTGATCTTTTATCTCGCATGAATATGATCCCCTCGAAATATCTCTCTCTCTCTCTGTCTTGATCCTGTCGGAAAATTCTTTTTCGGAAGCTGTTGCTCAATTGACCCAGTCACCGGGACGGAAGAGGATTGAATTTGTTTCTCTGTTGGGTTCCAAATCTCTGTTTTTATGAGTGGCTGCAAAACTATTAGTAGATTCGATTTGTGTTGTGCAAATTAACTGCATAGAATTGAATTACATATCTTCCCTTATAGGGTCGATCTGAGTTACAAAACTATGCTAAGCAATTTAAATGGACATGAGGTAGAGCTTCTCTTAGGATGGTTTCAAGTGGGTCAAGTCTGATGTTTCTACTTGTGGTTGCACAGATCATTTAAGGTGTGAATCGAGAGAGACCAGAGATGTACTCTTTTGAGCCCTCTGCTGGGAAGCTTAGGTACTTACCGGTTCACAACTCCCGTAAACGGCATTGCACGCAGGAGTCATCTCCCGGTACGGTTGTGGTATCTCATAACAACTCTGCATATGAGGATACATGTGGCTCTTGTGTGACAGACGATTTGAATGACTTCAAACACAAGATAAAGGAGATCGAGACAGTGATGATGGGGCCGGACTCCTTGGACTTAGCCGTCGATTGCACGGAATCCTTTGATTCCACATCGTGTCAAGAGATCAACAGCTGGAGATCAACTCTAGAGGCCATCTCGAGGCGGGATCTAAGAGCTGATCTTGTTTCGTGTGCAAAAGCCATGTCTGAAAACGATCTTATGATGGCGCATTCCATGATGGAGAAGCTGCGCCAGATGGTCTCGGTTTCTGGTGAGCCTATCCAACGGTTGGGAGCTTACTTACTCGAAGGCCTAGTGGCTCAATTAGCTTCCTCTGGTAGTTCCATATACAGAGCCCTTGACAGGTGCCCTGAACCTGCCAGCACCGAGCTTCTCTCCTACATGCACATTCTCTATGAGGTTTGCCCTTACTTCAAGTTCGGATACATGTCAGCAAATGGTGCCATTGCTGAAGCCATGAAGGAAGAAAACCGAGTCCACATTATCGATTTCCAGATCGGCCAAGGGAGTCAATGGGTAACTCTTATCCAGGCTTTTGCAGCTAGGCCCGGCGGGCCTCCTCGGATACGGATAACGGGTATCGACGACATGACTTCAGCATATGCTCGTGGAGGTGGCCTAAGCATTGTCGGAAACAATCTCGCCAAGCTTGCTAAGCAGTTCAACGTTCCATTTGAGTTCAACTCCGTGTCTGTCTCAGTGTCCGAGGTTAAGCCTAAAAACCTCGGAGTCCGACCAGGGGAAGCTCTAGCCGTCAACTTTGCCTTTGTGCTTCATCATATGCCGGATGAAAGCGTGAGCACCGAGAATCACCGGTGAAGCCTTTTCTCTGCAATTGTTTAAACATAGGATGATTCTTTTGTTTTTCCCTTGACTCGATATATTTTGTAGGGACCGGTTACTGAGAATGGTGAGGAGCTTATCTCCCAAAGTGGTGACTCTGGTGGAGCAAGAATCAAACACAAACACGGCCGCCTTCTTCCCGAGATTCATGGAGACGATGAACTACTACGCCGCGATGTTCGAGTCGATCGATGTGACTCTCCCAAGGAATCACAAACATAGGATTAATGTGGAGCAACATTGTCTAGCAAGAGATGTCGTGAACATCATCGCGTGTGAAGGAGCTGATCGGGTGGAGCGGCATGAGCTCCTAGGGAAATGGAGGTCACGGTTTGGGATGGCGGGTTTCACTCCTTACCCGTTGAGCCCTCTGGTGAATTCCACCATTAAAAGTCTGCTCAGGAACTACTCGGACAAATACAGGCTGGAAGAAAGAGACGGAGCCTTGTATCTTGGTTGGATGCAACGAGATTTGGTCGGCTCCTGTGCCTGGAAATGAGCCGGAGACATTCTACTGTAATCGCAATTCAAGTGTTCCTACATGTATGCAGTTTAGTCGATCATTTGTCACTTCAATACATATGAACAATCTTATGTCTACTACTAGAGACCAACGTAGATGTAGGCAATTGCCCAAATATCAAAGTCAAGCTTACCCCAATTAATAACTTTCAATTTTTTCTTTAACCTCAAACTTAATAACTTTCATTTAAAACGAGTGGAAATAAGGAAAATTTGTTAGAGTTAAGGATCGAATCCAAAAACCAAAACCTTACTAGAGAATAGTAAACAAAAGAGAGTAAAAATGTCCACAAAATTAAATCACTCTCTTTTCTCGGATAAACCTATAAACACCCAAAATCTTCTAATTTCTTAGATGATTATCACAATCGATCTTCATCCCTGTATAAGAAAAATAACACCAAATCTAAAATGCATAGGATGAATTGGTGAACTAGGAGAATAGCATTTCATTGTGATCAATTAGTTTTTCAACAAAAATCGAGTAGTGCTAAGTTATACACGAAGTATTAAAAATTCAAATTATCATACCCGAACTAATAATGTAGTATTGTAATCTTGATTGACCCAAATATTGTGAGTCAACTATGTTAATATGTGCTGATTGAGCAGCCACATGTATTTTTGTTTCTGACTCATTAGCCACGTGAAATGTTTTTGCCGACTCAGCAGCCACGTGGCTTTTTAAATAAAATTATAAAATTTATTATAAATTTTTCTAATGATTTTTTTTTAAAGTTAATAAAATTTTAAATTTTAGTTTCGGCCACGTGGAACGACGGCGATCCACCACCAATGAGTCCTCGTTTTTTTCAACTACATAAGAAAAAATTCATCGATCCAAGTGATATTAGCTTACGGTCTCTTCTAATACCTAAATCGAATTAAAAACTAATTCTCAGAAACTTAGAATTTAATAAAAATTGGAGCAACAATTTTGAAAGTTTAAGGGAGAAAAATAAATTTTCTTTCGAGACTAAACTGTTAGAAGTGAAGATTGAATCGCGATGGTTATGATTCTGGTAAGAACGGTCGGCGAGCTTCCTTCACATAATGACGAATCACATTGGATTCCGATGAGATTATAATTTGCATAACGTCTAAACTCCCTTAAACTATCACGTTTAGAAGCAGTTTCTTCAAATGTGGAATCGAAGCTACTTGTGTGATGGTTTGACCGGTGGAAAAAAACTCTGACAACGTCTTTGGTCGAAACTCTCCTAGATTAGATAAAGACATCGTTTCTCTACTATAAAACAGTTAATTATTTTCAAATATTTTTCGCCAGCGGAATTCAGAAACAAATATAATAAATTTTATTAATTTTAAAAAAATATATATATAAAAATTCACATGGTTGTTGAGCCAGCACAAAAATTCTACGTGGATGATGAGACAACAAAAAATTTGCATGTGACTAACCCTAAACCCATTGAGTCAGTACACATTAACATAGTTGACTCACAATATTTTAGTCAATGCTGATTAAAACACTATATTATTAGTCTAAAACGTAATGTGTCTACTTTTGAGTCAATGACTATGCAATTCATCTCAATCTCTGTTATGTCTTGTGTAAGCATGTCTGAGTAGTCCATATTTGGATTTAAGGGTAAATCAAAGGGGATTAATGGATTGTTAAAATAGGTTGTTAGATTTGAGATTTTTTCTATAAAAGTTCTTCGATATTTTCTTGAATCTAATGAATATTGCTTGAAAAATCACCTAGTAACTGCTGGTAGGATTAATCTACCCACCAAAAATACTTATAGGTTTCCTGAACTAGTTTAAATGAGTAAGACATTGTAAGTTGGGATAGTTGACTTATAGAGCCTTGTGAACTTAACCGAACCTGAATTATTATTGCATGTTTATCTGCTTAATTGATGTGTTGTGCTCAGAGTTTCAATCCATGGATACTCCTGCAAGTGCACAACAAACACATTAGTACTTAGTGGTCAAATCCACTAAACACCGAAAGGCTACAATATAAATCTTTTCGAGAAAAATATAGCTAGGAAAAAATAAAAGAGAGGTTTGTTGTTGTCACTCAAAATTAGAATGCTGATAAGTAAAAAGCAAATAATTAAAAGATAAGAAATCAATAAAACGTTGGGCATCAGGGATTTCTCTAAGGTTCATGGATCGATATTCAGGTGTTAGGCACGTAAATTCAGCGGATTATTCCAAACTCAAATTCACTTGGTATCATAATCAACCAACTCTTGTAGCGATGACTAACTATGTCTAAACAACTTAAATTACTCAACTCTCGCATGCAACTAAGCAGTTAAACATGCAATAATTCAGATAAAAATTCGATATGTTAACTTAACTCCATAACTCAACTGCAGGTTATGACGCCAAACTCATCTAATGTTATGTAAAATCGATGAATCAAGTCGTGTGCAAGCAAAAACCAATCTAAAATCAGTCACGAGTTGGCCAAACAAGCAACATGCAGTAGACAAAATCATAGACAAAGAACATTTTCTAAATTTCTGAACCTCATCAATTCATATTCTTCAAGCCATAAATCCCCTTCGTAAACCCCCTAAACCCAACAAAAAACTACTCAATCATGATAAAAGAAACCATAACATCATTATAATAAGAAGATTGCATAAATAAAGAGGAATTAGAAAGCTTCTCTCTGCTGATACAAATATAGGAAATCGTCTCCCTTGAAACAATACGTAAAAACTGAAAAAAATCCTAAAGCTATGGAGTTTGAACATGAGGCTCTTCCTCCGAAAAATGTATCTATGGTGATGGTGTTTCTCTAATTTCGTGGCTCCACTCTATGCTTTTATATTGATATAGCTCGGCTAGAGTATATTTTCTAAAGATTTAGAAAGATTTCCGATAAAGTCGAAATATCTTTATTTTTAGCTAGGGCGATATGTGTTGATCGATCGATTGCCTATGATTTTAGGGGCATGGGCTTCTGATTCACATGTGATAGATCGATGCTGGGAGCAATCGGTCGATAAGGTCATTTACTCCTTGACTTGCTCTGTTTTGTCACCAGACAAACCAATCTTTGGTAAAAAGGACATATCTTAAAATCCTACCGTTGGATTTGCTTCAACCCACTTGGAAATGAAAGGTGCATCCAAATATATATTTTATTAAAATATGATCATGATCCATTGGTGGTAAGTCCTTCATCTGATGCAAAGCATATGACGCTTGAAAGCTGTCCAATCTCCCAAATACTTGTTTTGCATCATTTTTTATCGAGTTTGCTCAGATTTTTTATAAAGAATCTAAAAAATACAAAGCACTAAAAATACTAATAAAACACCAAAACCAATATAAATACTTAATAAAATTATATAAACCATACTAAAATCGGTAAAATATGATGTATAATATAGGTAGTTGGCGTTGCGAGAGCAAGTTGATGTGTTTCGATTTCTAAAATTTATCTATCAAATTATCCCTTGTTTGATTTATGAACAGTCCATGATCCCTGGTGATATCTCTGGTATCCAACGCTTTTCTCTTATTGATGCACTGTTATTTACTGCTTTTTTAGTTATTAGTCATAGCTCATAACAAAAAACCCATATTATTGACTTAGATTTCATTCTCATAGTTTTTAGCGTAACCATTAATCCCTATGAATTTCATCCCTCAATATATATATATACTATTGCTATCATTATGCACTTGTAATTTTATTTTAGCATAAATCCTGATACATCACACTACAAAATTACTGTACAATTAGTTATTGTACTAGATAGTGTTAAGTGATGATAGTAGATAAAATATGATGGTACCACCTCTCTGTACAAATCTCCTTACCGCTTCACCAAATGGTTACACATGATGCAAGACACATTATACCACTATAGAAAGCTGGTGAAAATTACTTAAGTGCTTCGTACAAAATCTGACCTGATCAATCCATTGGAATCGATCGACTTATGCTCAACCTTCTATATCATCTCAGGATTGATAAAAATATATTAATATCACCCCTTCTCTCCAGTAAATGGATCCGCATTTTTACTTGCTCACACTTATTTTCTTCGTTCCTCTCTCATTTTTTTTCTCGGCTTCTCTTTTCTTTGGCTTCGAGACCTTGTCTCAAATAGGTTTTCTTCTCGAGTTTGTCGATTCTACTAATTAAATATCCCAACTTTCTCTTTCTTTCACCAATAGTAACTCACCAAGACGACATAATACGTCACGGTTCCCTTTTCTCCACCTAGAGTAACCGAACCCATTTTCCTCATATGTTTTCCGATTTTTTTTTTTTAATTTCTGAATAAGTTATGTGGTTTGTTTCATGGAATTGGGTGTTAGAGAGTTTTCTGAAAATATTTTACCGATGTTTTTGGAATTTCAAATGCTTGTTGATTTGTGCAGGATATTTGCTCTCTAGTGGTCAGACCCACGCAACACAATTTTACATAAATAACTAACAAATATCTTTGAGAAACTGAGATATTTTATATTATTTCAATGTTTTCGTTGAAAAAAATATCTTAATATTTCCATTTTAATATTTTAAAAAATAATATTAAAATAATGTTTATTATTTATAAAAATAGAAGTCTAATTTACTTATTTTTAGTGTTTTTCTCGATTGAAGAGCTAAAGTTTAGATGAAAGAAAATTATATGATGTATTGAGTGGGCATGCGGGGAATACTATGGATAAAAGAAGCATGTTTGTACAACATGAGTTGGAAAAGACATTACTAGTCGTGGAGACAACTGAGTCAATGAGGAAAAATGATCCAGAGAAATTAATTGGGTTAGCATAGTTAGCCGAAACAGCACATACTGTTACCGAACAATCTATAGAAATTGAATGGCAAACAGTCACACTTTCGGAAAAAAAAAAACTCTCCCAAGTCATGGCAAGTAAATAATCTGACACAGAATATGTTGGACAATGTGAGAAGCGATCCAAGTCAGGCTCTCCATCCTGCTATTAGATTATGGCGGATATGGGGAGGAGGGAGAAATAGATTACATGAGGGATAATGAACATAATTCAGATGAGGAAGCAAGTATGGATGTTCCTCTGAAATCAACCAATGCTACGGGTTAGAGAGGTCGCTCAAAGGCTCCCAAAAAGAAATCGATCATGAGTCATAAAGATATTATCAACACATGGCTGGTCAAGAACACCAAAGCTTCCTCTCGGAAGCATTAATGTCGTCCATTTTTGCTTGTAAGACGCGCATATTCAATAAGTCGTTCAAGCACAGCGAAGTACGTCATGGGTTCATGTTCCAAATTTCTCTCTCGGTTGTCTTCTTGAGACTCGTGTTCAAGAAAATAACTATCTTTCTATTTTCAGGCTTCCAGGGTCGCAGTCCATTACAAACTACTCTTCTCATCGTCTGATCGCATATGGGTATGTTAGTCTCAGGATGCCACCGTTAATTCAATTTTTGTCAGCTCCCAACTCATCACTTGCTGGGTGGAAAATCTTGTATCAGGGTGATATACCTCACATTTTACCGGTTTTAGCACCTTTTTAATAGGTTTTTTATAAAAAAAAACTATTTGATTTCGATATTTTATTGTTGTTTATAATGTTTTGTAGTTTTTTTAGTCTTTATAGGAAATTAGAACAATTTGGGAAAAAAAAATGATGCAAAACAAGCATTTTGGAGATTTGACAGCTTATGAGCATCAAAGGTTTTACATCATTTGGAGACTTTCTCACCGATCGAGTTCAATTTTTGACATAAGATAGTTGGGAGTGTTATCTTTCATCTGCAAGTCGTTTTATGCAAATCCAACAATTAAATCTCAAGATATGCTCAAATTAATAAAGATTGATCGATCTGGGTTCAAGCTGAAGCAAGCAGAGGAATGGAGCAGTGATTGATCGATTGCATCATTAGTAATCAAACTATCACAATCAGCAAAAAACCATTATCCCGAAAAAGGGAAGCAATCGATCGACTGCCCCATGAGGGATCGATCGATTGCTTCCCCGAAAATAAGGAAATTTTGACTTTATCGAAATTTTTCTAAATATATTGGGAATATATCCTAAGGCCGACTCCTCTACTATATATACACAGAAATAGTCACGACAATCAACAAGCTTTTCATCATTCTTCAACACCAAAAGTCTCTTAGTTTCTTTTTGACTTCTCTTGTTTTTCGACTTTTTGTTCAATAAAGGAGAAGATCTCGCCTCTTGTACCTCTATGGAGAAGTATTATGAACCCTTTTAATCTTAATGAATATGTTTTATACTATTTTTTGTTTTGATTTGCTTGATCATGATTGAGTAAATCCTTTAGTGGGACTAGGGTAAATTCAAGGGGTTTTTCATGGCTCGGTAGATAGGAAGTATGAATATAATGGCGCTCTTGATAAGTTAGATTAGTTTTTCATCTAGATCTGTTCGTTAATGCGTGTTTCTTTACTGGTCATATAGGAACTGATCTTAGAATGCTTTTGCCTTGCACACTACTTGAGTTATCATTTATATCTGATGTTTGATAGGCCTAGTGCTTTAGTCTACGAGAGTTGAGTTGCTGAGTTAGGTGAACAATGAACCTGAACATGAATGCTTGTTTATCTATGTTATTGACTGCGAGAGTTGATTAGTAGTATAGTTTAGACATAGTTGATTATCTGCCACGAATGTGCATTAGTCATACAATAGTGCTTCGAGTTCTAAAACGAAGGAAAAACGATGTTAATTGCCTCTAGGAATAGATCATGAATAATTCAACCAATGATACCTCGAGAATTCCCTGAATGTCCAACGCTTTAATCTTATTGCTTACAGTCGTTTTATTTACTGCCTTTTTAGTTGTACAAAACAACCATCAAATCTGATTTTGCTTAGCATTATTCTTATTTTGGTGATAATTTTTGTGCACTCTAAATATTTGTGGGATTGATTCCTAAAATACTACAATTGATTTGATGTACACTTGTAGCTTTTCATCGTTTTTTTAGGATAAAACCTTACACACATCACATGGGATACTTACCTCTACTCCTTTGTATATGCTCAAACTTCACGGTAGAGAGGATGGTTCTATGGAAGGAGTTGTATGATACTATTTATGTGAAGGGCATGTACCATTGGTAGTGTTTGGAGATTTCAATGTGACTTTCTCCTCGAATGAGCACTCTCATTCACTTGATTATCTCTTTGATCAAACTGCCATGTCTGATTTTCAAGAAGCAATATTCGATTATGAGGTCTTGTTGACCTCTCATTTATTAGTCAATTGTTTACATGGACTAACAACCACGACAACAATCTTATCGGAAAATAATTAGACCAAGTTTTAATCAATGGCCACTGACTCTTGTCCTTCTTATATTCTTCTGTAACTTTTGAGGCAGTTGGTATCTCTGACCATATCCAGTTTTGGGTCCAACCCTGGCCTCCAATTAATGGAAACACGCATCCATTTAAGTTCTTCCACTCCATGACTGGCCATCCTCGGTTTCTTAAAATTGTCTCACGGGTTTGGAGTGGTACATATTTATTATTTCACTCTCGTTTTGCTCTCACTCATTTCCATCAGAAGGTAAAGCTATTAAAATCATATTTGCAAGGGGTGAATAGGGATGCTTTTGTTAATCTACCGGCTCGGACAAAGAAGGCACTAGAAATGCCTTTGTCTCAAACGAAATGAAGCAAAACCCCGAGACTCATACATTTTAAGCATTATCATAAGCATCCAAGAAGTGGCATCATTTAGCTGGGTCTGGAAAAATAATATTTTAGACAAAAATCCCAAGTGTATTTGCTTTGTTGGGTGTTCAAAACACATTTTTCTTTCACAATGTGGCATAGGAAAGAGCATAAAATGCAATCAAACGGCTACGAAATGCAGCAAAAGAACTCTTAACAAATTCGAATGACATAAAAAAAAGAGGCAGCATATTATTACAAATGATTTCTCCAGTGTTAACCAATAGACTATGAGGAGGTGTAGGTTGATTAATTGGCAGAATTGATTGACTATAGATGCTCTACATGAGAGGCATGCTAACTGGTGGGTCTGGTAGCTGCAGAAGAAGTCACTCGGGTCCTCTTTACAATGCCAAGTAATAAGTCATATGGAATTGGTGGTTGCACGGTTGGAATTTTTCAAAGCAACATGGTCAGGATAAATTTTTTATAGTAGCGGTGCAATCCTTTTTCTCAATGGATTTATGCCACGAAGTGTCAATAGAGTTTACCTCTCTCTAGTTCCAAAGAAGGTGGATGCGCAACAGGTAAGTGACTTTCGTTCAATAGCTTGTTTTAATCTATTGTATAAAGTCATCTCAAAGATTGTTGCAAATCATCTCAAAGTGACCCTGCCAAATGCAATTGAGGCAAAACAGTGTGCTTTTGTTAAGGGAAGATTATTCTTGGAGAATATTTTGTTAGCCCCAAAATTGGTAAATGATTACTACAAACCTTCTGTCTCCTCTGATTATGCCATTAAATTGGATATCCTTAAAGTTTTTGAAACTATGAACTATCCATATTGTTCATTCAGTGGTTTAAAAGGTGTGTTTCTACAACTGCGTTTTCTATCTCGGTGAATGGAGAATTATAGGGATTCTTGACTAGTGCCTGAGGTGTGCGCCAGGGATGATCATTATCTCCCTTTTGTGAGTGATTATCAATAATGTTCTGGCGAAGCTTTTAAACAAATCAAATCAGCAATAGAGGGAAACATTGGGGATCATCCTTAATGCTATGCGGTAAAGGTTAAAGACTTGAGCTTTGCTAATGACATTATGGTGTTCATGGATATATATAATGAATCACTAGTTGGCACTTTAGATGTGTTCAATAAATTTATTCGCATTTTGGGTCTTTACATTAAATGTTGCAAAGTCCACCTTCTTTGCGGCAGGTTGGAATAAAATTGTGGTGAAATCGGCGGCAGCCATAGAGGGTTGGTCGACAAACACCTTTCCTATTTGATGTGTGTTAGGTTTTACCCAAAATAAACACAATAATTCTTGCAAGTGCACAGTAGATGATTGTAGTATTTAGGGATCGAATCCACAATGACCAAGTGTGCACTAGGACTTTGTATAATCAGGATTAAAGCTAAAGCAAAAAATATGGGAGGTTTTGTTTTGTGGTGCAATGATGAATAAAAATAGCAAAGCAAAGTAATAAAAGAAAACGATAAATAAATTCAATAAACTAAGTGTTGGGTGTTAGGAATTTTTTTAGGGATTCATGGATTAATTTATTCAGGCTTTCGAATAGATAATTTTAACCAATTAACATTCTTAAACTCAAATCACTAATTTTTGACCAATCTGCTCTCGTAACTATAATTACATATCCTTAAACCACTTAATTACTCAACTCTCGCAGGCAAGAATATAAGAATGCAATTTTCAGAACTGGTTTGATATGTTCACTCAACTCCATAACTTAACTCTCGCAGTTTATGGTGTGGACCTCACCAAGACTAGTTTGGATCGGTTAATCAAGTAGTGTGCAAGCAATAACCAATCTAAAATCAATCACTAGTTAGCTACGCTAGATCATGCAATAGATCCAAGTTTAGATGAAGAACCCTAATAATTCGATTTATCTAGCCATGAATTTCTCTATCGAATTATTCCTTAAAACCAACATCAATATGTAAAATCATATTCATTGAAAAACAGTAATAAAGGGTTTAGAAAACTTCTACAAAATATACAAGGAAGCGAGATCTTCTCACTTATAGAACAAACCGTAAAAATCTGTAAAAGAAACCGTTGACAAAAAAAAACTGTAAAAAAAACCCTAAAACTATGAAACTTTGGGTGGCTATAAAGATGGTGATGATGCTTGATTTTCTTGGCCGCTCTGATTTTCGTGGCCCTCTCTGCATTTTTATAGTGATATATGACGGTTAGGGTATATTCCCTTGAAGATTCGGGAAGATATCGGATAAGTGCAAAGTTTCCTTATTTTTAGGAGAGCAATCGATCGATCCCTCTGAGGCAATCGATCGATTGACTCTGATTTTCAAAGCCAGCCAAATTTTCAGATGTGCAATTGATCGATTAGCCTAGGGGCAATCGATCGTTTGGGTCTTCATTCCTCAGCTCGAACTCAGAACGAGCAGACTTCAGTATTCGGAGCATAACTTGAGATCGCACAGTTGGATTTGCATGATCTCATATGGAAATCGAAGCTAACACTCCCATCTATCTTGTGGTAAAATTTTAACTTGATCCAACGGTTGGAAGGTCTCCATCTGATGTGAAACATTTGATACTCAGAAGCTGTTCAATCTCCAAATTACTTGTGTTGCATCATTTTTGGCCCAAATTGATCCGATTTCTTGAAAAGATTTTGAAAACTATAAAAAACTAAAAAAAACCATAAAATACCAAAATAAAGTAGTTTCTTTATTAAAAACTATTCAAAAACATAGTAAAAACTGGTAAAATCTAAGGTATATAAACTCTTCTAGACTTAAGCCTTTGTTTGTCCTCAAGAAAACATCAATCCAAGTATAGAAAAAGGTTTAAGAATCGCGGAAACCCACATATCCTTGAGATCATAGCTTTGATTCCTTGACTTGTATTCTACATGCAACAGAGTTAGTTCAAAACATTCTCATTTTATCCCACCATGACCATTGCAAGCCTTGTCCATACTATAAATCCCAAGCCTGCGAAAACCTCAACTACACATCAATCGACTCTCTATATTCATTAAGATTTATGTTAGCTTTCTCTTTAAAAATGTCATTCAGGGTAGATGGCGTTAGGGATTTAAAAATGGTTAATTTAGTGGTGAGGTTTGTAGTGTTTAGGGTTACCAGGGGCTCTGGAGAATGCAAGATACTATGCAAAACCGCAAGAGAGAACAAAATTGTTGATGTCCATAGTTATCCAACCACTGATGCCTAACTCCCCTAGATTTAGATCTTTCTCAGGGAGTCATGTGAATCACTGCAAACCGCTCTAACTCTCTCTCTCAGTCTACTATGGCATTCATTGGGATTTTTCTTGGCCTTGAGACTCATATTATTGATCATTTTTCTTTTCCTTTCTGTTTTTCACTTCTTCTTTTTCAAAGAGGGAAAATGATCATTTGAAAGAGGGAGTCTTAGAAGCACGAAAATTACCATGATATTTGTGAATCCCAAGGAAAAACCAAACTCTCAAATCACAATCCATATACTCCATCAGTTTTCTCAATCCCTGCATTTGTAGTGACTAAAAAACTGTGTTGATCCCTTTCTCTCTAACGTTTTTGCACATATCTGTACATATGACAATGAAAACAAAAATGTATGAGGTCTAAAAAAAGGTAGGGGTTTCAAGTGAGGTACCAACTAAAAATGAGCAGACCATTCAAGATCAACAAAGAATGGTAAAGAGAATAAAGATTCCTGAACGTTTGGTTCATTTCCCTGATCTAACACTTTTAAAGAGAAAAATTAAGTCAGGTTAGAAATCCAATATAATAGAGTCAAAATCAGATTCATCTAAATCAATGCAAATTGGAATTTTCTGGAGGAAATCCAAAAAAAATTAATTACATATATATTTGGGGAGGGGTCCTAAAATATATATATATATATATATATATATATATAAACTCAAACTATTACATAAATTTTGATTCTTTTGTTAGAAGAGATTGCTTATGTCAAATCACACACCAGACCTAAAAAAATTTGACTTTGACTATTTCACTTCAGATGTTTGTGTTGAATCTTGAAATTCAAAACTAAGGATTATTTTGGATTCCCTCGTATATTCTTGATAAGTTACCTTATGGCTGTAAATGGTAACCGAAGAAAACGAAGAATTTGAAGAATATGTAGAATATGAAGAATTTTGTTACCATTTGAAATTAGAAGAATTAGAAGAATGTGAAGAATAATTACTAAAAGCCAAAAGGTGAAGAAATTTTTTTTTTTCAATAAGTGTCTGACAAAATATTTTGGCTTCACGTGAATAAAAGAGACGAGAATAGTTTGAGAAGAAGTCACGGGTGCATAAAAATTTGGCTATAAAATTTCTTTCAATTATACAAGTGCATTCATGTTTCGGTGAAGAAAAAAAAATTGAGAGTTTTTGTTTATTTGAAAAAAAAATATCACTTCTTTCAAATATATCAAAGCAATCAGAGAAGAATCGAGTAAGTTTACTTACATCACTTTTGTCTAATTCATATTATGTATACATATATAATCGTTTAATATTTATAAATAATACTTTTCGTATTACAAAATTTCTTCCATAAATAACATAACTTATCTGAGTTATATATTTTTAAACTAATTTTAAAATACTTTGAAACTAAAAAGCATGTATATTGTTATAAATAATCAAAATTATAATTACTTAGATTAGACATTTTAATTATCAAATTTTTTAAAAAAAAAACCATTTTAATTGTATTCCTACAAAAGAATTGATTACTTTAAATAAATTTCTAAAACTATATATAATCGTTTTTATTTACGAATTGAACATAAGTATTTATATTTGAATTTACACATCATTAAATGTATATATAGTGTGTAAATATAATCGATTGTTTTTAAAAATTACATATAACTAATATTTTCTTAAATGTTATTTAGCAGAAGTACAACTATGAGCGGAGCGGGGGATGCGGATGGTGGAACATCAAATGAAAACAATATGGTAAAATTTTATTCCAAAAAATTGCTATACGAGGATTATATTATAGAAATGTAGTTAATTTTTTGTGAGTTGTGAAATTTAATTTGTAGGAATTTTCTAGATGGTCACCAAGGTTCAATTCTCTGTTCATTCAATTATTAGAAGAAGAAGTGCAAAAAATAACTTATTGTTCCACATTGCCATATAGAGAGGGCAAAAAAAATATAGTCAAAAAGTTTCGTCAACAAACGGGATTTAGAATTGAATGGGATAGATGTAAGAGTAAACATGATGACTTTTGAGCCTTGTACGCGGTATATCAAAGGCTTATTCGGCGTACCGGTATTTCAATCGAAACTGGTACTGGGAAAATACTCAACGATGCACAATGGTGGAAAGATCGAAAAAATGTAAGAGTTTTTTAATTGCATACCACAAAATATAAATTTATATATTTTTAAGTGTTTTTATAGAAGGAAAAATCATGTTACAGAACACAGAAGGGTCTTCAAGATTAAAAAGAAATCCTCTACCACACATGGAGTTGATGGACAAAGTGTTTGGTCCTCATTGTGCTGTAAACGACAATATGATTTCAGCTAGTCAAATAGATGAGATAGTGGAAGACGACGATGCTGAAGAAGAAGAAGAAGAAGAAGAAGAATTTGAAGAAGAAACCTTTACTGAAAGTGTACCAGAAACTCAAGGACAATTTAGTTTTGAAACTGAATTTCAACCACAACCAATGGAAAATCATCCGATTCCGCCGTCGAGGCCGATTGAGATACCTTCACATCAACGACGAGCTAGGTAAGATGGTAATAGAGGTAGTAGAACCACTAGTAGAGGACGAAGCCAATCTAGTCGACAAACCAATCAGACTCCACGCAGACGAGCTGTTATGGATACACATTTAACTAATATCGAGTCATATCTTGCAACTATGCAAGCTCCAATCCAGATGCTCAATGCACGAAACCAAACGACCGAGGATTATGAGCGTGAATCTTGGTTAACGTTGAATGACCTAGAAGGCATAGAGAAGTTTACATATTTTTGGTGGGCATCATCAGAGATTTTGAGAGATCCGTTTGAACAAAAAAGGTTTGTGTTACTCAAAAATAATGAAGATAGAATTCGTTTTCTAGAAGGGGTGACAGGTTACGATTGGTGTGGTACTTTTCGTGGTAGTCCGTGGAAACGCCAACTTAGTGGTTCTAGTGGACCAAGTAGTAGATGATCCATTGGTAGTAGATCAGGTTCTCCAGGTGTAGGAGGATTTGCCCAATTTGGTGGTGCTGGCTTTTCAAACATTGGAGGGACTTCGAATTTGGGTGGCGCTGGTATTTCAAATACATGAGGAACCTTAAATTTGGGTGGTGCTGGTTTTTCAGATTTTGGTGGTTCTGCCTCGCCGAACCAATTCGGAACAAGACACGGATTTCAAGTTCCAAACTCCAACTCACAATTTAATGTGTCTCCAAATCCTAAGGTTGTCCCTGGTGAAGGTTTGGCGTTTAGACCGGCGTCTTCAGCCGAGTTACTCGATCGTTTCAATTTGTCCGACTTTAATCGTACAGTTGGAAACAACGATAATGATGGCGAAATCTAAATGAATAACTATCTTAGTTTTTTTTAAGTGTACAATATATGAGTTATCTGTCGTTTACTTAAATTGTATCATGTTATATATTTTTTAAAGTGTTGCTTAATGAAGTTTTTTATGTTCAGGTTCCTCGCATTATCGAGTTACATTCGCGTGGATTACATAATCTCACGGAAGATGAGTTACTTGAGCTAATTTGTCTTGAACACATGGATATCATGGAAACACTCTTCAGGCCTGTTATAGATTACTATAACAAGTATTATCGTCGACAACCAATGGAGATTGAATGGGGATTAGGATGGTGCAACATTCAGACAAGGATTTACAATTATCCAAGAGATTGCTTACATCTCTTGAGAATGCGCATTGAGGTGTTCACACGCCTATGTGAGACATTGCGTACAGAGTATGGAATAAAATGCACAAAAAACATATCTGTAGAAGGAATTGTGGCGATGTTTCTTGTGATATGTGGTCATAACATGACCCAGCATTCAGCAGGGCTTTTATTTGGACGGGCACAAGTGACAGTTGGACGTAAATTCAAAGACTGCCTAAAAGCATGCACGAAACTGTCTGGTAGATTGCTTAGGAAGCAAACCCCCGAACAACTCCGGCAGGTACCCCGAGGTATACGAGATAATCATCATTATTGGCCTTATTTTAATGGTTTCATTGGTGCAATGGATGGTACTCATTGTACGGTAATGGTGGCTGGTGCGGATGCGGCTCGCTTTTTTAACAGACAAGCATTAATGTTTTGGCAATATGCAATTTGGATATGTTATTCACTTACATATTTGTTGGATGTCCTGGATATGTACATGATGCGAGAGTTTTGTCGTATGCAATGGAGCGTGACCCGACTTTTCCAACTCCTCCGTCTTTGAAGTACTATCTTGTAGATTCTGGTTATGCTAACACGCAAAGATTTTTTTAGCACCATTTAGAGGTCGTAGATATCATTTGCCGCATTTTCAAGATGGTTCCCCCCCCCCCTAGAGGTGAAGAAGAGTTGTTTAATCGGTGGCATTCCTCGTTACGCTCAGTAATCGAGCGAACATTCGGAGTTTGGAAGAAGAAATGGAGGATTTTATCAGAGTTTCCAAGATACGATGTCGAGACACAAAACAAATTAATCATAGCAACAGCTGGATTGCATAACTTCATTCGTCTTTCTCAAATTCCATACATTGATTTTGATGATGCTTTGCGTACTAATGCAATTCCGCGAGAACTTATTCATAACAACGGAGAAAGTGGGGAAGGTGCAGAAGAAGATTTTTTACATAACCAAGAGGGAACAACAGAAGGAGCTCATATGCAGACGATACGAGAGGGAATAAAACAACAAATATGGGATGCTTTTTATTAATAAATTACTATGCTAATATATATTTAAGAATAATGAAAATACACATGTAATTTTTTTTAATTTTTGATATGTTTTTAATATTTTTATATGTGTAATATTATAAGTTAATTTATTTATTACATCTTTCTAAGTTGCATGGTAATTAAAAAAATGTTATTACTTAATATTTTTAAACGAGTCTACTGAAACATAATTCAATTTTAGTAGCAAAATATTATATCATAAATTATGTATATTAATTTATTTTACAATCTATTAATTAACTAGTTATATGTATCTAAAATTCAATTAATTAATTCAGAAGAAACTCAATGAGATACTATTTTAGGAAATAAAAATCAATTTATAAGGAATAGAATGAGTATTTATTAAAAATGTCACTTGATTTTTTCATAAATTTATTTAGTTAATTACTTTTTCAAAAATTCAGCAGATTCAGCAATATTCAGCAGTTACCATTTAAGTTTGATGTTATTCTGTCAGATTCGGCAAGAAATCACTAAAAATTCAGCCAGATTCTGCAATTCAGCAAAATTCAGCAGAATTCAGCCGGTACCATTTAGACCCTATATCTATTTTATAGCTCATTTTTTGTTTTTAATGTTTTTATGATAATTGACTAATTATTTCTCATAGTAAAATGCATTATGCATATTATCATCAATCAGATATAGAACAAATCCCACTGTCAGCCATAGAAGCCATCCAATCTCTACGCCCTATTTTCATAGTTGCTTTCTAACACAAGACACTCCACAAATCCGACAATCAATATTTAGACCAGAAAAGTCTTCTTTTCTAAAACTGAAATCCTTTCTTTAGAAAACAATGGTATTGGTGTTTTACGCCAGCCACATCCCAAATCTTCCAAAAATACCGGTGAAAAAAAAGAGTTGGAGGGAACGGTGGAGAAGAAAATGAATTTTCAACTCTCTCTCCTCCTGAAGACTATATAATGGCAGCCAAACCAAAGAACAAAACATAAATAAGAAAGAATAACTTTCAAATAATAAATAGTAATAACTAGTGAATTACCACAAAAAAAAAAAAAAAGTAATCACTAGTGACTAAATAAATCCCAAAAATGGGGGTACATTTCGGAGTTTCCGTATTCTTTGTTTTTTGTTTGGTAGGTTTATCGGCGAATGCTAAGGTATTCAACATCGGTTCTCCTCCAGGATCTGATATCACAAAGGTCAGTTCTAACCATGTCATTGATCAACATAATTTTTGTTGTTCTCCAAGAAACTTAAAATCATTGCAACGCAGGCATTGTTGAAAGCATTCACTGAGGCATGCCAGGCTCCGACAAAGAGCACTGTTATGATCCCGAAAGGGGAATACAAGCTTGGTGAAATAGAGATGGCAGGTCCATGCAAAGCTCCGATAAGGATTGCTCTTCAAGGCACCGTGAAAGCTGACGGTAACTTGGTAAATGGCAAGGAGAAATGGGTGGCTTTCCGCAACATTGATGGGTTTAAGTTGAACGGAGGTGGTGTCTTTGACGGTGAAGGCAACAATGCATGGAGGGCCAACAATTGCCACAAGACTTTTAACTGCAAGAAACTCCCCATCGTATGTATCTACCTACATATTTGTTTTATAGCTCCGCAAATAGTTGTGTTTGTTGATGGTTTGTGTCATTTGTTGCAACAGAGCATACGGTTCGACTTCGTGACCAACGCTAAAATAAGAGGCATAAGCTCATTGGATGCAAAGCACTTCCACATTAACGTGATCGGCGCCAAGAACATGACATTCGAAGACGTCAAGATCGTGGCTCCTGCCGAGAGTCCCAACACGGATGGGATCCACGTGGGAAGAAGTGACGGAATCAAGATCATCAATTCCTTCATCTCCACGGGAGATGACTGCGTCTCTGTTGGGGACGGGATGAAAAATCTTCTCGTGGAAAGAGTTACGTGCGGCCCGGGACATGGAATCAGTATTGGAAGCCTTGGAAGGTACAGCCACGAGGAAGACGTTAGTGGCATCAGGATCGTGAACTGCACCCTCCAAGAAACCGATAATGGGCTAAGGATCAAGACATGGCCGTCTGCAGCTTGCTCCACAACCGCTTCCGACATCCATTTCGAGAACATCGTCCTCAAGAACGTAAGCAACCCCATCCTCATCGACCAGGAGTACTGCCCCTGGAACCAATGCAACAAGCAGGTGCGTAAAAAACCAAATGATAAAGAAATATTCCCTAAACAAAATACCAAAATACATGGATGAGTCAATGATTCCAAGATGTTTTGTTTTGTTTAATTCGTAGAAATCATCAACGATCAAGCTGGTGAATATAAGCTTCAAGAAGATCAGAGGAACGTCTGGGAACAAAGATGCGGTGAAGCTTTTGTGCGCAAAGGGACTGCCGTGTAAGAACGTGGAGCTCGGTGACATTAACATTAAATATAACGGAGCCGATGGTCCAGCGACGTTCCAGTGCGCCAACGTATCCCCGAAGCTGATGGGAACTCAGATTCCAAAAGCGTGTAGCAGCCCCGTGACCAAGCCACCAAGCAAATAGAAGCTCCGAGTGTATATAAATACTCATACACAATCTAAATGTACACCCTAGTAGTTGTATGCTCTCACTTTATGTCTTTTTGTAGATCATATTCCCAAAATTAAACCTGAATTAATATATTTCTTTTTCTACAAGAAAGACCGTAAGTATATTTATTTATCTCAAACATGGAGACCATTTAACGGGCCAGGCTCCCTCGTAGACCCATTCGGGCCAGGCTCTCTCATAGACCAAATTTCTATTCGTGTTAATGAGTCCTCTTTGTCCGAATGTGGTTTCAGATATCCAATCTTCCATATGAAACATAGTTGGGTGTCAGGTAAAAATCACACCTACATGGTACTTAATGCATGTAACTGCATCTCATGCATATGCAACTATCCAAACAATTGCTTCCCGGAAGAAATAATGTATTAGGAGAGGTTGTTTCACGTTCAACTTTCCTTGGTGAAATACTATCGGATCTCACTTCTCAGTGAACAAGAAATCTTGAACTGTGCATCTTTTTGTGTATTTACTCTTCAATCAACACCTTTGTTGTGTCCTTTGTGGCCTTGGAACATGCCTAGTCATTTCATCAAGTGCTTTAGAGAATTAGCCCATTTCGCATTCTCATAATTCCGGCTCACATCTCATTTTAACTTAGGAGATCTCTCGCCAATAGTATCTTGGTGAGACATGAGGATCTTTAAGAGTTATATTATTTATTACACTCTTCAGGTATCACTTCTTATCATTGGAATGAGAAAGGCTTGAATCCATATTTATTTTAACGACTTCTCCCCAACACAATTTGGTTGTCCCACTGAACCTAATCTTGTGGTTTGTCAAGAGAGGTTCGGCTGCCATCATAGAAGACTTGTCTTAGTTTGGTTTTAGCCTTATTCCCCTCGACAATACAATCATATGATCTCTGTTACGGACTTCAGTCAGATGATCATCCAAATTATCCTTAAACCTCACAACATCTATGGTTTTGCGCTTGACCATGACAGACTGGAAATTGTGTCATCACAATGATTGCACAAAAAGACATTGGCTTTAGCCAGATTTGTATATATATATATATATTTTTTTTTTTTTTTTTTTAACAAACGATTTTCTATTGAAGCATTAGAAAGTAAATGGTACAAAGCCATTATGGCCCAACTGGAAAATTAGCCCATACACGAAAAGAAGAACCAAGATTGAAAGAAGCTCAAAAGCCTAGGAAGCCCTAGACAGTCCAATTTGAGTCATCTGCACCTGTTTTTGGGATGGAGGAAGACGAGTAATTGATTTGTTGAATCTGTCGCTTGCTGTTCTAAGCCAAGAACCACCTTTGAATCATCATGGAAGCTTTCTTTGGTTGTGTTGGTCGAAGACTTGCGATCCTGTTACGGACAAGCATGTCAATCTCTTTGATTACAGTTGCTATCGATCTGAAGGAGTTCCGATGTAGTCTGTGGTTTCTTTCATTCCAGATGTGGTAAAAAGAAGATTGCAAGGCTACAAGACCATTTCCAATGGTTGCATCTATTTTTTTATTCTAAAGACTAAAATAAAGTAAGAAAAATCATTTCTCTATTTTTTTTTCAATGGTTGCCTCTATTTTAGAGTTTGCTATTTTTTTACTCTAAAAATAGCTTTCCTTTATTTATTTTCTCTATTTATAGAGGAAGAAATAGCATTCCTATATTTTAGAGTTAGAAATAGAGATAGGTTGGAGTAGATTTTAGGTTGGAGTAGATTTTACTCTAAAATAGAGTTTAGAGAGAAAAAAATAGAGGTGTGTTGGAGATGCTCTAAGAAGAAGGGTCTGAGTCGGTTTTGGTGCTGCGAGGTACCAATTCCTAGGAGATCGGAAGTTTCATCTTCTTGCTAAATCGTGCAAGATTTTCCAGCTATAGTTGCATTCCAAGTATATGTGGTTTCTAGATTCCAGTTGGTAGTTGCACAGGAGACAAGATGCATCAGTTTGGAGTCCCCAACTAAGCAGGCGATATCTTGTAGGGTTCCTATCTACCGATTCCATAGGACATTAGGTGCGTGGTTTCTTAGTAAATTGTAGATATCCCTAGTAGAGTATGTAGTAGATAGATAGGTTTGGATTTTATGGAAGATTTGTATCTCTTTCATAAAGTTTTAGAGCCATTTTGTTTCCCCACATGCTAGATTTAGGGATACAATTTCTAAATCCATAGTAGATCTAGCTATGCATGTATGCTTAGAAGAAATCTAAGACATAAAACCACGTTCCATAATGAAAATACTATCCACTCGTGGATTTTGTGTCTTTCGAGTCAGAGATCAAATTTGCATTAAAAATATCCTTCGAGCACTGTTGGATATCTCGTGTAGTGCAGCTCATCAGTTAATGAGTGCCTCAAATATCTCACATCACTACATCATAAAAAAACAAAATGCAAAAAAGAAAAGAAACATTCTCTATTACATTCTGCCTCAAACACAAACATAACCCCCAAGAAGTAAAAACAATTATTTTTGGTAAAACTTCTATGCATTGTCGGACTTCTTTTTGATCTTTCCCACAAACTCCAATTTATCTCTCTAATGGAACCAAGAAAAAAGAACAAAATGAAGAAAGCCTATGTTTAGAGAGAAACAAACCATGAGAGCCAAAATTTGCAGAACACTCCAGTTAGCTAGCTCAAGGTGATGGAGTTTTCGTCCCATGGAGATGTTATATAATATTCGTCAAGAGAAACTATTCTTCACCTTGTCTCATCTACAATTTCGTGGTAATTAAAGCCAAAGCCGTTATACTAAGTAGCAATATTGATTATAAAGTTGTCCAAAACGTTTTCGCAGATTACTCATAATCTCAACTTACCTAGGTGTGATTGTCTCCTGTTAACATTGTAATCACCAACATAACCTGGAGTTGAACTTTTAGTTGAAACATCTGAGGAAGGACCTCCAATTCCATAGCCAAAGGAGTCAGAACCCTCTCGAGAGTCTATGCTCTCCAAGTAGGATCACTATACATCTCACCATTCTCATAAAACTCTACAAGACTGTTGGAATTCGTACAAGTTTATAACGATTTATAAATACTAATTACGAATTCAATTGTCAGGATTCGTGCAAATGCTGAATTAAATCTAGACTATATAATCTTGAATATATGTGGATATTTTACAACGGAATAATAAACTAAATGATTCAAAGTTGTTTAGCACTCCAAGTATTATACCTCTACTGGTATCCACACGCACACAAACTAGATTAGACACGGTATGATAGTACTGCCATGACTCGTGTCTCAACTCCATCGAACGGATCGTCTTCTGTTTCTAGGGTTTTATGATCTCACGCGAATCTATTCTTTCTCAAAAGAATTATATTTGTGGCACACCTAAATTCGCTTCGTATATATTTTATACATACATACAAAGTTCAAGTCCAATTCCAAATTGGATTGGGTTTGATCCTTCTTTTACATGTGCTTGAATATATATATATATATATATATATATCCAATTCCAAATTGGATTGGGTTTGAGCCTTCTTTTACATGTGCTTGAATATATATATATATATATATATATATATTTTTTTTTTTTTTTTTTTTATTTATTTATTTATTTATTTATTTATTTATTTATATAATAATGTCTGATCTGCATATACACGAATTTATAATTTAATATTTTAATTACAAAGTAGACGCATCAAGTTTTATATAGTAAGATCTATAAAATAAATCATCACCCAACATGTTAGAAATTAGTCTAATCAATATTTAACTCAATTTCATTTTATCTAGTTTGCTTAGGTGTGTAACCCTGTCGGATCATATAATATTAGTAATGGACTAAACCCATAAATTATATGCGGCCTCTAGCAAAATATTATAACCACCTAATGTTATACGATTATCGAACTTCGGCATTACAACTTTATTTAAAGTATATTACAAATGATTTCAGGACATTCCCAATAATCTGCCACTTCTACTGGAATCATCTAATTCTATAATCCAATTGTCTCTATATCTCGATCAGAGCATAAGGCAAGAAGCATTGTCATCCTTATCAAGCTAGATCACGCTTATCGAATTCTGAGTTTACTGATAAAAACAACGACTGGCATTCACTTTGTTTCAGTGCGGCCATACATTTCTCAGTATCAATTTTTTGATAGTCCCATTTATCTCCCATTATATTGGAGGGACAAATCCCATCTTGTTCCATACACAATTCATACCAATCCAATCAATGTCTTTATGATCACCTTTTACGGCTGACATTTGACAAAGTCAAAGTGGACCGATTCATGTGTAAGAAATCATGACGAACTCATGTCAAAAGACTATACGCTATAGTTGTGATGAACAATTCTTATGATACTCATATAACAATCTTGTAGAGTTCTCATAGCGGGTTGGTCCAATACTGTGTTTTCCAACATATATCTATGTGATTGACTTTAATACCACATATCAATGACTTCATGAATCTTAGTCATCAGTCACCTCACATACTAGTCATTCATAGTTAGTAAGTCTCATTTTAATAATCTTTATTAGGGACCTCAATCATTTATGTCATCTTCCACTTATAGGTTTTCAACATCAAGTCAAGTACTTGATGACCTATAAGAATGATATAAATTATTTTGGGACTATTATTCAACTATCCAATCATATATATAATTTGGGAGTTCTCTCTTCATATAAGATGTCCACCTAAATAAAACTAATAATTTTACATTAAATATTATTTGAGATGTTCATTTAATCCATATATATATATTAATTATAATTTTGATGCATAAATCTGAATTACAAAACATAAGAAATTAAGTAAAATGAATAACAAGTTAACGTCACATATATTAATTCAATAAGAATGAAATAAAAATATAATGAACTTGATAGAAATTAATAATTAAATTACTACAAAATATATTTTTTTCTATTGGTGAATATTTGATTGAATCTTGAACAATTAGATGAATAGTGACAAAAATTGATGAAAAATATATATTATTATAACATAAAAACTATTTTGAAGTTTAAAAGTTTCGAATCTTATTTGGATAGGAAATAAAGTAATCATCATATAAAAGTTGAGTTTCTTTTCACAAGGGGTTGACACATAAGCATCTTCTATTTTGACACATTATCTTTGATAAATAAATAAAAATATTAATTTAAGAAAATCGAAAATGACACATGTGACATCATATTAACTTCACTCAAAGATAAAATTTGCTTTTTCATTTATCAAAATTTATGCTCCCAAGAACTATGAAAATTCGAAATGGCCACTAGCTACTTTCTTTGACCAGCACGATGAACTTTCATATGATTTATTAGAGGTTTGGAAGAGTTTTCAGAAAAATAAAACTACGGTTGCTGAGTTTTCTTTGCTTTTTCATCATTGGGTCCTTTCGAATTATGGCATAATATTTGGAATTTTACGCAAGTTGGTATTTTTAATTTACACGGAAGAAGAATAGGATGTTACGAAGATTTGTAGCTCCAGCCTTAGTGAGAATATGTATTCGATCGCCAACAATGCGTACGGTGAGGAACAAGTGAAGTAGACGAGATCACTAGAGACGTCACAAAATTTTTTGGCTTAATCCCGGAGTTACGACCAATTTTCCGGTACATGATCCGATTCAGGTCTTAAGATCTTTATTTCCAATAGAGATCATCTAGAGTTGTTCATAGAGATATTAAAATACAAATTCAAATGCTTAAATGCATATGCTTCCTTCAATATCTCAACCCACATGTAATTAGTTCATTTAGAGGGTATGTTCTAAGCTGCGTAAGCATTTGCACCACTAGCTATATTTTCATTTGGAGGGTATGTTTTCAGTTTTGATTGATTGGTTAAATGTAATGATATGCCACTGCATATTTTTATAGTTTATGGCCATCAAATTTTGTGATCAATGCCTTAAGTATGTAGTGCAGGTAAATACATCCTATGTAGTGCAGGTAAATACATCCTATGTAGTGCATGTTGGAGTATACTTTTGTTTATACCTTCGTCAAGTTTATATACATATTTTACTATGATATCAGCATCATCGCAAACTTAAGTTTGGATGCAAATCTGTATTTGCTTGCCTCAATGAAGTGCTATAGTTGGCAACTATGATTTTATTCCTCGCACAATATGTTATGACAATGACGCATGCATGGACGTATTAGTTATCATACATGTATGATTCTTTCTTTTCTCATACTATATCATTATTTGCACCACATTTTTAAGATTTCAATTAGCAAATTTTCTTTCTTTTTGTGGAAACATGTGCTTCTGGGATCTTTTCTGCGTAACCGAACTATTGGATTAATCTCTATGATTGAAAGTGGGTAACTAACTTGATCAATGAAAAATGATTTTTTTTTCTTTAGTTTAGGGTGAAAAGGATGCCAATATCATTTCAGTTTGTGTCCAATACTCAATGCAAACTCTTGAAGACACTGAAAACATATTTGTTCAGTTTCTATTGTTATGTTACAAAATTCACATTACTCACATAATTCGTCTATACAAAAGGTGTAATTTAACTTATATACCATGACTTTTAATACAAATAATCATAAAACATGTATATGATGGCAAGTATATCTCTAATATTAATTAAAAAAAGTTACCAAAAGGAAATGATTTGCGATTGGATAATTTTAAAATTTCTGTTACGTGATTCTATTATGATTTAAAAATTTTAAATTTGTGCAATTATATATTACCACATTAAATATTATTATATATATATATATATAAATTCTGCATGTGTACGCGGGATATTCTCTAGTATATATAATTGGGGAGTTCTCTCTCCATCTAGGATGTTCACCTAAGCAAAACAAATAATTTTACATTAAATAATATTTAAGATGTTTGTTTAATCCATATTTATTTATTTTAATAATAATTTTGATGCATAAATCTGAACTATAAAACACAAGAAATTAAGTAAAATGAATAACAAGTTAACGTCACATATATTATATATATTTGCTTTCGATAATAATATTAGAGAAAAAGGATTAACAAAAGGGTTTTGTTCATGAGAGACAAAGAGACGAGACCGTTTAGAAACCCAAGAGAGACGAAAGCGTTCGTCTAGTGTTTGAGATCAGATCTCAACGGTCTAACATTCCGTTTCAATCCAGGTTGTGTATGTGTGGATACCAGTAGAAACACGACACTTGAAGTGTTAAAAAACTTCAAATCGTTTTGGTTAATCTTCCGCTGCATAATATTCAGGTATATTTAGAGATGTCAATTGGGTCAGCCCGCATCCAAATAGCCCAACCCTCAGCAAGTTCAAAAAAAATTTGGGCCGTGCGCGCTGGCCCGTTGCAGGTTGTGGTCCAAATTCATATGTCCAAACCCGGCCTGCTAATGTTTTTTTGTTTAACGGGTCAACCCACGGATTAATGAAACAATTATAACCAATAACTTGTTTTGACATCGTTTATTCATATCTTGAGAAAACAAAAAATATGTTTCAATTATAATGCTTTGATCGACAAAAGAGAAAAATGACTAACTCAAACTTTGTCAAAACAAACTGAATTCCGAACAAAAAGAAGTGAACAATAGATTCAAACCAAAGTAAGAGTTTATTGAAATAAAACTCTAACAAGTCAATCCGAAGAGCAACAAATGCAACAAAACATCACCACTCACTAAGAGTTAAACCAAACCAAAAATAAAAGCAACAAATTCACTCAACGTCGTAAAACAAAATTAAAAGCAAAACTCTTAAACTAAAAAGTATGAAATCCAAGATGCAAGAATAATAAAACATACTTGATTCTTCATCAACTTTCGTCTTCGTCCTCTTCTTCATTATTGACAATGGATTGGAAAGATGAAAGTGTCTCATCTTCACCATCGGATTCATCCTCTGCAAATGTGATTAAGTATAGTTAGTTAACCTACTAAGTCATCATAAAATAAGTGTAGAAGTTGTAATATCGACCTGTTTACCATTTTCATATGCTTCAAATCCTCTTAACTAATTGAGACCGCATATTGATGTCTCAGAGTTTTATCCCTAAAATAATCCTGCAAGTGCACAACAAACATAGTAGTACTTAGGAGTCTAATCCACAAGAGACCAAATAACCACACTATGAGTTTTTAAGAGTCGAGTTAAGCTAAAATGGAAAATATGAGTTTTTTTAGGACTGTGAATAGTGACAAAATTAGCAATAAATAAACTTGAAAGCGAGTAAGTAAAGATATAAAATTAGTAGTGAAGGCGTTGGGTATCAGAGAATTCGCAGAGTATAATGGATCGATTAAATCAGATGAATTAAACAAGAGAAATTCGATAGATATGTTCTAGAACTCAAACAACGAATAGATTAATTGGCCTACTTCCGTAGCCCCAATTACTATGTCTAAACAACCTAAATTACACAACTCCCGCATGTAATCAAGTAGTTAAACATGTACAAGAAGTCCTAGTTCGAAATGTTCACAAAATTTCATATTTCTACTCCTGTAGGCTATAATTCTTTGCTCATCTAAATTAGTTAAGGTAATTAAACAACACTTTCGGTGAGTTTATTATCCTAAGATGCAGTAGCTAGATGGTCAATCAAGCAACAAGCAATAAGTACGAATTTAGATGAAGAATTCTATCGGTAATCTCAAATCTAGCAACCTAACGATCAATCCATGAGTCCCCTTTGAAAACTCTTAAACCCAACAAGAAAATTACTCAATCATGGTTAAGAACAGTAAACAAAGAGATAAATAAGTAATCATATTCATAAAAATGAATTGAAACAAAAAGGATTTAAGAATTCTTCTCTATATGGAGATACAAAGGTGAGATCTTCGCTTGAAAGCTCTTTAATCAAAAGTCTATAAATAATCTAAAGTAAAATCGTGGCTGCTGTGTTTTGGGGTGTATTATGGAAGCTTTTTCTAACAAGAGGCTAAAAACACGTATATATAGGTCTAGGGTCTTTTAGGGTTAAGTTTAAGGCAAAAGAGGAATTTTGGTGCGAAACTGCCTGATACTGGACACATGTACTGGACAGAAAATCCGACCGGTACTGGGCCTTCATGGAGTGTCTTCACGCGTGTTGATACCAGCCTGTGATACCAGGTCACGTCCTTGACCGGTACTAGGCTCATCATGCGCTTGTTTCAGCTTCGAGGCAGACTGACATGTCTTCAGTAAATTGGGTGCATCTTTCTAACCACTGCTCCAAATAATATGATTCCAACTCCATTGGAAAGCTGACTCAAAGATATTTCTTGTCACCAATTTTTTCTAATTTCAAATTGATTTGAGCCTCCATCTGTAGCTAAACTTCAGGTGCTTCTGTTCTGTCCGACTTGGTAAAACACAATAACTTGTAAATATTTTGGCTTCGGTGATCTATTTGACTTGTGTGAGCTGCGGTAGCTTGGTTTACACCTCTCTTCGTCCTTTTTGCTTCTTTTTGATGAATTTTCCTGTAATGACTCTAAAACTACAAATACGAGGAAAACTACCTCTGAAGGCATAAAACCTCATTAAAATGCATAGAAAATAGATTAAAAACCGTACTAAAATAGGTAAAATATAGACTATATCACATATCAAAGCCTGCACATTATTTGGAAGTAGCCGACTTCTGTACTTGTTTAGAACGCAGGATCCAATGCTAAAAGAGGATTTTGAAGCTTCTGTCGTGATAGGAATACTAAGCAAATTGCAAGCCCTTGCAGATAAATCACCATATATGTGGGAGTTATCTTTCCAATACTACAGGATGTCCAAAATCTGAAAATTGATCATGTCTAATGGCGGTTCTTCAAGATACGCTTGCAGAGAAGACTTCCCACTAATAGCAACACTAGATTTGCGAAAGGCAAAGATATCCTTAAATAAATAAATAAATATTAAAGAAAGCGGACTCAAGTTACTCATTTTTCAAAAGTCAACTGTAAATTGATCATAACATCTATATGTCTATTACCAGCATAAATAACAAGAGAAAGTACTTACATAGTAATTCATAAATTCCTTTTTGTCCTCCATCAGCTTCATATTGTTGATCAAATTCCCGTGACTCTGTAGATGGTGATGTGGACCTCGGCTTTTTGTCATATAATTCAAACAACAGTCGAAGTTTACGACGCAAGTGTTCCATCTTTGCTTTAAAAGAACTCATATCAAGCCTTCCAAAACAAAATTCTGCAAGTGTAAGCTTCAGCCGTGGATCAAAGACTGTAGCAATTGCAAAATATCACTAATTTCTTCCCAATACTTATCAAACTTCTCCTTCATTGGATTGGTCATATTTCTGACAATTTCATCTCTGCTTGCTTCATTCGATTTGAGCCAATTTTGGATCTTCCAAACCTGCATGAAGTACAAGTTAGAAGTTGGATATGTCGAACCTGACATAAGCCGAGTGATCTCATCAAATGGCTCCAAAAAATCACAAATTCCCTTTACTCGATTCCATTCGCATCAGTAGGAAAGAACTTGTAGATTTGCATATCAATCTTTTTAAGGTTAGAAAAAGCAGCACGGTACTTGATAGCCCTATCAAGCATTTTGTATGTTGAATTACATCTTGTTTGAAAATCTAAAATCAAACTAGCCTTCAAGTCTAAATCCACGCATTTTCCAAATAGTATCTTACGAGATTCAGATGCTGTAAGGATTCGCCAATAACCTTCAAGCCATCTTGAATAATAAGATTAAGTATGTGAGCTGAACATCTAACATGAAAAAACTCACCTCTACACAACAAATCATTCCTCAAAAGCAGCTGAGATTTTAGAATATCTTGCATTGAATCATTGCTAGTAGCATTGTCTAATGTGATGGAAAAAACCTTTTTCTCAATTCCACATTCTTTCCATGACTCAAGAAACTGCATTGCTAAATTCACACCTGAATGTGGTGGTGGGAGAGCACAAAATGCTAAGATTTTGTTGTTCAACTTCTAGTTGCGGTCTATGTAATTCGCCGTGAGACACATATATCCCTCATGTGTGATTGCCGACCATAAATCAGATGTAAAGCTAATTCGTCAAGGAAGACTAGCTAGTTCCCTCTTCAAGTTAGATGTCTCGTTCTCATAGAACCGGTAGACATCTGTGTTGGGGTCAGTTTTCACCTTGACAAATATCAACATAGAAATGACCCGGGTATTGAACTCGGTGAAGGATACTTAGAAAGAAGTTCTGCTCGGAGAATATTTCAAAAAGATCGAGTAAATCACAAGTTGGATCGAGATCAAGTATCGGCCAAATGGAACAGTGCGACCTATTAGCTGGGATTGGCAAGACTAAGGACGTGGGGCCAAGGAAATGTTTGGGTAGGATGGACATTTCTAAGTTAAGGAAAGAAAACTAGTCTATGTCCCACCAGGGTTACCTTTTTGGGTCGAAGAAATTGGACCCACGGTAATAGTATCTATGAATACTATTTATTCAGAACATGGAGTAGATCCATGAACAATTCTGAACCACATGACAACCTTTTTTGGTCGGGAATAGGACCCACCAGCCATTCAAATGATTATTTGCCCAGCATGGACCCTACGGGTAAATTATTTCTGATTAAATCAGGAAATGGGGCCAAGGTACATTAACTTTGGTCTGGAAAAATAGCATTTGGGTCGAGGAATAGTACCTTTGGTCGAGAAACAGTGAACTGGATCGAAGGAAACCGTACATGGGTCAAGAAAATGTCAGACTGGGTCGAGCAGTCATGACCGCGGATCACAGAAACACAACCCAGGGTCGAGAAATACATGACCGAAGGAATTTATCAAGTGAACAGTAACCAAGGGAACAACCCTCCGGATTTCATGCTGGAATGTTGGAGTGAGTGGGACACATGTCCGTAACGGACCAAGGCAGGCGACATGTGTTTGTCCAGATGGACACATGGGCAAGTAAGGTGTCGCGATGCATAAATTTGGCTCGGCAGCTGGCAGGCGAGGATGACACACGCCCAGACACTCATCAAATCATGTACACACGCGGCAGTGTGCATGGATGACCGGATTGCCTATATAAATCGACCTTTGGGTTCAGTTTTCTGCATCCGAATCTTACCCAGCGAAGCTCTGCTGTTTTTAGTTGAGAAACCTGACCCAATCGTCCCATTCCACCCGAGAAGCTCTGATCCATCCGTACCACAATTCCAGTCCAAACCCTTAGAAAAATCCCAACCAAAATCGTTATCCCATCCTATTAAGTACCCAACTATCTGTTCCGGATACTTAAAATGGGTTAATCCGGGAAAAATAAGGGGAAATGCGGGTGAGAGGATGGGTTACCGAGAGTGAACCGAGTGGGTAGAATAAGTTTTCTCAAGAAAAATCTAAGGGGAAGCTCTGTCCGAATCTTAGAGAATTTTTCCTTAAGATTAGCTCATGGTTGGTAAGAATTTAGTAACTGAATCCTTAACAAATTCCATCTAAGAATTTTGTCTAAGAAACGGTTTGTTTCTAGTTCAGGTTGCTGGATCGTGGGAAGCTCTGTCCTAGATCGTAAGCCGAGTTGGTGAGTCCGGGGTGACGTGTGGTGATGAGTAGATCACATGATGAGTAATTATGTTGAGCGCCTAGATTTCTTAAAAAGGAATAGGGTAAAACGGATTATTTGTGGGTTTGCATGTGTGAGTTCAAGATGCGTGTTGCATGATCCATGCTAGGATTTAGCTTTTATCCGCGAAAGTAGCATGCATGCATTTATTCACTTAGTGAATGGACGGTTGAGTGAAATATGTTGCATGCATTTCTTCACCTCGGTGAATGGACAGATTGATTGGTGCATGTATTCGGGTAAAGGGTGAATTGATGGATAGATAATGCATGCGGGAATTGTTCGGATAAATGTGGGAAAATTCATCTAAGGGATGAAATTCATTTTTAGATGAACGGTTGAGATGCATGTTTAATAAGTTGGGTTTAAAGAACGTTAAGCGGATTATATTCGAAATTATGTGAATAATCGAATTTAGGTTCTTTATAAAATCCTTGAAATTGGCTAAGTGTGGAATAGTTGATTGAATCCATGTCGATTGTCATGCATGAATGTTGATTTATGGTTATAGTAATCTTGCTTGAGGTTCTTAGTAAATTATTCTAATTTTTACTAAGTCTAAGCTTGATTATGAATGCATGACGATTTTCTTGATAAATTATGTGTTGATGGTATGATATTAATGCATGAATTGTGTTGGGTGAGTGCTGCGGATATGCATGTCGATTTTCATGACAAATGAATGGGTGAGAATGTGAGAGATATTTCGTATAGGATCACAACTATTGTTTGATGAAGCATAGTCTCAGATGTGATTAATACTTAATATGTGTTATGGTGGTAGAAGTTATATTTGCATGTTATCATTAGAGGCATGCATAATAATAACTTAATGAATGTGAGACGGTAGATGTTCTCGGGGGTAAGTCGCGGTTAACGGCTGAGAGGCTATGGGATAACCTGCGCGACCCATCCGGAGAACCATGGAATATGCATGACGATGCATCTAGGGTTCAAGAGGAACCAGGGTTGGTGTGCGGGCCTGTGTGGTCGGCCATCCCTTGTGTGTATGTACCCGGAACAGCGACATACCGTAAGGCCTTATCGGAAGTGAAACGAAATGCATTGCATATAGACTAGTGGATATGTGGTGTAATCTTGAGTGATTACTTGCATTGAGAATTGTCAATTCGAGTCGAGCTTGTGATTGAGTTTATTGTTGATCTTGATTGCATTCGTAGTATAATGTTTGGTGAATTGAATATTGGATTATATATGTTGATTGTGAATTGTTGATTGTTATTTTGGGATTTGGGTTGGGATATGACTAACGCATGCTTTTAGAGGGCCTGGCCTCACTGAGTAATGCTAGATTACTCATGACTCTACTTGTTTTTCAGGAAGCCATAGACGGGCTGTAGAGGGAATTCAGACATTATGAAGCCAGAAGTAGTTTTCTGTGTGCTTGTAAGATATTTCCTTTAAGTATGTTTGGTTTTCTCGCATGGATCCATTGTATGATATTCGCGGTTTGAACCCTACAGTCTTATGAAACCTATCAATGTGAAATAAATAAAGCTTTTGTGTAAAAATTTCTTTGCGGGAACTTAGTGATATTAGCTTTGTCCGGGCTAACACAACTCTATTCTCTGGTACGGGTTGGCAAGCCTTAGGCTGGGGTTTAGAGGAATGGTGCAACGGAGGGATGGACCGAGTCTTTGGATTTGTTCTAAGGATTTAGTCGATCCATCTTGTATTCATTGGTTGTAGTATTCATGGGCCGTCTAATTCATAGATCGGTTCGGGGGTGTTACAGTCACCCTTATGGGCCGAGGCAAAGTTTTCATGGGCCATTCTGAGATCAAGGCCGAGGCAAAAACTTCATTGGGCAAAACCGAAAGATGGGGTATATACAAGTCGGCAAAGGAAGAAAAAGAAATACTAATCCAAGGAAGAAAAGGAAATACAAGTCCAAGGAAAAAGGAAATACAAATCCCCGAAGGAAAAGGAAAGATTCTGATATTCTCGCTAGGATGGTCTAATCTGAAGCCTATAAAAGGAGAAGAGGGCATTCGAGAGAAGCATTCACAATTTCACAGAGCAATAGACTACAATTTGAACAAAATCTTGTATTCTAAAAGCTTATCAAATCGAGCAATAAAATCATCTTTGTATCTTTTTTTCTGCAATCAATACCCAGAAGTTTATGTTCCCCTAATTTCTTAACCAAGTTTAGTTGTGCAAGTTTTGACTCTCACAATCTGCTGCCGTTGTGTTCCGGCTAATGAACCTAACATCAGCATTCAAGTATTTCCAAACTGCTCTAACTCTTTCATACTCAACGTAAGCAAATGGCAGATCATGTTGAATAATAGACTTAGCTACCATTTCACAGAAAATAGAGTGATCATACTTATGTGTTTGTAGTTTACCCTATGCAGTGACCATCATATTACGAATATTTCCATTTATGGGCGTAAGACTGCATTTTTCATGATGCCTTCTTAAAGCATTGGTACCATGCTTGTGGGAATCATGCGCATATTCTGCCTTGCAATGATTGCACTGTGCTTTTTGCACACCATTTTTCTTTGTAACCATTACAAAATCAACCCACACATCCGACCATTGCCTACTCTCCTTTTTCTGTTTTTGACTTGATGACTTCCCTTTCTCATCTTCATCTGATTCATCTTCATCCCCAACATTTTTTTTCTTCTTCTTACTTGGCTGACTTGACTCAGCCTCAAACACTTTTTTCTTCCTCTTATCCACTTCGGCCTGATTTCTCTTCCTCTGTGACTTTTCTCTGCCATCATCAAGTGTAGCCTGAAACAGATTTTTCTTCCTCTTATTCACCTGAGATGCTCTGCCTTTGCCATCATTCACTTCAGTCGGTTCAGGAGTGATCTCTATTTCAGAATCATCCTCATCATCTTCAACTTGAATGAACATTCTTCTACGAACTTGAAACTATTGTGATTCATCACAAGTCATTCGTTCTTCTTCAGTGGTTAGAGATGCAATAAGTCTTTGAGAGTCAAAGTCGACCGAGTGCAAATTTGCGAAATCTTCAGAGTTCTGCCAAAAAGAACATAATGAAATTACATTATCAATCAATAGACCTAATGAATTATAGCATAAATTACGGTATGCATCAATTACGTGATGATTCAGTACTAAACATGAAATCTAGTAGTGTTAATAAAAGTCAAATTCTATTTACGACAATTGAATTAAAATATGAGTCAAAGCACCAATGAATTAACAAATTGTTGCATAAATCACATATGGATGAAACCGTAAGTGAAGTGAAAATTACCAGGTCCATTGTTGATATTGATCACGCCTCACGATCACGCCTAACGATGATCATGACTTACGATCACAAACGTCTTAAACCTCTGTCGCCTTCTCTCAAACTCTCTCTATATCTTTTTCTCAGTCTCTCAAACACTCTGACTACGTCTCTGAACCTCTATGTCTCGGCCGAATGAGTAGTGACCATTAAGTTGCTTATATGCTTTAGTCATTAGGTTAATAATAGTAGGGTTTAATGGTTTGCGTTAAAGTGATTCTAATTGGTGCAAAAGGTTTCAAAATGTGGATTTAAATTCAAATTCATAAGGTCTAATAAAAATAAATAAACTCAAATCAACAACAAGCAACTACCCGAGAATCTTAACTGAAATTGAAACTTAAACACTAACAATCCGATAACCTAACACTCCAACAATCCGAGAAGCAAGATAAGATAAAAAATTATAGCCTCATGATTCCCTGATTGGTGAGCTCAGGAGAAGACAAGCTTTTGTCTAGTTTGTCTCTGTACTCAGAGTCTCAGACCATAGAAGAGACACAGCTATGTCGTGCCACTTCCTGCAGGACTCCTCCAAAAGCAACAAAAAGGGAGGCAACCGTTTTTAGATATTTAATCAGAAAACAAAAGCAAGAGTTGAAAGCATGAGATGTTTTTTGAATATCTAAGCTATCTTAAAACAGTATAACATAATGGGTAATTGATTGTACACACAAAGAAACGAGTTCGCGATGGGGTACCCTTCTCTGCGATGGTGCATTCTAGACATCACTGTGCATAGATGAGTACTTCGTCTCCCCCTTGCTAAACACCATGCAAATTGGCTCTTTCAACTGGAAACACGAGTACATGCCTCACACATACGAGCCAAATGGTGACCAAATTAATGCCTAAACTTGTTTCTACGTTAAGAGTATTATTACCACTTGACGAGAAAAATGTATATCAGTAATTGACCAAATTAATGCCTAAAACATGCTACTGCGACTTAAGAGTGGGTAAAATGTGTTTCAGCAATGATCAAATTGATGTCTAATAACTTGATAGTTGATACTAATGCTTAAAGAGTATTCATTATTACCATTGGACAAGGAAAGATTCGCCTGAGGATGACTCCAAGTCTCCACCCAGTGTTCTGTTCTGGAAGATGATCTAAACAGCTCCAACTCGGACTGTGGCAACTCGGGAAGGCAACGATACATCAGCTCACGAAACTTAAGCTCGAAGTGGAGGTCGAATGACCACAAGAAGCTGCCTCCAGAAGCAGGCAAGAAATGGTGGACGCCAACTCACCAAGTATCATCCATCGATAAAGCCTGAAATCTCGAATCTCTGCGACATAATTTCATAAATTTTAATTATCATCCCCTTCGAAATCACACAAACGCCCAAAAATCTCAATCCAATCGAAGAAATTTTTGATTTCTCCAAGAAAGTATCGTCTTTTGTGGTCTACACCGCAAACCCGTTATGGGTCAGCCCCTTTAAACCGCAAACCGCACGGGTCAGATCCGTGAGACCTGCTATTTTTTGCATTTTTTTAATTGTCCAAACCCGCCCCACAACTTTCCTATTTGGGCCCAGCCCGCGGGCCAAGTCTCATTTTGACATCTCTAAGTATATTCAAATCCCTGAGTCTAGATTTAATTCAGTATTTGTACGAATCAAGCGGGGCCAAGTCCCATTTTTTGATGCTTTGCTGTGTAGGAAATTTCTCTCTAAGGTAGTTATTTTGTATGAATGAGACTAGCTTTTATATACATAGAAATTGTACATTGTAATCTTGCATAAATCTGTCATGGTTGAAGCGGTTCAGAGGCTGAAGAAATCTTGGAAACCACTCTCGATGCATACATGCTTCAACAATTTGATAATCCTGCCAATCTGAAGGTTTGTGGTGTATTCTTTTCACTATCATAGTTTGTGTCTTGAATTAGTTTTAGTTTTGGCCTTTAGTTTTGGCCTTCAATAAAAGAGAATGGATACGTTATCATGGATATATTAGCATGGTCAACTATGGAGAGTTAGTATGGACAACCATGTCCACGTTATCATGTCCATCGGAACATGAAGTATGTACGCCTTCAATCTTTCTTGTTTATCTCTTATACTCTTCAAAATATTTTATTACTTTGGAGTAAACATGTTTGTTCAAATTTGCTCTATTATTTTCCATTTTTATACTTGTGTAAACCAATATGATTTAATAGATGTTACTTTAGAACATACCTGTGTAAACAAATTTGCTCCATTTCCCTTCTACACCCATGTAAATCAATATGGATATATTATTATGGACATTGTTTTTTTTTTTAATATTAAGTTTGATTTAATTTATCAAAATTGATTCGTGTGTTACAAGAAGATGGAAAAAGGGAATACAATACTACTTTTGCAATTGTGTTACTCAAGGTTACATGAACTGATTCGAAAATTTCCAAAACAAAGACACATCTAATACATTTTCAATAGAAGAGAATGGATACGTTATCATGAATATATTAGAATGGATACGTTATCATGGATATATTAGCAAAGACAACACATTTAGATGGATATATTATCATGGACATTATTATTATTATTTTTAAAATATTAAGTTTGATTTAGTTTATAAAATTGATCCTTGTGTTATAAGAAGATGGAAAAAGGGAATACAATACTACTTTTGCAAATTGTGTTACTCAAGATTACATGAATTGATTCGAAAATTCCCAAAACAAAGACAAATCCAATAGGAGACAATGGATATGTTATCATGGATGGGGTGGTGTTTGATACGAAGAAAAATTGTCAAGGCAACTTAAATCCCTTCTCTGGTTCTGAGCATCACATCGGCCACCACGCATCTCTAGAGACGAGACGGAAGAAGCGAAGGTGACGGAGAAAGTAGAGATAGAAATGCGACGGATCAACTATGAAAATAGAGTCAAACACTCAAGTTATCTCTTTATCCATCTGCAAACAAACCAAACCAGAAACGTAAACAACAAAGAAGAGTAATGTGAGAAATTTTACATAAACTTTGCTTCTTAATCAACTTCAACAAGGAGTAATCAAGCTCATGTTTAAAGGATCTATCAACTTCTTAACCAGTTTATCCTCAAAATTGTTAGTATGTTGTTTATCTTCAACAACATGGAATTAACAATTCCACACATGGACAACGAAGAACAATATCAACTGCCACAAACATTATATATAATTTGTCCATATTCATCATCCATGAGACGTGGTGTCAAACATGATAAAAAGCTAATTCACTTTACAACAAGTCTCTGCAACTTGGGAACTCCCTCGGATAATCGAGTCTCATCATTCTTTGCAACAACAAAAGCCCAATTCTTCCCTTCGTAAGCTTTCTGCTAATCAAAATTACATGTCAACTTTCACTCGAAATTATAAATAGAAACGTTAAAGCAGTTGCGAATCATTCTCAAATCAGAATAAACGGCAAAGATCACATTCGCCTTCTTATCAACCAAAGCCGAGCGAATCTGTTGTCAAGAGGATGCAAAGAGCGAAGGTTTCGATGTTGGAGAACTTGAATCTCGAACTGTTTCGTCTAGAATCCGAGTGACGGTGTCGAAATCTGCAAGTTCACGAATTTGGGTTAATGGGTCGTTAGAATTTGAGGGTTTCAATGTTCGGAAACTTGATGAAGCGAGAGCCTAAACTTACAATTGATCAAACTGGCTTCCACCATTGATGATTTCGATGAAGCATAGACCGAAGATGAAAAGGCGTAAGGGAGGAGAGAGAAGAATGGAAAGGAAAACGATAAAGGTGAATAAGATCTAAAGATCTCACTTTAATTGGTTTCATCTAAACCACATGATCTTTTCTTATTTTTTTAACTAATGGCCCATATTAGTTTTCATATAACTATATATATTTTTCCTAACTAATTACTCATTTTGGCTGAGGGTAGGATAGTATTAAAAAAAATTGCACGGTGGAATAACTACTCCTTCCGTGAGAAGTGTTTATCTTGTAAGGAAAATTTGAAAATGTGTCTTATAGTGTTAATAACCCTATTTTAAAGTATTTGTTTACCGTCGTAGTCTCAATCAATCACACTTTGCTTTGTTTATTTTTTTAACTCACGTGATTTCTCAGCTACAATGAACATATGTTTTCTATTGATCCTCATTTAGGATTGTACTTAGTGATTAATCATACCTAATAGAAAGAAAGAAAAAAAATAGGTACAAGAAACAATATTGAATGGTATTAGAGTTAATGTAAATTATGCGTACATTTGATACATGTATTATCTTTAAACTCTCAGCACCTACTTTTTTTATTTCTTGGGCAAACTAACTCTCAGTACCTACTTTTCTATTAGGTTTTCTACTTCCAAACAAGGTAACTCTACGTAGTACCCGGAGCAGCCTATTGGCATACTCTCTCCGGGAAGTAAAGCTTACAGAGCCAATGCAACTCGTTGTTACTTGACCAAAAGGGTTCCTGTTTTTACTCGCTGATCTCTTCCCAGGGCAAGTTGGCTTCTTTAGGCTTTCCTTCAAAGAAATGAGTTGCTCTTGGAGGTTCTGGATTCTGAAGCTGGTTGACTCGTAATCATCCAATGTTGCATCTCTCTGCATCAAGAAGCATAAGGGTCTGCTTCTTGGCCCGGCGACTTCATCATCAGTGCAAGGGCTTTCTTGGGAAGTCAAGGGTCTTGAGTTTGGGCATATCGAGCTGGGAACAACACTAACAGAGAAGCCTGTAGAGTTTTTTAATCTGAATGAGTCAGAGCAGTCTTTGAAAGCTTGGTGGGTGTTGAGCTGCTGAAAGAAGAGAGCTTGGACAACCAAACGTAATGGCATTATCTCGTTTTTAACAACTTCTATGGACGCTTCTTGTGAAATTTTTTGGCAATCTAGATAACTGCAGATTGATCCTTTTTCTTCATTAGATATGCCTTTATGTACCTAAAGCAGAGCCGCATAAGGTACAATTTTTTTAATTTACTTATGGAAGAAGGAAGGGCGAAGGCATACCTGCAGAAATGCATTCACTGCGAGGTAGAGTTGGTCATGACTCTCTCTGAATGACATTGGGACTGTCTCAATCAGCTCAATGAACCTTGTAGTTTTCATCTCTTGATCATACGGTAAACGAGAGAGATAAATATCCCACAGTTTTGCAACTCTCAGGCTGTTTGGGGTGGAAGTAAGATGGGATTCTGATGACACATATGCTGAAAACAGGCCTTCCATTGTACGCAACTCCTGACTGAAAGCAAAGTCCCCGTTCCCGGCTTTCGGGTATATAAAATTTTCGGGGTGGGCAGTGCGAAGAAGAGATACAATCTGATCTTGCAGCCTCAAGACAGTTTCATGCTTCAATTGGTGCACGAGACACGCGAAATAAAACCCAACAGGAACAAACCTATATGCCTTGTCTCCAGTGAGAAGCAGATCTAGAGCTCTTTCCAGAATATCGGTATTCGTTTGAGCTTCGGATATTACACATTTGTTGGCGTAAAGGACGATGAGTGGACTTATATATCTTTCTTTCATCCCTTGTCTTCTAAGTGACTCAATAACCTGTCTGAAGAATTCGAATGATAGATCTGTAAGATCTTTGATCCAAATATCTTGGTTTATGATTGTCTCTGCGGTTCTATATTCCCAAGGTTGATTCACCAAACCTTCAAGCATGACCACTGGCTTTTCTCTTCGTCTTTCTGGATCAAGAATCTCCATACACACCATAAACGCCAGAGACTCTATGCACCGGCTCACGATTAGTAAATCTTCAGACCAAGGCAATAGATTCTGACATTTCTTCAGAACAACTACCGTATCCTCCCAGTTTTGCAAGACAACTTGGTTTAGATAAAGGTCGAATCTCTCGCAGAGGTTACCGGTCGAATGTTGTTCAGTCATTTCAAGAAATTCGGCTGCACATCTAAGTCCAGCGATATTGAAAGGGTGCATTAAAGTCGGGCAGCCATAGATGAAAAGCATAATCTTCTCAAAGGTCTCTGGTCCACCAGGAAACTCAGGTGGTATATTGATCTCCGATAGCAGATCCTCTCTTTCTTTAAAGTATCCGCTCTTTCTAGACAGGGGACTCTGCAAAAGACAGACAAAGAAAGTTATTTAGGCATTAGAACCAGTGATTTCAATGGAAGAGATTTCCATATAATAGAATATCATTACCCTGTGAAGGTTAAAACTCTTGTTGCAAACTCGAACACGTACGGAAGCTGGTAGACCGGTCTCTTTGCTCCTGCGACAGACACACACACAAAAGGTGCATTACATAACTCGACAACATCAAAGAAGAAGAAGAATCTCGAGGTTCATACCAAGAATGAACCTTGATCTTCAAAAGGGTACTGATATTGGGAGAAGAAATTGGGCTGGAGGCGACCGATGAACCATCCTTGTGGCTGCAAGTATCCATTATATACTGAGTATATAACTTGTGAAAATTAAGTATATCAAAACCATATGGTAATGAGTAATTTCAAGACATTTGGTCTTCCATTTATTCTTCTGCCTCTACTTCTTTTCAGTTAAATTTCTGAAGAGGAAACTTGCGTGTTTTGGGGATTGAAGAGGAAGAAAAGGATTCTAGGATCCATAAAACCAGTGGACGCTCCGGAAGATTTGAGAGAAAGCAAGTTTTTTGGTTTTCTCAAACATTAAACTATCATCCCTACTTGCACACACATCTATATGTGTTGATGTGGTCAAAGTCAGATGCACACCAGTGTTGAGCTCTAAAATAGATCCCAAAGTTCAAGGCTTCAAGACGACGTTCCTCGAGTGCTGAGATGGGTTGAAAAACTTGTACTATAACATTTTCTTTGCTTTTTTTCAACAACATTTTTTTTATCACTCCAACACTTTGGTTTTTTTTTGCTTTTTTTAAATGAATGTAAATATTTTATTCACCAAAAAAATTTGTTTTAAATAAATGCTTCTTTAGTTCAAGTTATAATAGCTAAGAGAAAGCTACTATGAAACCAGAAAAAAAAAAAAAAAAAAAAAAAAAAAACGGAGCATCGTTTTGATAGTGGCCAATTTGTCTTCAAGAGCTTTTGCTTCCAACTTTAAGCTATTCGAACCACTTACACATTGCTTTGTCTAGACTGCGATCTCCTATGGTTCTAATGGAGTTTATTCAGTTTCGGACATTCTTGTCGATATGTTTGATTAGAAGTGGTATTGGTGTCTCGGGTTCACCATGTCTTCTCCCATTTTGTTCTCGCCAAAGATGGTATATAGATGCTTGAAATACATACCTTATTAGAAAAAATGGTATTCGATCTTTATCTGAGGTGAGAAGTGTTACGAGTTGGTCCCAATCGTAAGTGAATTCGGTTCCAAGTAGCTTGAAAGTGAGCTGCTTCAATACCTCAGAAGAGTATCTACAAGTAAAGAACAAATGACTTTTGGTTTCTTATGTGTTCCACATAGAAAACATTCAAGTCTTTGTCTTGTATTCCAGCTCCTCATCCGTTCTCCCATTGTTAAACGGTTTTGATTGCGAGCCACACAAGGAACGAGTACTTGGGGTTGCATGCTTGAACCATGCTCCTTTATGCCAATCCTGAGTAGCTTGAGCGGTTTTGACTAGATGCCATGTATTTTTTGTTGTAAATTTCCATTTGAACTACAGTAAAATCTCTATAAATTAATATTCTATAAATTAATATTCTATAAATTAATAATCACCATAAATTAATAAAAAAATTCGGTCTCAAATTGGGCCAATGTAACAATTAACGAAATTCGATAAGATAATAAGAAAATAATTTTATGAAATTCATATGTAAAATTGGTTCCAATAATAGTATAAATTAATGATTATAAATTTTATGCATATATTTTAAGATAATTTAGTAAAATATGACTTTCGTGTTGTTTGTTTGTTTGTTTTAAATTAGAATCTCGTTGTAACTAATCTCTAATTTTCTTTATTGCATCAAAAACTCATGGTGTTATCATCTCGATTTGCATCCAAAAATTGTAAGAGTTTTAGACGCGATAAATGTTTCTTTACGCGTAACTACTTTGGGTATAATCTTGTCTTCAACTTTATCATCAGTATTAAAAATTATAACTGTAATTTCTTCTAAACTCTAAACTTTGGAGTATGTATCATTTTCATCCGGATAGTAGTAGGCTATTCACATCCATTCTATTATATGATAACCGAGATAATTGTGGAGGAAGATAAATATGTATACAATAAAGTATAAGGAATTTTAAATAAAGAAAAAATTTAGAAGAATTTGAATGAATTTTTAGGTAAACTTATGATTTGTTTAAAAAATTTTTTTTACAAAAATATGGACTTGAAAGATCTCTCTATAAATTAATATTTATTAATTTATCGATTAATTAATAACTCTATAAATTAATAAATTTTCAAAGCCCCAACATTATTAATTTATAGAGATTTTCCTATAATCCTCTTAATGTTTCCATAAGGAGATTTCTTCTCCCTTTTTTCTATCGCGTTTTGCTCTTCCTCAATTTTGTTCAGTATATCTTGCATGTGTCTTCTACGTCGATGGTTCACCAAAACTGTTTCTACTGTTGCGTTAGCTGAGATTCCAAAGTCAATATACCCTCGTAGACCCGTGATATCGTAGAATCTTGCCATGTCAGACCATGAATCGAACCAAAAGAATGTAGCTCTTCCATCACGGACTTCTACTTTGCGATACTCTTTAGCTAATTCTTTGTATTTTAGTAACTTTGTCCACATCCATGAACCATCATTTGTGCTTTCCTTTATTGACCAGAAAGAGCCACATCCAGGATTTTTTATTCTCTTTACCACTCTCTGTTGATCCTAGATGGCCAGCTCATTTTTAGTTGGTTCTCCACCTTGAACCCTTATCTCTTTTCAGGCCTCATGCACTCTTGTTTTTCATTATCACATGTGCAGATATGTGCAAAAACGTCGAAAAAAGGATTGACGCAGGTTTTCAACCACTACATATGCATGGATTGTAGAGTGATGTGATGCGATTTAAAAGCTTGGCTTTCCTTGGGATTCACAAAGTCATGGTAAAATTTTGTGCCTCTGAGACTAATGTTCGAAAAAGATTGTTTCCCCATTCAAAAAAAAAAAAACCTGAAAACCAAAGGGAAAGGAAACAAGTCTTTATAAAAACAGTCGAATGGCTAAGAAAAAACCCCCCAAAGAATGCCATAGATCGATTTAGACTTTAGAGAGAGTTGGAGTGATACGCAGTGATTCCCGGAAAAAAATCTAAGTCTGGAAGAGTTAGACATTGAAGAAGTGTTTTGAAACAATGGACATCAACATGTCCATTCTCTCTCACGGTTTTACATAATATCTTGCATCTTCTGAAGTGTCTAGTAACTTTAAACACTTTTAACCTCACCACTAAATTAATTTTTTAACTCATAGCGCCGTCTACCCTAAATGACATTCTTTGATGAGAAAATTCACGCAAAGTTAATGAATATAGAGAGTCAATTGATGTGAAGTTGAGATTTTTACAAGCTTGGGATTCAGAGTATGGACAACGCTTGCGAAAGTCATGGTGGGATAAGATGAAAATGTCTTTAAGCTAACTTTGATACATGTGGATTACATGTCAAGATTTCAAATCTATGATCCCAAGGATTTGTGAGTTTCACGTTTTCAAACCTCTTTTCTAACTCGCTCGGATCACTGTTTTGTTTGAGGACAAACAAAAATCTAAGTCTGAGAGAGTTGATATACCTTAGCTTTTATCGGTTTTACTGTGTTTCTAATAAGTTTTTATTAAAGAAACTATTTGGTTTTGGCATTTTATTGGTGTTTTTAGTATTTTTGTAGTTTGTATAGTCTTTACAGGAAATTAAAGCAATTTTGACGAAAATGAGGCAAAATTGACATTTTGGAAACTGGACAACTTTCAAGCATCATATGTTTTGTATCAGATGGAGACCTTATACCGTTGGATTATGCTCAATATTGGTTAGAAGATAGATGGTACGGTTACCTTTCATTTCTAAGTGGTTTAAAGAAAATCCAACGGTCGGATCTCAAGGTATGCTCATTTTACTAAAGACTGGTCGTTCTGCCTACAAGATAAAGCAAGCAGAGGAGGGAAGCACCAATTGACCGATCACCCCCAGCTAATCGATCAATTTCGAAGCAAAAACTCTTTGTCCCAAAAATATTAAGCAATCAATCGATCGATGTTGCGAGAAAAAAGGAAATTTTGAGTTAATCGAATATTTTCTAAATATTTTAGGAATATACCCTAGCCAACTTCCACTACTATAAAAACACACATGAAATTTATCATAATCATCACAGCCACAAAAGTTATTCATTACCAAAGTCTTTTAGTTTCTCTTTTGTTTTTGTTGGATAAGAGAGAAGATCTCACCTCTTCTACTTCTACGGAGAAGTTTTATGAACCATATCTCTACTGTTCTGAATGAATATGATTTCTACTGCTTTTGTTTTGGTTTTCATGCTCATGAAAGAGTACATCTCTGGTTGGGACTAGGGCAGTTCGAAGGGTTTTCATGATTTGATAAATAAAGTTTAAGAATAGAGTGGCGCTCTTGATTTGTGAAGTAGATCGATTCATCTAGGTCTGGACTTACTGCATATTTCTTTACGGATCATCTAAGAACCGAACTTAGAATAATTTCAGCTTGCACACTACTTGACTTATTGTTTAGATCTAATCTGAGAAGAGTCTAGCGCTTTAACCTGCGAGATTTGCGTACCGAGTTAGGTGAACATATTGAACCTAATATTTTCAGTGCTTGTTTAGCTATGTTATTGATTGCGAAAGTTGATTAATAGGATAATTTAGACAAAATTGGTTAACGCCACGAGAATGGATTAAGCATAAAACTGTGATTTAAGTTCTAAACACATTATTTCGTCGGCTAAAATAATCTCCAATGTCTCACCGGCTTTTGTATGGTATCGCTTCCATGAATGAAGCTTGGATGCCCCATGTAGATTTGAAAGGTTTAATATCATCAAGACATGTGATATGATGTTGAGCAGCCATTTTTATTTTTGTGTGAAGGGAGTTGTGTGTTTGTTTTGATATAGATGATCACCGTGTAATGATTTGTTTTATAGCGAAAGAAGAACATCGTGATACATTTTATGTTTTTAGGTTAGATTTGAAGGCTTCAAAGGAATATCCGAAATTAGGGAAGCTAAATATCAGTAATTAATGATATATTATGTATGAGATTTCGAATTGATAGTAAATATGTGATTCGAAAGTTATAGTTATGATAAATCACAATTCTGTTTGTATTTTTGGAATATTCCTTGTCAATAATATTTGTTTCTACATTACACTCTCAATGATGACACTGCGGTGCATAAAAAATATTTATATTATTATAAACTTGGTGATAAAACATATTTATATTTATATTTATATTTATATTACATTATATATAAGAATATTTATATTGGGCTATAAAGAATGTGATTATGAGATTTCGTTTATTAATATGAGCTTTCCACTTATTTATATTGATTCAAATGTTTATTAGTAAATTTTTTAATGGTGACACTGCGGTGCAGAGCGGAATAGGTGTGAAGCGGTTCAAATAATAACAAAAATATATACATACAAATATATAAGTATATATTTTTGTTATTGTTGAGTGCGGGACGGTACGGGATAAACTATCTCATTCGAAGTCTAAATCGTGTTTTTGGGGATATAATGTTAATAATTTGACTACCTACCATTAATAACTCAGAGTGAAGTGTTCTTTTGAAAAAAATATGTTCCAATGGCATATGATATAATATAACACAATTATTGATTAAAAATCTAAACGTATTTTTCTTTTAATATTATAAAAATTAATTTTAAATATTTTTTCCCTAAAACTAAATATATACAAATTTTTCGAATCGAAACAGATTACGAATCCAATCCATTTCATATTAAATATCGTTTTAAAATTTTATTTTGTTTTATAACAAATGTGTTTTTATATTTTCAATGCAAATTTTTTATAAAAGTTTTAGTTTTGTTCATGTTCTTTCAATTTATTAAACAGTGTGAACACATTATATAATATATTAATAAAAAATAAAAATAAAAAATAAAAATAAAAAATATTTATTTTATTAATATGCGTGAAAAAACCTTAAACACGTATAATGCGAAAAGAGGGAGTACATCACCCTTGGCGGTGAGACAATGTAAATTTTGGTATTACTAATTTAATAATTGAGTAGCTTTAGAACATTGGAGGCGGGTTTTGAGGTAATTTCTTAGAGTCGGGAGTCCTGTTTTCTCCGCAGTTCGTCTAGTGTGAGCCGCCGCCGCCACCGTGATTGAGTAACTGCGTGCGATGATGGCAGAACCAAATCAGCTCACTGGCCATCTCGAAACTTTTGTTGACGTTACTCGTTCTTCTACTCAGCAGGTACTTAATCTTCACTGTGTAATTGGATTGGGTTTCATGCATCTTACCACTTTTTTGATTTTGTTTTCAGGCTGAGAGTCTGAAAGCAGTTGCTTTCTCCTTGAACAATGATTTCTTGTCTATGGACGAATTGGTAAAACATAACCACGCCCTTTGACTTTTCATCTAACATAGCCCCATTCGTCTTGTTAATTGTCTCAAGTTTAGGTCAGAGAGATGGAAATGTATTTGACCACAACTGATAATGTTGTCCGAGCACGAGGTACTTGTAATTCTCTGGCTTCTTTTAATGAATATATATCTCCACGGATAATGTGACCTGGAAGATGGGTGGGTGCCTTACCAGGTATTCTCCTGCTTGCGGAGATCCTCAATTGTCTTAAAGCAAAGCCACTGGATAATGCAGTTGTCCATACTCTCCTTGAATTCTTTACCGAAAAACTGGTGATTTGATACTTCTAGTTTTTTTATCAACTGTCCCATGTGTGCTACACTAATTTCTTGAATATAGACAAATAATATGATGCTTGAACTTGTATCAGGAGGACTGGAGAACCATGCGCGGGGCACTTGTTGGTTGCTTGTCCCTGATGAGGAGGAAAGACGCTTCGGGTGTTGTCACTGCTATCGATGCAGAAGCTGTGGCAAAGTCATTCGTACAGAATGTGCCAGTGCAGTCTTTAGCACTGCATGAGCGCAAGGTATGAATCAATTGCTTGTAGTATTCTGTTATCTGAATGACAGTGTTCTACACCGGGTGTTTTTACTTGAATTATTATATTATCTTCTTATGAATGATTTTGCAGCTCTCTTTTGAACTCCTGGAGTGCCTTCTACAAGAATACCCTGAAGCTATTATGACTATGGTATGTTAATGCACTCTACCTGCCATACGTTTTAGAATAGAAAATTTAATCAAGTGTATGAGGAATGTTTTCTTGCAAATCTATTCACGTCAGCTTGGTGGAAAGGCAAATTATTTACCTATTTAAATACGTAATATATGCTCCCTGCTCGTCAAAAGCTTCATGTTCAGGTTATTCTAGTTCTCTTAACTTGATTAGTCTATACAAACAAAATGTACGCAACTTCATCTTAGTTTTCTGTTTTTGTTTTCTTCCTTGTTTAGATCTACTGAGGGCCTTTCCTCATTTTCTCTTAATTCTATTGACTAAACGACCATTTCCTAGGGTAATATACTTGTTTATGCTACATGCGAAGCCATTGATGGAGAAAAAGACCCTCAATGCTTACTGGTAGCTTTTCATATAATAGAGCTTTTGGCTCAATTGTTCCCCAGTCCATCCGGTCCAGTTGCTTCTAATGCATCTGATCTTTTTGATGTTATTGGTTGCTACTTCCCACTTCATTTTACGCATGTGAGTATAAAGCCTATCCTTTCTATTATGTGATTTATAGATGGGTTTCTCTTTTTTTATTTGATGAGCTGTTTGGGCGTGCGCTTTTTGGGTTTCTAGAATAAAGATGATGAAGCTGGTATTACAAGAGAGGACCTTTCAAGGGGTCTATTGGTGAGTGTTTTCTCTATATTTGCGATTTGCATAAACTTTTTGCAATCTTATTATGGCTCAAGGGTTTAGGTTCTCAATGTAAAATATCAAGTTGATCATCTCCATCTTCAACTATGCTGGTTTGAAGATGGAAATATTAGGAAGTTGTGTCAAGATTTGACAGAAAAAGTAGTTTGCATCTCATGTCCGTTCTCTGAAAACTGTTGGGCAAAGTATGCTGGCTGACTTCTGCTTTTTTTAATTTATTTTCTGTGACAAGCTTGTCCTGTCTAGCTGATTTTTATTTGTCTCTTAGCTTCGAGGGCGCAAACGCCTTCTTTTTAACTATGCTGGTTTGAAGATGGAAATATTTGTTTTAGTTTTCTGCATCTAGTTTCTAGGTATAGCTTGCAGTTTCAAGCATGGCTGAAAAAAGTATAGTTAAAGATGGGAATTATGATGAATTCTCTTTATATATAAATGTATAACATTAGGTTGAATTCACAGATTTACTTCATTCGATTTTGCAGCTGGCATTCTCTTCGACCCCTTTTTTTGAACCGTATGCTATTCCACTGCTTCTTGAAAAGCTTTCTTCTTCTCTACCAGTCGCAAAGGTTTGTTTAACATGTAATTTTCGGTTCTAACACAGTCAGCTTATATGCCACTCCAGATGTTGGACAAGTGTAGTTATTTTTGTTCCACTCGAATCTGTCTAGGTTGATTCTTTGAAATGTCTGAAAGATTGCGCTATGAAATATGGAGTAAACAGAATGAAGAAGCAGTATGGAGGTCTTTGGTCCGCTTTAAAAGATGCATTTTTTTCTTCCACTGAGACACATTTGTCCTTTTCTCTAGAATCCCTCACTAGCGCAGGGATTGAAATGGATGAGATCCACAGAGAAGCTGTTAATCTTCTTCAGAGGCTTGTTAAGCAAGATATCTCGTTTCTAAGTTTTGTTGTTGATGATATAGATATAAACACCGTCTTTGATACCATCTCTAGACACTCTCAGTATAAAGAAATGCCTGACAATAGCAAACTGGAGGTTCTCGTTATCAGTCAGATACTGTCTGTTTCTGCCAAAGTTTCGGTTCAGTCGTGCAATATAATCTTTGAAACCTTTTTCTCCCGCCTTATGAATACTCTAGGGATTTTAGAGAAAAATTCAACTGGCGATCCTGATCATAATGGAAACTCTACAGTCTCTATCAGACTCTACCATGGAGCTCTTTATCTTTGCATCGAACTTCTTTCAGCATCAAAATATCTTATCCTGGGTTTCGAGGAATGTTCTTCAACACCTGGATGCCCACAGGAATCATGGTGCTCTTTGGTCAGAAGCTTCTCAGTTTCATTGATCCGGATGTTCACTTCTGCAGTATGCAGCTCTAATGACGGTTGTGTTGAGGATGTATATTTTGGAGGTAAATGCATGTGCTTACTTAACATATATGTTCCATATTAATGTTCTTGCCCTGACTCTAATGTAATACTGAACTCGTGCTACATATCTTTCTAGGTTGCCTTGTTCTTATTCATATTCTCTCTTTTTTTTTGTTCTGAATCAATATCCAGTCAAGGGCTTGCTGACTATGGGTATGTTCTGCGGCGGCGCTTCTCCAGTATCGAGATCAGAATTCGAGAAGATTTTGATGACCTTAACTTCAATCATCACAGCCAAGAGTGGCAAAACAATATTGTGGGAACTTGCATTGAAAGCGCTGGTCTGCATTGGCTCATTTATTGATCGGTATCATGAGCCTGACAAGGCTATGAGCTACATGAATATAGTTGTTGAAAATTTGATCTCATTAGCCTGCTCTAGTCATTGTGGTCTTCCTTATCCGATGATATTAGAAGCAACTTCAGAAGTCTGCTCCACTGGGCCAAAGTATGTGGAGAAAATGGTTCAAGGATTTGAAGAAGCTTTATGTTCCAGTTTGTCTGAATTCTATGTATGTGTTGCCTCCATGACTTTAGATCTAAAGTTTTCATTTATATTGTAGCTAATAGTTTCTATCTCCAGCTTGATGTTAGGAACTTGCTATTTTAGCTAACAGGTTCCTATCTCCAACAAGCAAGGGGTCGAGACCTTCCTTGTATCTAACTACTTTTTGAAAAATACTTGTCAGGTCAATGGAAACTTCAAGTCATTCGAAAATTGCTCTCAGCTCCTGGAGTGTTTCACCAATAAATTGCTTCCACGGTACCCAAACTTTTCTTGAATTTCTTAGATCTTGTCAATATCTTGCTTTGCCAGCGTGCGTATTTGGACTCTCAGTTGTTTATAAAGAGCCAACTATCCTGGATGATACAACTTGTCGATCGCCTTGTTTGTTGGTTTCTATGTGAATCTCTAATGTACTCCGGTACAGTATCTAGGTTCTCTTCGTTAAGGTTCAATATGTGTTATCCCCTATCGTCATTCTTCAACCCCTCTAAACTCTGTAGAATCCGTCAAGATCTTATAATAGACATAGATAAACAACTATATATGTCTATTATAAACCTAACAGAGGGAATGTTACAAAATAAATATGTAAAAGAGAAATTAGATTTTCTAGCGGAGTACAGTAGAGAATCACATGGAAACCAACAAGCAAATGTCTTTTTTATTATTATCTTACAAAGTGGAGATGATAACTATTATTACTTTGTTAGAGGAGGAGATGATAGCTACTATCACACATGTACAGTACTGTTATTACTTTACAAAGATGTGATCTTGACCTGTTTTGTCTTTTCTTTTCATTTACACATTATGGTTCGGAAGATTAAAACTTGAAAACATTTGTGGTGCATCCCATGCCATGATTTGAGATTCTCTCTCTATACCTTCTTTCTGCCATGACCAATCTTCTTCTTCCCCCTTTGTATGTTAATTTGTATCAGTTCTTCTGACTCGTGGTATTTTGTTTTGAGCTCAAATAGTGTGGCCGAGATAGATGGTCTTGAGAAAATCTTGGTGCATTTCGCTATCAGTATGTGGAATCAAATTGAAACCTCTGGAGTTTTCGGTTGTGATTTCTATGGTAGGGTAAGTGCTCTGATGAACTTTCATTTTTTCTCTTCAAAAATAGATTTGATTTATCTATCTTCAAAAATAGTTTTCGGTTGTGACGTTAAGAATTTAATTGCTCTTCGACTACAGGAATTTGTTGAGGCAGCAATGGCAACAATGCGGCAAGTTGTAGGAATTGCTTTGGTAGATTCACAGAACAGTATAATCCAAAAAGCTTATAATGTGATCTCATCAAGCAAGCTTCCAGCTGTGGAATCTATTCCTTTGACCTTTCTTGCATTAGAGGGTCTACAACGTGACCTGTCCACGAGGGATGAATTGATACTTTCACTATTTGCATCAGTTATCATAGCTGCATCTCCTTCAGCATCCATTCCAGATGTGAAATCACTTATACATTTGTTTTTGGTATCCCTCCTTAAGGGTTATATCCCAGCAGCTCAAGCTTTGGGTTCAATGGTTAACAAATTGGGCTCAGGTTCTGGTGGAACAAATATTTCAAGCGATTGTTCCTTTGAAGAAGTATGTGATATAATATTTCACGCAGCTTTTGCATCTGAAAAAAAGATTTCTTCTGATGGATCTGATGAAATTTTATGTGGAAGTGAGACAAACTTGTCACAGTTATGTTTAGGTTTCTGTGGTTCCCTGGACCTTCAAACCCGTGCTATCACCGGACTAGCATGGATTGGGAAAGGTTTACTCATGCGAGGTGATAAAAGAGTTAATGAAATAGCTCTGGTACTACTGGAATGCTTAAAATCCACTAACTGTCCCGGAAAGGATCTGCATCCTTCTGCCCTGAAACATGCAGCAGATGCGTTCTTCATAATTATGTCTGATTCGGAAGTGTGCCTGAACAGAAAATTGCATGCAGTTGTACGGCCACTCTATAAGCAGCGATTTTTCTCTATAGCAGTTCCCATTTTGGAGTCTTTGATAATAAATTCCCAGTCTCCACTCTCGAGGTAATCATATCCGTAACTATATTTATAGTTACTACTTTATATCCTGTAGGTTTTGAATTACCTTTAAGTCAACTTGCGTGGAACAAAGATGCATTTTGTAGTCATAATTCGATTCTGAAAATACGGTTACATCCAATTGCTTCTACCAGCATATTCTACTACTCTTGCATAGGAAAAAAATTGCTCATTAGCATCTTCAATGCTCTTGTGTTGTGCAGTCTTTCTATGTCATTTTCCTAGAAAGGATGCAACTGCACTCAGATGAACCTTTTCAGTGTCCCTTTTTGGAACAATGAGACGACATCTTGAAGATTACTAGTTTAATTTGGGTTAGGTGTAGCTAGCACATAAAGTCATAATAGTTTAGGCTTCTTTCTTGTTGCACCAATCATAAATAGGCAAGTTATGGTTTATTGTGACAACCATTTTCAGATTCTCAGCTGACTAGTTTTTCATGGTTTCAGAACAATGATTCATGTTGCTCTTGCGCATGTTATATCCAATGTTCCAGTGACAGTCATACTGGACAATACGAAAAAGGTGAGCCTCAAGATAGACTTTGTATTTTATACCTTTATAAACAGTCTCTTAGAAGACCTTGGTCTGTGCAGCTACACCCGATGATACTGGAAGGCTTATCTGTCTTAAGCCATGACTCTGTGGATAAAGAAACTCTTTTCAGTCTATTACTTGTTTTATCTGGAACCCTAACCGATATTAAAGGTAAGAAAAGTTAGATGCTGGAATACAAAAGGTTATTGCATTATATAAAATCTCGCTTCATTTGTCGAATGAATGAAGATCAACAGTGCTTATAGACTTTAATTTGTTTGTGCCAACCCTTAACAAAATGATAATATGGTAGTGAGTTATTGGGTTTTGAACTCATAAACGTCCATGATCAGATGGTTGAGTTAATTCAATGGTTGTTAAATCTCAGAAGGCATTTCATATTTCCCGTGAAACAACATTTTTTTTAGTGCCTACTAACCGCTTGCTCTGTTTGCAGGTCAACAATCTGCCAGTGATAATGCACATAAAATCATCGAATGCCTGGTCAAGCTTACATCATATCCACATCTAATGGTAATAAATCATTTTCTCTGCAGTAGTAATTTCCAGTGGCATTGGTTCCTGTAAGGAGAATTTTTGCATGTTAAATGGTATGCAGGTTGTTAGGGAGACAGCGGTTCAGTGTCTTGTTGCCCTTTTGGAATTGCCGCATAGAAGGATTTATCCTTTCAGAAGACAGGTTAGTTAAAAGATCTGAAACTCAGGTTTTAGTATGTAGAGTAAGAAATGCATCTCATTAAGATTTCATTTAAGGTTTTACAAGCGGCAACAAAGGCACTCGATGATCCAAAACGGAGAGTTCGGCAAGAAGCGATTAGATGCAGGCAGGCTTGGTTAGTCGCATTAAACTCATGACTCGTAATTGCGGCTTTTAGTCACTATGGCATGAAAGGAATTCTGATAATTGTCAAAAGCAGGGGGTCAATCACATCTGCAAGTTCCCTTTCTGAAGTTAAATTCAGAGATTAACGAAGCCAAAGTTGTCTTCCTGGAAGCAATGAAGTATCTCTAGTATAATTTTAGAGTTAGTTTCCTTACTGACACTGACTCATGTATGCCCCTCTTCAGTCTCAAGTCTTTAATGTATAGCACTTGTTAATCTTTTGTGATATCAGATTCCTTAACTATTTAATTTACCCTGGGTTTGTTGTGTACGACTGCCTTGGTCTGGCTGAAGTTCGAGCCCTAGTTTTTTTGTTTGCAAGCATACTTCATTACTAATTTATAAGGTTTTACAAACTTTACAAAAGAGGGGGAGAAATAGAGTATTCGCCCAGTTTAACACACTCATCTGATTCTCCTAAAATCGCTCTAAAAAAAAATAATGAGTTTCACATTTCTACAGCTCCGGCGGCTTCCTTACCGCCGGAGTTGTCATTTTCTTATTTTGAGTTCATTTCAGTTTTCTTTCATGAACCCACCGCGTTTTAGCTTTTAAAAGCCTTTAGCGGTAGATGTTATCTATTTGTTTTCGACGGCGAAATCCGGTGAATTCATAGATGGAGAGCTTAGATCTGGTAATGTGATGAGGTTTGCGGTGTGTCTTCTTTGTTTTTTGCCCCTTTTGTTGTAGTTCTGGAGTTTTTAGCGGATTTTGGTTCTGGTTTCTTTTGGTTTTGTACGAAGCATGTCTCGATTCTTTTTTCTTGGGTTTGTTGCTCTTTTGGATGACTTTTTCTCAGTTCTTACTTTAGATATGGCGGCTTCCTACTTTGGCAGAGACGGATTTTAAAATTGGTTCATTCTCCATTTCGGATATGGAGGTCTTCACCATTGATCTATATTATTTCCTTGCGATATGTTCAATGGACGATAAATTGCGTTTCAAAGGTGTTTGTTCGTCTTTGCTGCTTCGGTGGCTCCGCTACGTCGGAGCAGTATAAAGAGAGACTGGTGGCGACTCATCCGTTTCATACTTGCGGTAAGGAGGGTATTGATTCTATATTCGTTTGGATGATACTTCTAGTCTCAGATCTGGGTTATTCTTATAAGGATTATGTTTCGGCCTCTCCTCACGGATCTATGGCGTACAACTCCATCAATTAACCGATCGTGCATTTTGGTTTGGTCTTTTTTACATTCATATTCCTTTGTGCATTTGTTATCTATATTTTCGAAACTCGGATGTTTATCGTTGGTAAAACCGGCTCTAGTAAAATATTTGGTTTTTAATTAATATATTCTATGAGATGGAAAAAAAGAGTATTCCTTCCCAAAAAAAAAAAGACATTGTAGAAAAATTAAAATAAAAGTATTATTCATAAGTGCAATTAGTGCATATGAAAAGCTCGTCTTCCGTGTACAGATGGATTTCTTGATTTATTCTTTATAATCACGCTACTTTACACAGTTTAAGTGAAATCGATACTCCATTAAAGCAACCATCTAGACAAGGGTACCCAAAATCTTGTTGATATAGTTGTTGCGGCAAGTCTCATTATTATTTGCCGTTTTTTTATTAACCTTCCGCCAAGAATTTGCGAATTTCTAGCTTATTCCCACTCATCCAATGTATTACCCTTTTATTTTCGAAATAAAAGATATTCCACGATTTTCAAATCTCCCATAACCGCCATTAAAAATCCATCTTAATCTCCTTAGATAGATTCCTGGATTTGAGCCATGCTAGTGCATTAATCGTTTATGTCGTGTATTACTAATTGATACCTTGCTGTGTAAGTGTCTTACTTTGTAAAACCCGAGTCGAAACCGTCTTCACTCATCTTTCATGGTTAAATTAAAATAATTCGTTGTCTATCCTCTTGTGTTGTAAGTTGCCTTTTAAGACTTAAATTCTAGTAACTAATATCTTGCAATATTATATCACTACAAGAAAACTGCAATTTAGCCACCCTTGTGGCCACTGAAAAATCACGAATTGGTCATGCGTTGACCACAATTTTTTTTATACCATTTTCGTGGCCAATATCTACTTTTTATTTTGTGATCAGTATGTGGCTAAATAGTTACTAATTGGCCACATGAAAATTAGCGGCTAACGACCACCGATTTTTTTTGAACTTTATAAATTAGTTGCAGAGTTTTTGTGGCCAATATGAGGCCATTTTGAATTTTTTCTAACGGATAAATATTATATCACATTAAAATTATCGATTAGCGGCAAGAAAAATCAGTAGCCATCCATGGCCACTGAAAAACAAAATCTGTAACATAACCCCACCCGTTAATACTCACATCCAAATCTACCACAATACATCTCAAGTTCTTGTTTTGCATTATGTTTTTCACCAGAAATATACTATCTGTGAAAACATGAAGCGTTGTGATGTATATACCATGGGACGACACCAATATTTGAAAGATTTTATGGAGAACAACTACAGGTGGATGTGTCATTCAGAATATATTAGACGTTTTCAAATATTGGATTATGTTCTTACCACCGAGTAAGAACATGAACCGTTTTGATGCATGTATACCATGGGACGGTACCAATATTTGAAAGATTTTATAAGAACAACTATTGGTGGATGTGTCATCAAAAATATACTGGCTGAAAAGATTTAACAAGTGCTGCAGAGCCAAGAGATGCGGGGATATTCACAATTTATATTGATATTGTCGATTATGGTTGCTATGGAGATGTGTATGTAAACATGGTACAAGATGCATTCTGGAAATGTATATAAAAATTCAACTAACTCATGAGGATCCAATTGGTTATTCCAACCAATTTTCTAGATGTTGGCAGCGGCAAAGAAACTCATATATTAGGAATGTGTGGAAGGATTATTTGCATTGATTATTTTAGCACGTTGTTAGGACTAAATATATTAATTTAGGTGAATCTCTTAACCTTATATATAATCAGTTTAGACGAACTTTTAACGCTACACACATCATAATATATATATCTACAAACTAATTTCAATTACTCATAAAGTATAATCAAATAATAAAAATCATGTTATTTTTAGTTCACATATATTAATATATTAGTATATTCATATTTTTTTCCAAATTAAATTATAATAGTATGCTATTAAAATTATATCTCGTGCATGACGAGGATACTATACTAGTGTCAATTAAGTGGTCAATCAATTGAGTTTGAGTATTTTTACTAATCGTACATTACAAAATTAAATTAAAATTATTAAAGTTCATTTAATTGTTAAAGATCTGCATTAATGAACCCAATGATTAATTAAGATTGTGTAACCGGAGATTTTAAAAAGAATTACAAACTCAGAGGGAACCAAATGATAAAGATTAAATCTTGACCGTCAAATATCAAAATGATCTATGATTAAGTGAACGGTGAAAATGTGTATTGATTTTTGTATTAGCTATTCCCTGTGTTTTATTTTATAAACGATATTTAAGATTTTTGCAAACAGATTAATAATGATTTAATTTTATAGTTTTATAAATTATTAATTTCATAAAAATTTAATCAATAATAAAATAATCTGCAAAATTTAAACGGTCGAAATAACAAAAAATTTGCATAAAAATTTGAAAATATTAATTAAAATAAAACAAAAAGAATTTTAAAACATCATTTAAAGTGAAATGGAGAGGGAGTATTAGATTTAAAAAGTTGACGTTGACCGTTGTTGCGTTGGCATTTCAGCCGACACGAGAAGGAACTATCTCTCTACAAACCTTTGAACTTGCATACAAAAACAGTCAGATCTGTCTATTTTCCTGCCGGCGTCCGGTGCGTCTTGTCGCCGGAGACGTGCTTTTTGTTTTTCTTTTTATTTTGCTCGGATATCTTCTCGTTTTTACAGGTTGCTTGGGATGATTTTGAGCGGATCGGATTTCTTGTGGATTCCTTCGCACCATCATCCGGAAGGCTCCGGCGAGAAGATTTGTTAATCTTAAAAATTTCTCGACACGGTGGCTTCTCCTCGTCAGATCTGGGCATCTCCACGTTATGTTTGGATCAATTTCCAAGTTTTTAGCCGCCGGTGGGAAGTCGGTTCCGGGTAGGAGATCGGATATTGCAAACTTCATGGATGACGTCATGTGTAGTTTCTTCCGAGAGGCAGTGAGAAGATTCTTGAAATCTTTGACACGTGTCCTCTCAATGGGCTTGGGCTTCAAACAAATCAATTTAATGGGCTTAGACTGCACACGTGAGGATTCAATTATTCAATCATTCTATCCTTGTAAAATATCTCTTTTTGAAATTTTATGTTTAAGTGTTTTGTACTGTAAAATAGTTAGTTGTAATATTTTAGCTTTAGTTGGCAACATTGTATTAGAATCTAGAAAAGAAATTCTATATGGGTACGTACGATGTATTCCCAAACAGTTTTACACCGTGATATTGGAATTTCGTAGGGGTCTTCCAGTTTGGTGGTATACCAGACATTGATATCCTGATGTTCGGATTTGTGTAGCTCTAGTTCTCTGTATGAGAATGAGCATTTCACCCTATATGGGTTGTTTCCATCTTTGAATGGGTTTATACTTTTTTTTGATGGGATGTCTGTATCTTCTTGTTGGATTTTTTTCTAGTGATAATATAATGGTTTGTCAAAAAAAAAAAAAAAAACTATTAGATTTAAATTTAAAATAAAATATAAAACTAAAAAAGTATGTTAAATCGACCAATACGGTGAGAATGAAACTTTTTTTCTTTTCTTTTTGATAATCGAAGAATCCGAAATCGAAAATCAGACTAAACTTTGGAACCCGGCCCGGAAGCCAAGCAACCCAAGCACATGCTTGCGGTCTTAAATTGAATAAGAATTTTTTCGGCCCTAAAATTCACTAAAGTTTCTTTAGCCTGGTGGTAGAATACCGGTTACTTTTTATCAAATAATTTTTATGTCTCGAATTCGAATCTTCTAAAAGTGTTTTTTTCTCTCACCGCAAAACATTATACATAAATATAAAACAATGTAATAAAGAAACGAGAAGATGTTTAAAAAAAGTAATTAAAGAAAGGAGAAAAAGTCCTAATTGAAACCTAAATCGTCATCGCCTCTTCTCGCATCTTATTCCCTTCTTGCTGACATTGTAGCCGGCCTCTGTTTGAGTTGCTGTCTCGTCGTATCTGGTGAGTTTTTTCCTTTTTTATTTTGATTTTTTATGGGCAATTCTCACAAATACCACTAATTCAATTTTTGCTTCCAAATATAGCACATATTTTTAAATGTTTAAATCTTATCACTATTTTAAAACTAAAAGACTAAAATAACATTCTCTCATTTCATTTGATAATAACTAAAAAATGAAAAAAAAAATAAACAAAAAATTGAGAATCGCGATTCTCTGAAATCGTCGTCTCTTCGTTCTCATCTCATTGCTGTTGATTCTCGTCGCCAGAAGCAAAGATCGTCGCCGGAAATCAAGGTCTCTTCTACAGGTATAATCTCTCTCAGTCTTCTTTGAACGCTCTCTTTCAATTTCTACTGTTTTGATTTTCCGAATCTCTTCCAAAGAGTTTATGAATCTGTAAAAAAATTTGGTTTTCTGTTGTTGTTGGAGTGTGATTCTTCTGGTTTTAGGGTTTTGATTTTCCGAATATGTTCAAAAAAGTTTTGTTTCCGAATCTCTCTTTCTTTTTCTCTCTGATTTCGAAACTATAATGGGACCTTTGTGTACTTGTACCAAATATAAAGATATTTAGATCCAAGCTTGTTGGATATTTTTGTGAAATATGGGTTTAGTTGTGAAGTTTGGACGAAGTGATGGAGTTTTTTAGTTATTTTTAAAGCTTAAACTGGTCAAAAGTAAACAAATTGGAGGTGAATAGGGACTAAACAGAGAATAAAACCATAGAAAAAATCTTCACCATTCTCTGATTGTGCTTTTGTGAAAATTTGGCAGAATCTTTGTTGGTGTGTGAGTGTATTATGTAGATGTCAAACAGACTTCTTGGAGATGATGAATTTTTCGATTAGGATTCTGGTTTCCATGTGTATTATAAGAACATTAATATCTTTGTAAAAGCAACTATAATTTAGCTCTAGTTTCGTATATGTCTGACGCATAATCTTATAAGCTAGATTACAACATGGCTCACTTTCTTAGTTATTGCGCATGATCACACAAGTCTTTTATACACAAAATCAACCCAGATTTTTCAAAGTTTTTAACAGTTACATACTTGCTCCCTTCTTATAGTTTGGTTTTATGAGCTGTGATCAGAAAGCTATCACGTATGAAGAGGTGTTGTGTTTAAAGTTTAAGTTGGGCTTATTCACTGTCTCTTGGGGTTGGACTGATATTTAGCTCAAATTGTTTACTTAGAGGCTGTGTATTAGAACTTATAATGGGACCTTTGTGTATTGTGTACTCGCTTTTTTCATTTTCTTACAATTCGGGTTTTGAAAGTCCTTGATTTGTGTCCAGATTCCTTAGATCTAGCTTTATATTACTGCTTTCACTTTGAGTTTTAGCCCATAGATTGTTGTTTAGCTCATTTCATAATCTCGATATGCTATAAAAGTCCGAAGTTCTTATGTTGCATTTAGTTAATGGAAAGATATCAAACTTGTGTCATACAAACAAATCTTCTTTGTATATGATTTTGGTTGTATATTTGCATTTTCGTTTGTTTTTACATTTAGTGTGATGTTACAGTTATAGGTTTTGAGGTTAGAAAGTCTTGTTTCTACAAATTAGTTCAGATTGGTCCTTATTAGCCTTTTTAGGAAGGTTTTGTATATAATTAGGAAGGTCTTCCTAAATCGTAAACAATAACAGTTTTATTTCTATGTTCTTTATAGGTACAAAAATGGGAGACTCATTGCCTGTGAAGATTTCATTGCCAAAGCCGAAATTCGGCCTTATACCTGAGCTAAGATCTGCTGTCATAAATCAATTCACGTCATTTGATTCTATAGATATTGTGAAAGACATACTTTCACCAATGGAGTTCACACGCGTAAAAAAACACTTTTATGGGACCATTGATAAAGATGGGTTCGAGGACGGATGGATTAGATTTTTCTGCCAAGATTGTCCAATGTATCCTCAGTAGAAATCTGGTGACAACGAAGAAAAACGAGCTATGGTTTCACTTTGGAGGACAGCCGATGAGATTCTATATTAGATAATTCCATATGGTTACGGGCCTCAAATGCAGCGGAGATCATCAAGCACCGGATACAGAAAATCAAGACTGCCATTGGGATATGTTGAATGGGGGGCATTCATTGAGGGATTTGGAAGCCCAGCTCCGCTAAACGAATCAAAATTTAGCAGATGAGAGGTTCTCTCTCGCAATGCTCTTTCTGATTGAGAGTATTGTACTTCAGAAACACATGGTTTACAAGTTTCCATTCGAAAACGTCAAGGAAGTGCATGATATTCAAGTATTGATGAACTATCCTTGGGGTCAAGACGTTTACAAACTCTTGTTCAAGTCTGTTAAGAATAACCTGAAAGAAAATGTGAAAAACAAGGATAAGTATGATATTCACGGGTTTCCTTGGGCGTTGCACTTGTGGATTTTGGCGTCTATACCTCTACTACAATCTACTTTTAGCCCATTGGATATGATTGTGCTGCAAAACAGCTTTATTTATTAGAGGTTCGTGCAGACCCAGAAGCCAAGCCTTACTCAGGTTGTGAACCTGGAGGCATCAGAGAGTGTAAGGCCATTCTATCCTCTGTCATTTCTAGTAGTTTCCTTGTTTCTTAATAATTTAGGAAGGTCTTCCTAAATATGCAGGAATTCTTCTAAAATAAAGATTTAGGAAGCCTTTATGGTTTTTCAGGAATGATTCCTACGTATTCAGGAAAGGCTTCCTAAATAGTCAAGAAACAGAGAGTTTGCCTTTTTCTTTTAAAAATCCATATGAATTTGATTTTGTTTTATTTTGCAGCTGATGGTAACATGCATCCTACCGACGCTTGATGGAGATGAGGAAGATTCGGTATCATTAGAAGATGTGGCAGATGCAGAGCTCGATGAGATGGTTAACTTGATAAAACAAGGTTATCGAATCACTAAGTCTGATTGGGACCATCAAGCAATTGACATAGGCGATGCAATGTAAGCAATTGCCCGACAATCCTATCACTGGTGTGCAACAGAGTGTGTCCAACCATAACCTACTAACAGCTCAAACAAGTCTACACTTGACGAACTTTACACGCTGTTGCAAGAGGGGATGAAGACAATGCATGAGGGGATGAAGACGCTGCTAGAAGAGACAAAGATGATATGTAAATGTCTGTCAAAAATAGAAGAACACTTGAATATAAATGAGGTATGAAAACTGGTTTTTTGTGGTTTTTTCTTAGGCATGTTATCAACTTTATGAAGTCTCACTAAATCTCATGATGCTATTGTTGCAAAGACCTTATGCGGATCATATCTCAGCCCCTAACCGTGCTACACCCCAACAAGCCAATCCAAATGATGAGGTAAGATCTTTGTTTATTTTTCTTTTGTTTTAAATATATATTTAGGAGAATCCTAAATATTTATGAAAGCATTTGATTTGATAAAACAACCAGATTCGACATTGACTTTTAAATGTTTGTTCTTGCAGTTTGGTAGCAGTGCATACGATCATTGACAATCTCCTAGCTGTTGTCAATCGAGAGAAAAAAATACACAAGACAGTGTATGAAATTCCAGTTATTGATGTGTTTTTTTTTTGTTAAGTATAACAAGTCCATCAGATAAAATTTTATTGAACATTTCCCTTTTGTGTTACAGTTAACGGGAGACGGTGATACTGTACCATCTCACTTGAAGTTTGGTTATGCTGTGGAAATTGCAACTGTAGAGCCTGAATTCCGCTGGTCATGGTATCCAGGAAAGGTGTTGACCCCAACATGGTTTAACGGGTTAATTAAGTTTCAGGTGGAGTACAACTCGAGGTTTACTGACAAAGAGAAGACTCAGCGAATAAGGGCGCTTGTATCTATGGATCAGCTTCGTCCTCCACCACCATCTTTGGCTGGTGGAGTAGACTCTTCTTGGAGAAATATAAAGCTGATGCAATATGTTGAAGTGTTTGACAATGGCGGGTGGTGGAAAGGGACTGCTAGAGTACTGAAGGAGAATGAGATTATCTCTGTTTTAATGCATAATTCACAGGAAACTCGTGATGTTAAAACTGATGATCTACGAATTCACAGAGAATGGGTGAATGGTGCTTGGGACCGCCAGAAGAGGTAGAATTTTATGTTGTTTGTGTTTGGTTTTATTTCAAGTTAGATCATCTTTACCAAGGAACATCTAACGTTTACCTTGACATACAAACTGTTTTGACATTTTTCTTTAAAACTTTCTTTACTACAGCAACCTAGGGACACTGTGGATCATATAAGTTCTCCACTCCATCCAAATGATGAGGTATCATTTTTGCTTTCAATTTGTTTGTTTTTAATTGGCATGTTTAGCTCTGACATTCTTATATTTTTTTATGTTGCAGGTAGATAGAGGTATTTCTAGTGATATCACGTCCCCTAACCATCCTCAACCCAATCAAGATAAGGAAAATGACAAGGTATGGTGGTGCATTTTCCTTTGAAGAATTTACTTAATAATATAGGAAGGACTTCCTGAATATCTACAACTTTCTAACCTGCAGCAACCTATGGACACTGTGGATCATATAAGTTCTCCACTCAATCCAAATGATGAGGTATCATTTTTGCTTTTACATTATTTGTTTTTAATTGGCATGTTGAGCTCTGATATTCTTTTTTTGTTTTTATGTTGCAGGTAGATAGAGGTAGTCCTAGTGATATCACGTCCCCTAACCATCCTCCACCCAATCAAGACAAGCAAAACGACGAGGTATGGTGGTGCATTTTCCTTTAAAGATTTTACTTAATAATATAGGAAGGACTTCCTGAATATTCAAGAAAGCTTCCTAAATACGAATTCATGGATGTTGTTTCTTATGATTGTGTGGTGCATTTGGTTTCTTCTTGTATTGAAACCGTCTTTTGTGCGTCCATTTGTGTTGTTTTGCAGAGAGATATAGAAGGCGAGAAGGAAAGAAGCTCTTCTAAAGATCCTTCTCCACAGAAACAGAATGTAAATGAGATGGTATTAATTGAATGTTTCCTATTAATTTATGATTTAGGAAGAAGGTCTAATTAATTAGGAAGGCTTCCTAAATCGAAGAGAAACAAGATCTATGTGTCGTTTTTAATTTTTCATTTGTTTGATCAAAGGAGAAGGGTAAGCAGGTGGATGCTTCATCGAACATACCGTCTTTTAACCTGTTCTATACTCCACCCGAGGTTTGTTCTAAGGAAAATTAGATTTTGTGTTTTATTTATTGTCGTAATAAATATGATCATGATACTTTGTTTTATTAAATACAGGAGACATCGAATCCTTCAAGCCTGACTGTTGTGAAAGATGTTGACAAGAATGACAAGAAGCGGTGCAAGGATGGTTATATTGGGATGCCAGTAAAGAAAAGGAAATACGATAACTGTCCTAAACCATCGCCTCAGCCAAATGATTGTCGCTCTCCAAGACTTAAGCAGCAAGGTGGTGATAAAGATGCTGTTATGGCCAAAGATAAACAGCAATTTCTAAAGCGGAGCACTCGGGAAGTAGTACCATCTAAACCTGTCCAGACTTCATACAGAGCTCCAAGGAATCCGGCGACAGCCGTAACGCCTGATCAACACTCGATATACCACCCGTTCCTATCGCCAGATTACCGTAAGAGTGCAAAATTATAAGAATGGAAAACCTCAAAAAACCCAAGATTAGTATATCACGAAAATCTTTCTATTTTTTTTTTGTAATAAGTGTTTTTAATTGTTACTAACTTGTTTGTATTACTTGCAGCATAATGAAAATTGCGGTCAGCGAAGTAAAGCCGGCTTTCTTTACCACTCTAGAGGACCCAAAGGAATTTATCAAAGCAAGGATAATTAATCCTTGATCATTTAGGAAGGCCTTCCTAAATATGTTGGAAAACTTCCTAAATTTTTAATACGTTTTATTCTTATAAGCTGTTATGCCTTATATTATTCTTTTGTGTTTATGCAGCACGTCGACGCAATATTATTAATCTTGTGTATTTGAAGAGATAAAGATGCTCCGTACTTTCACAACAACCGACTTCCAAGGACAATGTTCTTAGACACATTATTCTTCAAGTACTTGGGAAACAACTACATTAGATTCAAGAAGGAGAAAGATCCTTGACGTTACATCTTTGATAAAGAAATCATTGAAGTTGGCAGAGGTGAAAGTGCTCCCACCTGCTTTCCTAAAAAAAAGTGGATTGAAGATGTTGATGTGATCTATGGTGCTGTGTTGATACGCAAGTTTATGCACTGCTTTGGTATGGCTATCAACTTGAAGAAGCGCATGATCACAATATTGGAATGCGAGAGTCCAACAGAGAAGAATAATTTTATTCGAGTCATGTACAACCCTATGCAGGTATAATTTTTGATTTAAAATCATATTTTAACCCCTATTTTAACAAAATTGACAAGTAGCTTGTAACTCTGTTATTGTTTTTTTTTATTTGTGCAGACATGTTTCCTTTCCTACTTACTTGTGTTCGTGAAGAAGAGGCTGCTCATTTTGATCCTACTCCATTCAAAGTCGTCAAGCTAGAAGAAAAACATACTCCTAGGACAAGGTTCACCGCCAACTGTGGTGACGAAGATGCCGAAGACACAAGACCAAAATTGTCGAGCGATATTTTCGACGAATTTTATGCTCCAATTCTAGAGAAAAATTCGAAAACTGTTCACCATTTTTATTTTCATGTTGTTTGACTTTTGATGAAACTGTTTGGTTATCTTTTAGTCATGTTTGGTATGTTCGTTGGTTTATTTTTTTTGTAGGAATAACTGAAGTTTTTTTTAATGTTGAAATCAACCCATGTCTGAAGTAGTTTGTTTCTTTCTGTTTTTTAGTTTTTTTGTTTAATTTAGGAAGTATTTCTATATATTTAGGAAGGTTTTCCAAAATATTCAACTGCAATTTGCCATCGGTAACTGTAGGTCTTCGATGCACTTGGCCGATGCGAAAAACCAGTGACCAATTTTGCTACTGAAAATAATTAAGTTTCAAACACATGTTTCATGTATATATAATTGAGATTCATAATTATTAATTTATTAAATATATATGTATTGGGAAAACAAAAGATGAAATCATGAAAGATATATATGAGAAAACAACAGATAATCATGAAAGATATTACATATATATAACTCTTCCTCCTACTTATTTTGTGCAACATAAATTCTGTACAATGTAAATTTCCAACAACTATGTTTTTTTGTTCTAAAAACAACAAAAGGTAGATTTGAGTATTTTAGTTTTATAAACATATGCATGATGTTTTATGAATGATGGTATTGTCACGAAAGATTTAAATTCATCATAATCAAACGTGGAAATGCTTATATCATCAAAAATTATGTTGCTGTTAAATTCGGAAACCTTCCTAAATATTTAGGAACGATTATTACATATTTAGGAAGTCTTTTCTAATTAGGAATATGCAGGAAGCTTTCCTAAATACTTACAAATCATTGAATTAATTTATTTTGTGGAACCCATAATAACCAGATTCTCATCAACTCAAGATAACTAGACTCTCATCCAATATCTAGGTGGAAAAAACTCAGGTATAGTCGAGAATAATAAAATAATTTTGTTCTTAAAAATGTTAACCAATTGCAAACAATATCCAATTGAATTATGAAAAAGACTTACTACGCATGTAGCTTCTCTGTTTGTGTGCCCCTCTCCGACATTCTCCCCTGCAAATGTTCATCATATCGGGGTTCTGCACGTACTCTTGTTGTGTCCTTCTCTGCCACATCTGCTGCACTTGTGCCTCTAAAATTTTGAACCCGGTACTCCAAACTCTCCAACTGATCTCTTTCTCTTTTTAGAAGGTCTCCCACTGCTTTGCCTAGTACTTGGAGGTCCACACAAAAATCCAGTTATAGCTCCGGGGAAATTCCAGCTCTTGATGTCTCCACACGGGTGTATGCTCTCGGCATATGCTTTAGCCCATGTGTCCGTCAAATAGAAGTCGTCGACAAGCTTGTTTTCATCCCTCTTTGTACGCTTAGCAGCTGCAATCGCATGAACACATGGGATTTTGTCTATGTCGAAAACGTAGCATGTGCATTGCTTGTTCTTCAAGTGAACAATATACTTTCTGGTTTTATCTTTGACCTCAAACTCGTATTCATCGACTTGATAAACTTCAAGCTTCATCGCATCATCAAACCTTGCTACCAACTCCTTCACCACATTTGGTATGACCCGCTTGTTGTGTTTGGCTGCCTTTACCCGTCGTTCGTGAAACCATGTTGTCATTGTCAATCTAATCGTCTCAGGAAGTGAAATAACCGGCAACTCACGAAGCATGTTTAACATTGAATTCAGCAATTCTGCAATGTTTGTTGTCATCATGTTGTAGCGGTTTGAAGGCGCATAAGACCGTGCCCACTTTCTAAAATCAGCGTCTTCTAGATACTTGGCCAATTCCTGATTTTTACTCCTTATTATGCCGAAAATCATGCTAAACTCCTGCTTAGTATAAGCCATTAGCTGCTGCTTCTACGAGTTTCAAAAATTTTCCAAACCGAGTTTTTAAGTTGTTAATGAGATGGAATCTGCATATACCGTGATGTGCAGCCGGATAAACCTGTGAAAGCGCTTTTGCAATGGCAGGAGCACGATCCGAAACAAAAACCAGATCTAAAGCATCTGGAATTACATTCCGCAAACACAAAAAAAAACAATTCCACGCATCTTTGTTTTCAGAATCAACTACTGGAAAAGCCAACGGATACAAGTGGAAATCACCATCTTGTGCAGTGGCGGCTAGCAATGTTCCTCTAAACTTTTCCTTGAGAAATGTCCCATCAACGGCAATAACCCTCCTCATAAAACCAAAACCCCTTATCGATTGGCCAAATGCGACAAAGGTGTACTTGAAATTTCCAGCCTCATCCAACTCAAAAAATGCTTCCGATCCAGGATTTTTTTCCTTAACCATAAACAACCATTTAGCTAAGTTATAATAGCTATCCTCAGCAGATCCTCTTATCAAATATTGACCTTGCTCTTTTGCTCTCCAAGCTTTCTTGTAGTTAATTTGTACACCATGTTCTCGTCTGACAAGCTCGATAATCTGTTTTGGTTTCAGTCCTTCCTTTTTTTCTCTATAGTTGCTAGAAATTAAATTACCAATCACATTCGTTGTTACTTGCCTATGGTTAGCATTTCTGTGCGTTGTATCACAAGTATGTTCATGAATATACTTCTTCACCACAAAGCTATCAGAAGCAGCAAACTTCGTTGCACGCATACTCCAGCTACAACTATCATCAACACACCTTAATATAACTCTTGTTGTGTCTAACCAATGAGATTTGAACTCAAAATTCCATTCCAATGCCCATTTTCTCATCTTTAGCATTAGCTCATCCTTGTTATTGAAATATCTGTTGACATGTATATCGTCAGCTCCTCGGGTTGAATATGAACATCCTATAGGGACTGGAGCAGGATCTGGAACTGGAAGCAAAAGATATGGATGAGATCCCTTTTCAGCAATTGAACTTGTGTCGTCGTTATGTGTTACATAAACTGATTTTTCACTGCCAATTGATGGATGAAGTTCCTACAAAGAAAAGTAAATATATATAGATAAATGAAAGTAGAACAAAAGGAAAGATATTTAAAACATAGTAACTGGGCGAAAAACAGAGGCAAACAAATTTTAGGAAGATGTTTTGAAATTTTGGGAAGGATTCTTAAACATTTAGGAAGGCTTTCCTAAATCATCAAGGAACAAAAAAACATTAACTTAAATCGTGCAAACTGTGTAATAGAAAGGGTTACCTGTTGATTTTCATGCACATTAGATATATTTAAACTTGAACCTCCATATAAATTATGCAGTACATGCGTGCGTTGATTTTTGTCAACTTCACAATCTTCATTATTGTGTATGGTCTTTGATTGAGTCCTGCTTCCAACCTGAGAAATATGGCTGAATTTATCATTCACCTATAATCCAGATAAAAAGAAATTTAATTGAGCTAAAAAGAGAGTTACAAGTGCTTTAGCAAGGAATGTACATCATGAAAATTTGTGTAAGAAGAATATTACCTGTTTTTTTGCATGCACATTAGATTCAGCTACATATGGATCACCATCTACAACTCGCAACATATGTTTTTTCTCCACATCACAAATCTGTTGAGTCTGTATGGTCTTTGATTGAATGCTGCTACCAACAATCTCAACAACAACGTCGTTGCATTTGTCACTCACCTAAACCAAAAGAAAAAAGAATTTAGTATTAAAAGAGTAGTAAGTAAGCTAAAACAAATGTGACATACGTTTTAGGAAGACCTTCCTAAATGTTTAGGAATCCTTCCCGAAATTTGTATTTAGGAATTTTTTCTAAACGTTTAAGAAAACCTTCCTATATAGTTAATAAACAAAGAATGCACATTTCAATTGAAAGCTATGTAACAGTAATAACTCGGTTACATGTGCGACTTACCGTTACACACAAACGAATTAGATCAACATCTTCTTTTGTCTTCTTGATGAGTGTTCTTACTTGGCGATCATTTCGCACATAAATAGGTGTAGAATCCTCTAACATCACTTTCATTCTCATTGGAAGTCCATAACTGAGTGAAATATCTCTTTCTTTAGCTGAGCAATCCATGCCAAAATCTTCGACAACCATCTCAACTAACTCCTTGTATGTAACGTTGTCATCTACCTCACAAAGGGATCCTCCTTTGTTACTATCTACAAGAAATTCCAATTGGAGCTTGTCATTTAACTTCCACTCACCAAAAGCAGCATAGATCTCCACCATACTTTTCTGAAATAATGAAAAGAAGACAAGATAGAGACATATGAAACACATATCAAGTGAACTAAGAACTAACAATTAGCTATTTCCACAATTACAAATTCCCACGAAAACCTCAAGCCAATAAAACATCAGAGCAAAAATGAGCTAAACAATATAATATCAGAGGTCGTTTGGAGAAATTCAGAGACAAACCAAAGGTAAAAGTGTTAGGTTGAGTTTTTTCCCCAAATCAATATCAAAACTCGAATATGGTTTTGTTTTTCCCAAATCGATCCAAAAAAAGAGAAGAAGGAGAATACATACCGAATCTATTAGAGATTCAGATAGGGGATTCGAATCACGATCCTGATTCGATGTCGTCGTCATGGTTTTCTGAAGAACGTGATTTGATTTCCAAATTTGAAGAAATCACCGCTTACAGAGACCACCGTCAATTACAGAGACCACCGCCGATTACACATTCGATCCGAGATCGCCGTCGGAATCGATTTGAGATTGCCGTTAGATTCGATCCGAGATCGTCGATTGGATCTCTGAGATCCGAAACTTCTTTGTTTTTTATTATATCAAATAAAATATTCTTTTAAAAAAAAAGAATTATGAGGGTTTAATTTTTTTTTCTTTTTAAATGATGAGGGTTATTAATTAAATGAGGGCATAAATGTTTTTTGTTATCTAAACTAATAGTATTTGTGGAACATTGATATTTTGGTGGTAGATCTAGAAGAAAAACGTCATTTGATGGTATTCTAAAATTTTTTTTTTTTTTTATTGGTCGAATATTGTAAGTCTGTAACCACAGAGGACAATGCACCAAATTGATTCCAAGCATTGAGAAACGTAGCCTCACTCAATCTCAAGTCTACCTCGCATGTTTTTTTTTAAATTGCAAGTCTGGAGCCAAACAAAATCTATTTGGTTTAAACAATAATTAAGAGGATAAAGTCAATAAAGAATCAAAGTTTTATCAAGAAATTTGTTGCAGCGAGGTGAATCCATATTCTTTCGCATGATCATTGAACATTGAATGAACAAACAACTGCCTCCCAACTCATATCCTCAACAATTCAACAGAACTATGAGCGTTTTGTTTTAGGGTATTGAATGTGAAAAAAGAGATTACTGACTCATTATCAAATCCATATTTTGATATGAATAAATTAACTAATTAATCATGCTTGTTTATTCTTTGCATAATCACTCATCTGTTTAACCATTTGTTTATTGCAATACGATAAATTAGTTCGAATAAAAAGAATCGGGCGGTACAACAAAAATAGGAGAAAGACAACAAGAAGCCGTAACAAAGTTTCAAGCTCATGAACTTAAGATGAGATCAAACATTTTTTTTTTACTATGAAGATATATAAAGCAGTCCATTTTTTTCTTTCGCTTGTAGCCCTCTAAAACTCAGGATCGGCTCTGCCTGAAACATGTGAAAATCTGGGGTTTTTTACCACTTAAAATGTCTACTGGTAACCAACCATGATTAAATCATAGTAGAAACTTGAACTCTGGTCTCCAATTAATAGAGTGAAATTTACTTTTATATATGATATGATTTATGGAGAAAATGTTTCCGGCGAGGAGTAGTAGGAAAATGACCAATTAATTGAGGTCAAATATTGTAGAAACCATTCTAGATTAGGAGAATGGAAACAACATTGCAACCCTTAGACCACTTGACGTTTCAGTTCTCACATGCTTGTTACTGAGGATTATGAATATTTGAAAAATATCGTTGACGTTCTTACTTCGGGAATAGGTGGCGTAATTTTAAGAGAGAATTCGGCCAAACAAATACCAAACTTTGCACAATTTGCCAAAACAAACCCAAAGTTCTGATCTAGCCAAATAAACACTCAACTTTTGTTGACTTTCAAATTTAATAACAAACTTTTTATTGACTTGCCAAATTAACACCAAATTAACACACCGTTTATAAACTTAACAGAATATTTAAACGTCATTAACTAAACGTTAACTGTTGGTGTTAAATCAAACGACGTCGTTTTGAATTTTTCAGTTTTTTAAAAAAAATTGCAACATTAGGGCTCGAACCCAAGGTCTGAGGATGCAAAAGAGAGTACCTTACCACTAGACCAGTGTTAACTTTTAAACAAAAGCGTATAATACTTGTTTTTATTATATAAATCTACGGAATTAAAAAAAAAAAAAAAGGAAAATAATACTTTATCGAGAATCAACGTTTAGCTTTCGCAGAGACGACGCTTAGCTTCACTTCTCAGCTCTCAACGTTTTTCACTTGAAATTCACTTCTGCTTCGTCTTCTCGAGACGGATCTCTGACTTGGTAAAGCTCCCTTTCTCTTTCTTCTTCTTCACTGATGAATCGTTACTTTTTAGCTTTTAGGGTCTGAGAGAATTAGGTTTAGTTTTTCACAGATTTGGGGCTTTTCTCTTGATTCAAAATTGATGGCTAAGAAAAGGGGAAGTAGCGTTGTTGAAGGAAATCGTCCTGGTCGAAATTTGCAGAAAGATTTGAAGAAGAAGAAGAAGAAGAAGACTAAGAAGCATTCGACGAAACAAAAGCTAATGGTGGATTCGGAGACAGTTGATATAAATCATCCTGGTGACAGAGATGAGATGGATCCTCCTGGTGACAGAGACGAGCTAGATTCTCCAAGTGACAACGATGATGATGGTTCTGGTGGCATTGTGGAAGAAACATGTAGAGATTTAAGTGTATTTTTTGGAGAGGATAGTAGGAACGATGATTGCGAAGTTGACGAAGACATTGGGGATGCATATGCCTGGGATGAAGAGAAAATCCCGGATCCTTTGTCATCAGACGAGGAGAATGAAGAGGAAATGAGACCTTCGGAAGTTTACCGAGAAGATGTTGATCCAGAGGAGCTGCTTCAATTGGGAAAGACATTCTTTGATGCTGCTGATTTCAAACATGCTTGCCTAAGATACACATTGAAAACCAGGTAAAAATCTTAAATCTTATGTCTGTTTTGCCTTAGATGTTTGTATAAGTAATGGTCTAAAGTTTTGTTATGTTTTGTTTCTCTTTGCAGGTACAACATTCAGTTCTATAGTTGCAATAGTTTAAAGATGGGTGCAAAGTGTGCTGCGACAATGAGAGAAGATGAGGCTCCATGTCCTTGGAAGATCTATTGTTCTTATGCGAAGAGGAAACAAAAATTACAGATCAAGACATATGTGAATGACCATCGGTGTGAGATATCAGGTGAGTCCAAGATGCTGAATCGTTCAACTATTGCAGACCTATTCGCAGAGAGGTTGAGGCTGAATCCAAAACTCAAACCATTGGAGATTCAAGCAGAGATCCAGAGGGAGTATTACTTGGAAGCAAAGGAAAATTCATGTATCAAAGCGAAGACAAAGGTGATGAAAGAAAGAAGGAAAACCCATGAAGCTCACTTTGATCGAATATGGGATTATCAAGCAGAAGTTTTTAAGAAAAATGAAGGCTCCACTTTTGATATTGAGACAATCCCAGGACCTACAATTGGAAGCAAGCAGAGGTTCTACAGGCTCTATATATGCTTCCATGGACAGAAAGAATCTTGGAAAAAGACTTGTAGGCCAGTGATAGGATTGGATGGAGCTTTTCTAAAATGGGATATAAAGGGACAGTTGTTGGCCGCAGTTGGGAGAGATGGAGACAATAGGATTGTTCCTATTGCTTGGGCAGTTGTAGAGGTAGAGAATGATACCAACTGGGATTGGTTTGTGAAACATTTAACAGCTGATTTAGACTTAGGATATGGAAAGGACTATGTTATTACCTCTGACAAACAAAAGGTGAAGTGTTTACCGCTTGAGAAACATCTAGAAGTGTTTACCTACTGTTTCTAATATGTTTATAATAGGATTTTTTCTGTACTTGTAGGGTTTGGTGAAAGCAATATCCACGATTCTTCCAGAAGCAGAGCATAGGCAGTGTTGTAGACACATACATGAGAACTGGAGGAAAGGTGGGAAGGATAAGAGGTTACAGAAACTATTTTGGTTCATTGCAAAGAGCTACACACCGGGTCAGTTTAATCACTACATGGGCGTAATGAAAGAATACGACTCAGGTGCATTTAACTCTCTTGTTAGCACCAAACCGGAGACATGGTCTAGAGCATTCTTCAGGTTAGGCTCTTATTGCAATGATAATCTCAATAATCTGAGTGAGTCCTTCAATAAGACCATCAGAGAAGCTAGGAAGAAACCTTTGCTAGACATGTTAGAGGATATTAGACAACAATGCATGACAAGAAATTATAGTAGGTCTAACTTAGCAAAGAAATTGAAGACAAGGTTTACCAAGAAGGTACACATGGAATTAGATAGAGTTGAGAAGAATTCAAAACAATGCCGCTTGCGTTGGGCAATAGGGCCAGAGACAGAAGTTGAGTGCAATGATAATACATATGTTGTGAATATGGAAGAACAAACATGTGCTTGTCGAAGTTGGCAAATGAATGGAATTCCTTGTATTCATGCTGCTAAGGTCATCCTTGGACTGAAGAAGAAGCTGTCTGAATATGTTGCTGATTGTTACACAACAATCAGGTTCGTGCCTTCTATTTTTAGTTTTCTCAATACGTCTGCTTTTAATAGTTATTCTAATTGTCTCTTTTGCAATCAGGTGGCGTGAGACTTACAGTTTTGGCATCAAACCTATGAATGGGATAATGGAGTGGCCTCAAACCAATAGATTAGGTGTGATTCCACCGCCTAATCGAACTGGTAAACCTGGTAGGCGTAAAAACCATGATAGGATGAAGTCTAAGTATGAAACAAGCTCTAAGACCAAGTTAAGCCGTGCAAACGGAATCGTCACATGCTCAAACTGCAAAGAGGAAGGGCATAACAAGACAACCTGTTCGAATCGAACTGTTGAAATTCCACCTAAGAAACCAAGAGGAAGACCAAAGAAGAACCAGGTTAGTGTATGAGTTTTGTAGCTATTTGATTGTGTTTGTTGTTTCATAGTTATTTAATTGTGTATGTTGTTTCATTTTGTTTTAGGGACTTCAATTTGATGCGTCACAATTCTCTTTTCCACAAGATCAGCCCTCCCAAGCTCAGTCCTCACAAGCTCAATCCTCACATTCATCAAGATGGGACCAAAGTTCACAATACCAAGCCTCACAAGCAAGCGAATGGGGTCATTGGTTTTCCTAGATGGCATAAGCTCAACCTGTTTTATGTTCTGTTATTTAGTCCATTTTAAGTTGCAGGTTTGATTTCAAAACTGCAGGTTTTTGTTAGTTAATTTTCATATTTTGGAACTAAGTTGCATGTTTGGTTTGAACAATTCTTAGTTTTGGTTTTGTAAGTGAATATAAATTATAGATTTTTTGTTTGGTAAGTTGCAGATTTTATTTGGTTAGTTTGCAGGTTTTTGTTAGTTAATTTCCAGATTTTGGTACTAAATTGCAGGTTTAGTCTGAACAATTTTAAACTTTGGTTTTGTAAGTTATAGATCGCAGGTTTTTTTTTAAAAAAAGATCACGTACTTATATAATAAAAATAAGTATTATACAATTATGTTTGAAAGTTGCCACTAGTTCAGTGGTAAAACACTCCTTTATGCTATACCCAGAACTTGGGTTCGAACCCTTGGTAGTGGGCTTTGATTTTGTCTTTGTCTTCTTTGATTTAACACCAACATTTAACGTTTAGTTAATGACGTTTACATATTCTGTTAAGTTTATAAACGGTGTGTTAATTTGGTGTTAATTTGGCAAGTCAATAAAAAGTTTGTTATTAAATTTGAAAGTCAACAAAAGTTGAGTATTTATTTGGCTAGACCAGAACTTTGGGTTTGTTTTGGCAAATTGTGCAAAGTTTGGTATTTTTTTGGCCGAATTCTCAATTTTAAGAGGTGTAAAGTATACATGTTTTTTATGTGAATAGTTTATTGATGTTAATTATACTGGTTGTAGAGTTAGTTAAACCGGATCAGATTGATATATATATATTGTACCAATACATTGACTAAGGTCAACCGATCAATAACAGAACTTTCCTTTTCTCTCTAATCTCTTTCTCTCTCTCTAATCTCTCTCGTGTTCTTGAGTTGTAATATGGTATCAGAGCGTAAATCCGCTCGTTTTTGCTTCTGATTCTTCGTTTTTGCTTCTGATTCTTTGTTTTTCTTCATCGATTCCCCAGAATCTATCGATTCATCGGTGAATTTCTTCTCAATTTCTTCTCTTGTTGTGATTTCTTCTTCACGACAATTTTTTTTTCTTATCGTGATTTCTTTCTCACTTCTTCTAAAATCAAGTGATTTCTTGCGTTTTTGTTCGAATCGATACTGTTAATCGATGGCTTCAACTCAACCAGCTTCGGATTCTCACCATCCAGCTCCAGCTTCAGGTTCCGATGCAAGAACAGCTTCTCTTTCAGATCCTAACTCAAATCCTTTGTATGTTCATAGCGCTGATCATGCTGGTATATCTCTGGTCTCTGAAAAGCTCACTGGATTAGAGAATTTTTACACATGGCGTAGATCGATGTTGCGTTAGGAGCCAGGAATAAGGTTGTTTTGTAAACGGGTCTTATCCTGAATTAGATGAGACACGTCCAGATTATGGATCTTGGTCTAGATGCAACAACATTGTTTGCACATGGATTTTCAATGTTGTGGATAAATCGATTGCGAAGAGTATCATGTACATGGATACAACTAGACAGATGTGGTTAGACATTAAAAATCAGTTTAAACAAAGTGATGGACCTCGTACTGCAGAGATGAAACAGCAAATATTTTCTGAAGTACAAGGTTCACAGAGTATTAGTGATTATTACACTAAACTCCAACAACTTTGGGAAGAGTTAAAGAATCATGAAAGTCCTCATAGTTGTTGTTGTGGCCGGATGGATTGTGCAAACATCAAGAAGTTGGAGTCTCGTGATGAACAAGATCGTGTGTTGAAATTTTTAATGGGACTGAATGAGTCATTCACTGCTACAAGGGGTCAGATATTGATGATGGATCCAAAACCTTCTCTTTCTAAGGTTTTCAATCTGGGGAATGTCACATCAGACCAAATTCACAAGTTTGTAAGTGTTTTGAACACTCAATCTCATGTTCAGAGCAACTGTTCTCAGATTGCAGACACTACGTTCACTCTGGCAGATGGGACAGCTTCTATCTCCAAACCTCAGCCACATCTCATCCCTCATACTCAATCCCCTTCATGTACTTCTTTTGAACCATTAAACCTCATTTCTTCTATGGGAATTCAGAATGCCCTTAATTTTACTGGAAATGCTTGGGTGATTGATACAGGAGCTAGTTGTCATGTTTGTTTTGATCTGAGTTTGTTTCTTAAGACTAAGCCCATTAGTAACACTTTTGTTACTCTTCCTAATGGAAATCAAATATTTGGCACTCTTTCTGGAACTATATTTCTTTCTGAAAATCTTGTTCTTCATTCAGTCCTCTTTGTTCCTCATTTCAAATTCAATCTTTTGAGTATCAGTGCACTCACTAGAAATAGCACAATATCTGTGTTATTCTCTTCCAATTCTTGTTACATATTTCCTTATAATCCCTTCATTTCTCAGGAGTATACTCCGGACTTGATGATTGGGAAGGGTAACCTCCACAACAATCTTTACGTCTTGGAGCCTCTTCAAACTCATACTGTCTCTTCCATTTCACAAGATCTTCCACTTCTTCTTGTTTCTTCTGAAATATGGCACCAAAGACTTGGACATCCTTCTCCAAGCAAGATTCAACATCTTTCTCAACATCTTTCTATTTCATCTGGAAAATCAGATCATCATCCACTTTGTAAAATTTGTCCTTTGGCAAAACAGAAACGTCTTTCATTTCCTTCTTCAACAATTTATCCAATTCTCCTTTTGACTTGATTCATCTTGATGTTTGGGGACCATTTCATGTTCACACATCAGAGGGATATAAGTACTTTCTTACCTTAGTAGATGACTGTACAAGAGTAACACGGGTGTACTTGTTACCTAATAAAAGTCTAGTTACTTCTGTTTTTCCTGAATTCTTACAACTCATTGAGACTCAATATCAAACCAAAGTAAAAGCAATTCGTTCTAACAACGCTCCTGAACTTTCTTTCACTTCTTTACTAAAATCTAAGGGCATTGTTCATTACTTTTCGTGTGTTTATACACCACAACAAAACTCTGTGGTGGAAAGAAAACACCATCATATTCTCAATGTGGCTCGTTCTCTTCTTTTTCAATCTAATGTCCCATTGGAAAATCGGGGAGATTGCATACTTACTGCAATATATCTCATTAACCGTACCCCTTCTCCTCTTCTTCAAAATAAGTATCCTTATGAAGTCTTAACTTCAAAATCTCCTACATACAGTCATCTACGGGTCTTTTGATGTCTCTGTTTTGCCTCAACCCTTTTAAAAGATAGACACAAATTTTCACCTCGAGCTAAACCTTGTGTGTTTTTTGGATATCCTCCAGGATACAAATGTTACAGAGTTCTTGATCTTGAAACAAGAACTGTGTCCATCACTAGAAATGTGGTTTTTCATAAATCTGATTTTCCATTTTCTACTTCTTCTCCTGTCTCTGACATTTTCAGTCAAGATATTCTTCCTCTTCCTATTCCAGAGTCTATTTTTCCTGCTTCATTTGATATACCTATTGGTCCAGATTCTGATTTGTTATCTGATGATAATGTTTCTATATCTCAAATACCATCTGAACCAACTCCTATCATATCAAATCCTTCTTCTTCCCATTCATCATCTGTTTCTTCTCATTCTAACTCTCCTCTTTCTTCTCAGTCTCATGATACTCAGATTTCATCAAATCTTTTACCTATGGTTACTAGGTCTAAGAGACAAACAAAAGCTCCTACTTATTTGAATGAATATCACTGTTATCTCTTGAATCATGAATCTGCATTTCCAGCTCATCCCTCTTTTACCACCTCTTATCCTATTTCAGCTTTTATATCCTATGATAACCTTTCACCCTCTTATAGACATTTTGCCCTTTCTATATCCACTACTGTTCTTCCTAAAACCTTTCAAGAAGCTGTCAAATTTGTTGAGTGGACAGAGGTTGCAAAATGTGAAATGAATTCTCTAGAAGCAACTGGAACTTGGTCTATTTGTGAACTTCCTACAGGTAAACATCCTATTGGTTGTAAATGGGTATTTACTCTGAAGTATAATCCAGATGGTAGTATTGAGAGACACAAAGCAAGACTTGTTGCCAAAGGATATACTCAACTTGAAGGCTTGGATTATCTGGATACATTTTCTCTAGTGGCAAAGATGGGTACTTTCAGATTGATTCTTGGTCTGGCTGTAATAAAGAATTGGTCTCTAACTCAGTTGGATGTGAGTAATGCTTTTCTTAATGGAGATTTAGAAGAAGAAATCTATATGGTCATACCACCTGGATATTCACAGTTGACTGGAGTTTCTTATCCTAAAGATTCAGTGTGTCAATTGCACAAGTCTTTGTATGGACTGAAGCAGGCCTCTCGCCAATGGAATCAGAAGTTGACTCATGTCATTTTAGCAGAAGGATTCACTCAAGCTACTAATGATCATTCTTTGTTTGTGAAGTGTAATTCAGGCATTTTCCTGGCTTTATTGGTGTATGTTGATGACATTTTGTTGGTGGGGAGTAATGATTCTGCAGTGGATAAGTTTAAGGATGTTCTCAAATCGGCTTTCAAGCACAGAGATCTTGGTCCTGCAAAATACTTCCTTGGTTTTGAAATTGCTATAAGCAAATCTGGTATATCTATCAATCAAAGAAAGTATGCTTTAGAACTTCTTGAAGATGCTGTTTTATTAGGTTGCAAACCTCTTTCAGTTCCTATGGAACCTAATTTGAAGATGTCTGAATCAGATGGTGAGCTACTTAGTGATGCATCGGTTTATAGGAGGATTGTTGGAAGGATGTTATACTTAACTCACACTCGGCCAGACATCACTTATGTTGTGCACAAGCTGAGTCAATACATGTCTGCACCTACAACAGTTCATCTTCAAGCTGCACATAGAGTACTCAGATACATTAAAAATGCTCCGGATCAAGGTCTTTTCTATTCTGCATCTTCCAAGATACATCTCACTGCCTTTTCAGATGCAGATTGGGCAGCTTGTCCAGATTCAAGGAGGTCCATCACTGGTTTATGTATGTTTCTTGGTGATTCTCTCATTACATGGAAAGCTAAGAAGCAAATTGTTTCTCGAAGTAGTTCTGAGGCTGAATATCGAGCTATGGCAGATGCCACATGTGAGTTGATTTGGCTGAATTCTCTTCTTCATGACTTGCATTGTGTACCATCAGCTCCTGCAAATTTATTCTGTGACAATCAGTCTGCATTACACATAGCTTCAAACCCTGTTTTCACGAAAGGACAAAACATATAGAGAATGACTGTCATGTGGTTCGTGAAAGGTTGCAGAGTGGTTTTCTTAAGACCCTTCATGTGAAGTCGGGTAATCAACTTGCTGACATCTTGACGAAAGCTGTACGACCATCGTTGTTCAAGACTTTACCATCCAAGATGGGCATTCATAGGTTGTACATGCCATCTTGAAGGGGGGTATTGATGTTAATTATACCGATTGTAGAGTTAGTTAAACCGGATCAGATTATATAGTATTGATGTTAATTATACCGATTGTAGAGTTAGTTAAACCGGATCAGATTGATATATATATATATTGTACCAATACATTGACCAAGGTCAACCGATCAATAACAGAACTTTCCTTTTCTCTCTAATCTCTCGTGTTCTTGAGTTGTAATAATAGTCTCAGAGGCTCCAAGTAGCTTAGTATATTTATTGTAAAGCTTGCATAAGAAAGAGTTTAGGTCAAAGAAGACTATCTGTGCGAGACGGCAATCTTTTGAAGAAGTTACTTGGGGCAGAAGGTAACTTGCTTCTAAACTTAGGGTGCCTTAGATAGTATAGCCCAGCAACTAGTGTTATTCCTTTGAACGGCATTGCGTAAAATAGCACCGATGCAGCCAAACAGAACAAGATGAAGAGGCTTGTAGCCCGGGGGTCTCGCCAGCTCATAAGTGATTGAATTCTCTCTCCCTGCGCTGCAATGTCCCCAACTACAGTCTGGATCCTACCTGCCACGCTTCTGAGTCGGTCATACCTCAGTCGCACCAAGTCTTGAGACCGAGACGTTGGGAATGTGTCAAACTCTTCATCGAGCTCATCGGGACCAACAGCCTCGGCCCACGAGAGCTTCATATCCATGTGAGGAGGGTGTCGCGGCCTGGCCCTGAAGTTCCACAGTCCAATGAAAAACATGTAGAGAAACATGGTGGGCAAAATCAGTTCAGGGTACATGACCAAAATGAAGAACAAGACATGGACCAGAACCGAAGTAACTGGATATCTCCAGTTGCAGACATCCTCAAGCCATTTCGCGACCGAGAAATAACCCGAGAGAAGCGACATTATCCGAAAGAAATTGGCTTTGCTTCTTCTCATGCTCCATAGGTGAGAGTCTACATCCAACATGTACTCGACGACCTCTTTCCTAAGTGGCGGCTCAGCTCGGCCGAGGCGGGTTGCAACGATTTTCATGGCTTGGTACCTTAAGCCTTCTACTTGGTTGACCGTGAAAGGGGAAATATAGTGCATTTTGGGGAGCAGAGGGTGGCCGTAATTGTAGACAATGTTGGCCAAAGAGAGGGTTGTAAAACGGACAGATATTTGAAGGTCGCCCGTTTTCTTGAGACCGTGCGGTTGAAGAACGAGAAGCGGAAATGAATGTGTGTAGATCTTGTGAGCCTCTAGTGTAGACAGCCTTATTCGAACCTGTTCCAAGGATTTCAAACCCGCAAAGTTAGAAGAGAAACATAATGCATCTCTACGTATGACTACTGACTAGGGATAGTCTGAGAACCAAATCGAACATAAATTAATATCTTTAAACCGAAACCAAACAACATTTTACTTTAAACCAAACAGTAACAAAAAAATGTGTGCTGAATAAACGTAATTATTTAAAACCAAATAAAAACTGAATTTAGTACAACCGAAAAAACTCAAATTCATTAAAAATTGTTATGTAATTAGCTATATGCTAAAAATACTAAAAAAAATCATATAATTATGCCCATAGATAGAAAGAGATCACCTTTCCGATTCTTGCATCTCCAGAAACGCCAGTTCCGGAGAGTGCTGAACCAAGATGACCATTGTCGAAAACTCCGAGAGTGATTACAGTACAAGGATCATAGACTTCCCATGTGTATTGCTCGTTCCATCTCGGACTCAGTGTGTCAAGAATGGTTCTGGTTCTCACCCATTTTTGCCCGTACTTAGCTACACAGTAAGCGTCTGTGCTTCCTCTACCGTCTTTCAACTTCATCGGCACCAACCCTTTTGCTCCGAGAATCCCCATCTCTAACATTCCCACCGGCTGCTTCCACAGCTGTCTAGCCGTCGGTCTTGTGTCGCTTATGTACATTGTCGACTCGTCCATCACGTGGTAGCCTCCTTCAAGACCGATTCGGAGGTGAATCCGGCTCGAAAACTTAAGCTCCTTCCTTCTTGTGTCTGGCTCAACAACTCCGGGACCGTACTTATCAAGATTGAACCAGCGAGAATGAACTTGACGGTGGTCTAACCGCTTCTCGAACATGCTCATCGGCAAGCTGATCTTGCCAATTGCTTCATCTTTCGACATGTGAACGCGGTCTTCCACCGAGATTACTAGCTGCTCTTCAAAGGGTTCAGCAACCACAAAGACAAGATCTTCATTCCAGAGCGGATTTGCCGTCTTCACAGGGCAGATGCTGGTCTTGAGGGTTTGCATTCCGACATTAGCTTTGACGAAAACATCAGGAAGCCGGTTTCTGTCACTCGGGATCATGTCTTGAGCTTCGATAACATTGACTCTCAAGTACCATAGCTTAGGGGAGACATACACCTTGGATCTGATGTTGAACACGCCTTCTCCATGAACAGAAGCAGAGTCGGCGTGCCATGCTTCAGGAAAAGCTTCATCAGCCTGAGATCCCATCCATACAGCAAGCATTATCTCTCCTCGTACTGCTCTCCTCCCTTCTCCTCTCCAATCCTCTAACCGGTACCACTGCGGAGCTAAAGGGCTGTTTGGTGGAACCCTTGTTGGGATCTCGTTCAGATCAAACACTACTTTTCCAAGAAAATCATCTCGCCCTAGAGTTTCCTTGTCCTTCACGAAGACTTCAAGAACCGATGATTGGATCCGTTCTTTGGGGAATGCAAAAACTTGGTTCCATTCAGGAACATTCGTCTTCCTGTCAAAGTGCTTCGCTCTTCCCTTGTAGTTCCCAAGCTTCACCTCCACGTAAGGATCACATCCGCCAGTGATTAAACCAGCTGGAAGTTCTTTTGCTCGAACAACCCGAACATAGAGATAAAACATCTGCTCCACAAGGTCGTATGTGCCTGTGGATCTTTCTCCAACATTTGGGTTTGGCCATCTCTCTCCAAGATCGAGGTTCATGTCTCTCACCTTAAAGTCATTTGGGTCAGTGTCAGCATATGATTGCGGGTGGTTGTTGTTGCGAGGGTGAAGCTGGTTAGCTCCTCGAGACTGCGGTTTGTTGGCTTCGTGCGGGTTTTCACGAGACCGCAGGCGAATGGAATGCATTGGTGCAGGCCGAGCAAAAACTTCTTGTCTATGTAGTTTTTGAAGTGCTTCTTTAACTTGTTCAGTTTCTTCTTCTTTCTTTTCGTCTTCCACGCACTCGCTTGCAGAATCAGCAAGATCTTCTTGCTCTGCTGATGCAAATTCCTCGAGAGAATCTTCTGTTTCAGAATCAGCAATATCTTCTTCTGTTTGCGTTGGGCTGGTGCTAGGTTTAGAAGGAAAAGGAAGAAGAGGAAACGTTTGGTCTTGTTCGGAAAATGAAATGTAGAGTCTGAGGCCAATCTCACCTTTAATAGAAGAGAGAAGCCATTTCTTCTCCAAGGGGAAGCGCTGGTACACTTGGTCGCCCTCGTAAACAATGTTAGAGCAAGAAATCTTGACTCGGCCGAGTAAACTTCTACCCGGAACTGGTCTTCTTTCGTGGTAAACAGAGACTTCAATGTGATGGTTTATTACTGTGGGGTCGTAATCGAAGTAGAGTTTCTGGTTCCAAACAGGGTTAAGGCTTTTGGGTACGGTTCTGGTTCTGCTAAACTGGTTAAGGAAATCAACTTCTACAAAAGGACTGGCTGAACCATGGCCATCTCTGGGCATAAGATGTTGAGCATCAACCACATGTACGACCAGTTTGGCTGTGTGTCTCATGGTGGGTTTCTTGGTTTCTTGGGATCCAAGGGAGATTTAAAAGGAAGGAATCAAGAGGAAAGAAACCCAACTGGGGAAGAAAAGAATTGATTCTGATTAAAAATACCACGAAACAAGCTTGTTTGTGGGTTGAAGTAAAGAATGGGATTACGAACAAGCTGCTTTTGTCTCTCATCGAGCTACAAGCTCTTGTAGGAATCTCTCTAGGAAGATGATTTTGGACGAAAAGTATAAACCTTTTCAAGTGGAGGAGTCTTTTGGTCTATGCAAATTATTACAAGTCGAGCAATTGCTTCAAAATCAATTGTAGAAAATATCTATTAGCTCTATCAATCCCTTCCTAAAACTTTCTTAGGTACTTTTGATTTTTTTTTTAGTGGTGATATTTTTTACCTTAACACATAAATACGTTATTTTAGAGATTTTCTAATAAAATAGTTTTTTTTTTATATATAGGAGAAGCAAAATTGCAATTTTCAAGATTACTCTAAATAAATTTGAATAAATTTATTTGAAAACGGTGTAAATAAACAGAGTCGGTCTTGAGCCCAAACAGATCAAGCATGGGCTTGTGGCTTTATAAAAATTAGGACCGATTCTGTTTACAAAACAACCCATTTTTTATATGAAAATATGTAAAATAGCGCTTTTTCTTCTAACTTGCGGTCTTTTTAAACTCAGAATCGGCTCTATAGATAAATATTTAATATGGTTTATTACCCAATGGCGAAATTTTGTAATAAATATAAAAATGATTTTTTGTTTTTATGTTTTTCACAGGAAATTGAATCATTTATTAAGAGGAGATAACAAGTAAACTGATAGCTAAACCAGAGCTAAAACACAGAGTATGTGAACACAAAAACATAGCAAAAGAAGACAAGCTATTACACTAAGGTAAAAGCTCTTTCATGGACAAAAAGATCTTGTAACATCTGTCGTGACTTGAGGCTCAATAATACCATCAGCACCATGTGCACTTGACGCATCTATGGCAAAGATCGTTTCATGAACTTCTGAAACTGAGATTGTTTTGATCAGTTCTGCATAACATATGATTTGATATTCAAGGAATAAAACCCACAAAGAAAATTTCAAAAATTTATAGATTCGATGACCAAAATAATTCCTTGAAGTAGCTAATAGCAATTTCTCCTTTCAATGCTTCAGAAGTCTGTTTAACACCACTAGCATCCTTTAGGCTTTGAATGTGGAGGGCGGAACGAACGAGATTAAGAGCGGGAATAAATTATGCTTCCATTCATTCAAATATTGTCGTGCACCACTTATTCCGCAATAACCGCACTTGTCATGCATGATGCGCTTCTTCTCCACGTACCGCACCGCTTCATCCAAACCACTTGTCCTGAACCGCCCGATCCGCTGTCATCATTCAAAATCTTAGATTATGCACAAAATTCTTTGCACGGTTTGCCTTCACGAAGGAATGACAAAACTTGGTTTTTCACCATCCTTTAACCATTTCTCTATACTCTTTTGGCGCCAAAACACCTCCTCCCCTGATATGCCATAACCAAGTCTCTTTTTAGTTCATCTAAATGTGCAAAGCAATAATATCTAGCCGAAGATTCAGCTTCCAAAAACTGCGTGTAGTTGGTGAATATGATTCATTGAATTTGTATGGTTCTCCTTTTTTCATTTGCTCAGAGTCTTCCTATACCAACTTAGCTTGTCCATAATTGAATCCCTTTTTCTTATTCGATTCGAAGACCCTACTGTCAAAATCGCGTCCTTTACATTCAGTCTGGATAACCATTTTCTGTAAAACCGAAATGACCTCGGAACTGTTGCTCATTCATAAACCAAACCAGCATCGATCTATGAACAGAGCCGATTTTCTCTATGAAAATTTGATTTAATCTTGGAAATTGTTATCTCCAAGCTTTGTTTCCAAAACATCTATTAAGTTAACATTGAATCCACATATTATTTCTCTTTCCACTCCAAATAAACATGTTTCCCGAGCTAGGAAGTTCCTCCATATCACAACTTGATAACATTTCCGCAAAGTATTCAAAGGATGTATCACTCCTTTGAGGACCACCAATCTCCCCCCCCCCCCCATTATGAAAAATGTATTGAAAGTCCCCCAAAATACACCAACTCTCTTGTCTTAACTATACGCTCTCATACCAGAGGTCTCAACTTTGCTACCGAGTGACCATAGACACAAAAAACAAAAAAAGAAAGACGCACCAAACTGAACATAAAGATCCAAAAAATTCTTATCTACAAACTTGAAATCGTCTATCGTAACATTGCTCTTCCAAAAAAACGCCAAACCACTACTCAAACCAATATGATCCACCATCAAAACCCTGTCATACCCGTTCTTGCATATCAACAACCACATCTCTTGAATTTTTCGTTTCCATCAAAAAAGAATCTCAGGAAAATGCTCAGGTGCATCTCCTTCAGACGATGTCAAGTCATTACACATGCCTTGACAATTCCAGCTAATTATATTCATACTTTCTTCAGCGGTTCCACATGCGAAATCACTTTTTTGTCGGTACGCTTAGCGATTTTCTGATGAAACTTCAGCCTCATCCGCAGCTTTTCTTTTTGGCAACAACCCTTTCCATTCCCCTTCCTTCTCCCCTTGAACCATTTGTACCCCATTGTCTCTGCTAGCTTCTGGTTTTCTTCTCCATTTGCAAGGTCTCTGATAAGAACCAAACTCTTTATTGATTTTATCAAAAGATTACAATTGATCCAGCAACAAGCCACAATCGAATTTTGCCCCAATTCTCAGATTCAATGAACCTGGACCCAAAACACAAACAAGATGAAAGACTCTAGATGACTCAGAGGGTCTTATTTATAGTCCATAGGCCCATACAAACTCTAATTCACTCAACTCAGACTTACTAAGCTGTCAGCTCAGCTTCTTCTTTGTCTTCAGCAATCTCTTCTTTGTCTTCAACTCTCTTCTTCTTTCTATAGTAAGCCTTCCACGGCATAACAATACCCCCATTGCAAAGACCCAGCTTGTCCTCAAGTGGAAAAGAAGGGAACTGGTGTTTCAACTCTTTCACCCTCATCCATGATGTTTCATGCACAGGTGAGTTCTTCCAAACCACTAATGCCTCCAAATTACCCTTCTTATCATATCTGGATTCTAATAACATGTCTGGCTCAATAATTAGTTCATCATCAACAGAAATAGATGTGGGAAGAGGAATGACTGTCTGATCCTTTCCCAAGACTGGTTTGAGCTGAGAGACATGGAAAACTGGATGAATCTTAGAAGAAGCAGGAAGTCCCAATCGATAAGCCACTTTGCCCACTCTTTCCAACACTTCAAAAGGGCCATAAAAACGAGCTGCAAGCTTCTGACAAACTCTTCTATGAACAGACTGTTGTCTATATGGACGCAACTTTAAGAACACCATGGCACCCACTGCAAACTCCATGTCTCTACGGTGCTTATCCGCATTGTTTTTCATGATGTTTTGTGCTCTGAGTAAATGAGTTTGTACCTCTTGTAACATGGCGTCTCTCTCTTGTAACATGGTCTCTAACTCAAAATTCTGTGTAGAGCCTGATTCATACTGCAATAAAGTAGGAGCTTCTCTCCCATAAACCATCTTGAATGGTGTGCATTGAATGGATGTATGAAATGAAGTGTTATACCACAGTTCAGCCCAAGCCAAAAACTTAGCCCATGATTTAGGATGGCCAGAAGCAAAACACCGTAAGTATGTCTCCAAACAACAATTCAAAACTTCAGTTTGACCATCGGATTGTGGGTGATAAGCTGTAGTAAACTTCAATTTAGTCCCTGCCATACAGAAACACTCCTTCCAAAAAACACTGAGAAATATTTTGTCCCTGTCCGAGATGATAGACTGAGGAAACCCATGTAACCTGACCACTTTTTGCACAAATTTGTTGGCCACATCAACCGCCGTAAATGGATGTTTAAGACCAATAAAATGGCTGTACTTACTGAGCCTGTCTACTACTACCAGGATAACATTGATACCAAGAGAAGTAGGAAGTCCTTCAATAAAATCCATAGACACCCCTTCCCAAATTTGACTAGGTACTGGTATAGGCTGAAGCAATCCAGCAGGCGCCAGAGTAGAATATTTGCTGGTCTGACAAATAGTACACTCTGAAACATACTTCTGAACCGTAGTACGCATCTTCTGCCAGTAAAACACAGCCTGGATCCTCTTAAATGTCTTCAACACCCCTGAATGGCCACCCAACAGACCATCATGACATTCCTGCAATATCAATGGAATGTAAACTGAAGTGGAAGGAATGACCAGTCTGTGTTTGTAAAACAAACGACCATCCACCACATAATACCCTTTCTTCACGTTATGCCCTTCATTAATTTGAACCAACAGGGCCTGTATATTAGGATCTTTATCAATCTCATTGTACAAGTCTTGAAGCTGCAATGTAGAAAGAATTGTTAAGGCCAATAACAAGGCAGTGGCAGATGTAGCCTGATGATTGACAATACGGGAAAGGCCATCTGCAGCCTTATTTTCAGAACCAACCTTGTACTCTATATCAAACTCATACCCCAAAATTCTTGTTAACCACCTCTGATAGTCCAGCGTTACTTCCCTCTATTCTAACAGGTACTTCAAACTTTTCTGATCTGTTCTGACCACAAATCTTCTCCCTAGTAGATAATGGCACCATTTCTGAATTGCCATGACAATGGCCATCAATTCCCTTTCATATATAGGTTTGAGCTGTTCCTTCTCTTTAAGGCTATAGCTAAAGTATGCGATAGGATGTCTGCCTTGCATGAGAACAGCCCCTAAGCAAATCCTGAAGCATCCGACTCCACAATGAATACTTCATGAAAATCAGGGAGAGCTAACACGGGAGCTGAGACCATAGCCATTTTCAGTTTGTCAAACGCAAGCTGAGTTTGGCCAGACCACTCAAACTGATCTTTTTTAAGTAACTCCGTTAGTGGTTTAGCAATCAGGCCATAGTTCTGCACAAAACGCCTGTAGTAACCTGTGAGTCCTAAAAACCCTCTCAATTCCTTTACTGTCTTTGGCACAGGCCATTGTTGCACAACTGCTATTTTGTTTGGATCCGTGGAAACACTACAAGAAAACAGGTCGATTTGCGACTAGAGTTTTGGTAGCAAATGCCTCGCAAATGGCATTTTGCGAGGGATTTGCGACCAAATAAGAATCGTCGCAACTAACTAGTGGCAAACGAAAAATCGTCGCAACCTAGTCGCAAAATGTGCGAGGAAAAAAATTTGGTCGCAAACGCCTCGCAAATTTTTGCAAGGCATTTGCGAGGCAAAATTTGCGAGGAGATTGCGAGTATAAATTTTGCAAGGCATTTGCGAGGCAAAATTTGCTAGGAGTTTGCGAGGATGATTTTGCAAGGCATTTGCGAGGCAAAGTTTGCTAGGAGTTTGCGAGGTTGATTTTGTAAGGCATTTGCGAGGCAAATTTTGCGAGTAGTTTGCAAGGACTATTTTGCGAGGCATTTGCGAGGAATATTTTGCTAGTAATTTGCGAGGAAGATTTTGCGAGGCATTTGCGAGGAGTTTGTGGGGCAAGGACGGTCGCAAATCAATTGCAAAAAAATAATATAAATTGGTTTTTTAAAAACCGGGATTTTTAATGGTTTTTGGAAATAAAATAATAAAAAAAAAATTAATTAATATTACATAAAACGAGTATTTAGTACAACGAACAAAATAAACTACAAATCGTCGATATCCTGAAAATCCGAAGCTTCATGAAATTGCGAAGCAGAAGCTGAAGATGCTCCAGCTTCTCCATGTTTCTTCTTCCTCAGCATCTCCCGAATTGCCGGGTTCGAATCCCCAAGTAACTCGAACATCATATCGTAGGCGTCGTGTTGCTGCTTCAGCGATCTAATCTCTGCTTCCGCGATCTCTAGCTTCTTATCTCTAATCGAGTCTGGGACGTATGTCGAAACCGGGCAAAAGGGAACTCCCTCGTCATCCGTCGGAATAGATCCCATGAAAGCAATCTTTCCCTTTCTGGTACGGGGAGCTAGCTGTAAAATAAAATTTAATAAAGACAAAAATAAATACTTTAAATAATTATATATGAATTAGTAATAAAAGTTTGTTTTCGTTACCTGAGAGGCGATGCGATTTATGTCCACTGGGGTCATCTGGATGGGTTGACCATCGGGAGAGGGCTGCGATGTGATTTCCTCGACCCGAGCAATCACATCACCGTGAAGCTGCTCCACCCGACTATCAACCCACGTCCCGTCCTTGCGTCTGTGGGTCTTCTCCCAAATCTCGGGCATCGTAGCTGGGGCACCTTTCGTCTGTGCCTGAAAAATGGTAAAAATATGTTAATTCGTGAGATATTTTAACTTTAAAATTTTTTAAAATTCGAACTATAGAAATTGAAATCAACTTACTATACGACGCGCTTGTTCGAAGAAGGAAAACTGCCCTGAGACATGCTTCGAAATGCCCTCTCCATCAACCTTGGTGTAACGCGCAGCCCGGCACTTGCTGCTCATGTCTTCGGAAGTCGGCAACTGCCAGTAGGCAACGAGACCCGCCCAAACCGTCGGGTTGAACCACTCCGGCATCGCATGCTCAGGGTCCGCCTTCCATTTCTTTTTCCAGCGGCCGACCTGATCAGTAAGGCGATGCATCGCCTTGTCATCGAAGGCATCCCGGACTAATCCCGTGATCTCGACATCCCATCTGTATTTTTGCTATAAAAAATAAAAATTCAAATAAGTATAAATTTCATATTAGTATATATACATTATAAATTATATATTAAATTATTAGTAGTAATAAAATTATAAACTAACGCGAAATAGAATTACCGCGAAAGTGTGAAACCACCTATCCCTGGTCTCCTGGGGCACCTTGCTCCAACTCGGGTGCGGGGCTTTGAAATCCCGCTCGATCAATTTCCTAATAGACTGTCCAACTTTATTATGCCCGAACCTGAAAAAAAAAGTTATGTTATAAACATTTAAAAAAAAAAATTTGTTTATTTAATAATTGAAAAAAATAATATAGTTACCATAAAGTCCCCGGGGAAAGATGCAGATCCAATCTCGTTAGAACATCCCATCCGGGACTAACGAGAAGCTGCTCCAGCGTCATATGCTCGAACTGTGGAGCCTCAGGTGGCAGATCATGTGGCTGCGTCTTCGGAACGAAATCCGAGATAGGCGGAGTCGATGTAGAAGGTCCTTCACGTCGTGAATGAGACCCGCCACGTCGCGGTACAGGTGTACCAGAGGCGGATAAAAAACCGGTATACTCATTATGCCTATCACCCATCTGCAATAAAATATTTAATAAAAATTAAATTCAATCTAAATATATTCCTAACCATTCTACCATTCTACAACAAAAATTATAAATTTATTCCATACCTAAATCTATTCCTAACCATCCTAAAGCAAAAACGATAAATTTTTAAAAAAAATCGGATTACATACCTTGTAGAGAGAGAGTTGCGAGTAGAGAGATGTTGGGTGAGATGGAAATGAGTAAAGAGCTAGGCAAATTCGGCTGGCTTATATAAACATATATTGGGTCGCAATTTAGCCGCAATTGGGTCGCACAAACACACCTTTTTTCACCCAATCGGATTTGCCGCCCAAATTTGCGACCAATTTGCGATGCCACGTGGCAATCTAGTCGCAAATCTGGTCAAATTTTCAACACCCGCCAAAATAAAAAGGTTAATTTTTTTATCACCGCCAAGTTTTGCGACTAATTTGCGACGCCACGTGGCAATCTAGTCGCAAATCTGGTCAAATTTTTAACACGCGGTAAATTAAACCGCCAAGATTTGCGATGCCGTTGCCACGTGGTGTAGCAAATTAGTCGCAAAATGGACCAAAAATTTGCTACTAATTTGCGACTGCCCGAATCAAACAAGAAGAAAAAAGAGTTTAGGGTTTAGGGTTATCACAAAGTTCATACATATATACATCCTATAATTATACATTAGGATTATGTGTTTCGGGTTTCAGGCAATTATATAAGCAAGTCGACAGTCCTACTAAAATTGATCGAATCATCATGTATTAACTATATAGTTACATACTTAATCTCTGTAAATTCTTTAAAATCTAGATGTTGTTCGATAATTTAATAGGGTTTATTCAACCAGCCTATATGTATTAGGGTTAAGGGCTTATAGGTTTTATTTAGAATTTAAGGTTTATAGGATTTTTTAGGGTTTAGGGTTTAGGGTAAACTAAATACATATTTGCGACTCCGTGGCGACCACTAGTCGCAATCTAGTAGCAAATTGTATATTTTGCTACTAGATTGCGACTAGGGTTCGCAAATTAGTAGCAATTTTTTTTTTCAAACACACGGTACATAATTTAGAGTTTAGGGCTTTTAGGATTTATTTAGGGTTTAGGATTTCTAGGATTATTAGGGTTTAGGGCTTAACGATTTATTTAGGGTTTCTAAGATTTTTAGGTTGCAGGATAAATCAAGTACAAAATTGCTACTAATTTGCGACCACTAGTCGCAATCTAGTAGCAAATTGTATATTTTGCTACTAGATTGCGACTAGTGGTCGCAAATTAGTAGCAATTTTGTACTTGGTTTATTTTTTAAAAAACACACGGTACATAATTTAGGGTTTAGGACTTTTAGGGTTTATTTAGGGTTTAGGATTTCTAGGATTATTAGGGTTTATGGCTTAAAGATTTGTTTAGGGTTTCTAGGATTTTTAGGGTGCAGGATAAATCAAGTACAAAATTGCTACTAATTTGCGACCACTAGTCGCAATCTAGTAGCAAATTGTATATTTTGCTACTAGATTGCGACTAGTGGTCGCAAATTAGTAGCAATTTTGTACTTGGTTTATTTAAAAAAAAAACACACGGTACATAATTTACGGTTTAGGGTTTTTAGGGTTTATTTTGGGTTTAGGATTTCTAGAATTTTTAGGGTTTAGGACTTAAAGATTTATTTAGGGTTTCTAGGATTTTTAGGGTGCAGGATAAATCAACTACAAAATTGCTACTAATTTGCGACCACTAGTCGCAATTTTGTACTTGGTTTATTTTTTTAAAAACATACGATACATAATTTAGAGTTTAGAACTTTTAGGGTTTATTTAGGGTTTAAGATTTCTAGAATTTTTACGGTTTAGGGCTTAAGGATTTGTTTAGGGTTTCTAGGATTTTTAGGATGCAGGATAAATCAAGTACAAAATTGCTACTAATTTGCGACCACTAGTCGCAATCTAGTAGCAAATTGTATATTTTGCTACTAGATTGCGACTAGTGGTCGCAAATTAGTAGCAATTTTGTACTTAGTTTATTTTTTAAAAAACACACGGTACATAATTTAGGGTTTAGGACTTTTAGGATTTATTTTGGGTTTAGGATTTCTAGGATTTTTAGGGTTTAGGACTGAAGGATTTATTTAGGGTTTCTAGGATTTTTAGGGTGCACGATAAATCAAGTACAAAATTGCTACTAATTTGCAACCACTAGTCGCAATCTAGTAGCAAATTGTATATTTTGCTACTACATTGCGACTAGTGGTCGCAAATTAGTAGCAATTTTGTACTTGGTCTATTTAAAAAAAAACACACGGTACAAAATTTAGGGTTTAGGGCTTTTAGGGTTTATTTAGGGTTTAAGATTTCTAGAATTTTTACGGTTTAGGGCTTAAGGATTTGTTTAAGGTTTCTAGGATTTTTAGGGTGCAGGATAAATCAAGTACAAAATTCCTACTAGATTGCGACTAGTGGTCGCAAATTAGTAGCAATTTTGTATTTGGTTTATTTTTTTAAAAACACATGGTACATAATTTAGGGTTTAGGGCTTTTAGGGTTTATTTAGGGTTTAGGGTTTCTAGGATTTTTAGGGTTTAGGGCTTAAGGATTTATTTAGGGTATCTAGGATTTTTAGGGTGCAGGATAAATCAAGTACAAAATTGCGACTAATTTGCGACCACTAGTCGCAATCTAGTAGCAAATTGTATATTTTGCTACTAGATTGCGACTAGTGGTCGCAAATTAGTAGCAATTTTATACTTGGTTTATTTTTTCAAAAACATACGGTACATAATTTAGGGTTTAGGGCTTTTAGGATTTATTTAGGGTTTAAGATTTCTAGAATTTTTACGGTTTAGGGCTTAAGAATTTGTTTAGGGTTTCTAGGATTTTTAGGGTGTAGGATAAATCAAGTACAAAATTCCTACTAGATTGCGACTAGTGGTCGCAAATTAGTAGCAATTTTGTATTTGGTTTATTTTTTTAAAAATACACGGTACATAATTTAGGGTTTAGGGCTTTTAGGGTTTATTTAGGGTTTAGGGTTTCTAGGATTTTTAGGGTTTAGGGCTTAAGGATTTATTTAGGGTTTCTAGGATTTTTAGGGTGCAAAATAAATCAAGTACAAAATTGCGTCTAATTTGTGACTTCTAGTCGCAATTTTTTTACTTGGTTTATTTAAAAAAAAACACACGGTACATAATTCTTACAAACGATGACTAAAACACACGATACATAAAGTTACTCATCAGGATCGGAAACGTAAGTTTGTCCATTTTCGTCTTCTTCCTCATCCTCCTCAACTTCGTCCCCTTCATCAAACTCGTCTGACTCCGCTTGACTATCAGATTCCTCGCATATAACTTCAAGTCCCCTATAAAGCGGGTCAATTCTGGTCAAATCATTGCTTGAATCGACGGGGATGGAAACTTTTTCTGGTCAATTCTGTCTTTTCTCGCAAATGCCTCGCAAATTTGCAACGTCTTTGCTACGACCTCTCTTTTCGTCGCAAATTAGTCGCAAATTTGCGGATATTTGCGACGAAATTGCGACGAAATTTATCCACGCAAATTTGCGACTAATTTGCGACCCTAAACGCAAATTCGTAGCAAACGCCTCGCAAATTTGCGACCTCATAATGTGGTCGCAAATTCTCCTCGCAAATGGGCCTGTTTTCTTGTAGTGAAACCCCTTGTTGGGAAATGATATGTCCCAAATACTCAACTTGTGATTGTCCAAACATGCATTTCTTCTGATTGGCAAACAGCTGCTGCTTCTCAAACACCTCCAAAACCAGCCTTAAGTGTTGTACAAGCTCTTGCAGATTAGAGCTGTAAACTAAAATGTCATCAAAGAACACTAAGACAAACTTACGAAGAAATTGTTTGAAAACTTCGTTCATCAAGGCCTGGAAGGTAGCTGGTGCGTTTGTTAACCCAAAGGGCATCACCAAAAATTCAAAGTGCCCATCATGTGTCCGGAAGGCAGTCTTTTCAATGTCTTGTTCCCTCATCCTAATCTGATGATAACCGGACCTTAAATCCAGTTTTGAAAACAGCTTTGCACCATTAAGTTCATCAAGTAGTTGGTCAATCATTGGTATGGGAAAATTGTCAGGGATGGTGGCTCTATTAAGGGCTCTATAGTCCACACAAAACCGCCATGGCTTATCTTTTTTTTTAACCAATAATACCGGACTTGAAAAAGGACTTTGGCTTGGCCTAATAGTGCCTGCTAGCAACATTTCGGCTACCAACTTCTCCATTGCTTCCTTGTGAGCCTGGGGATATCTATAAGGCCTCACACTTATAGGACCCATACCAGGTTGAAGATGAACGGAATGTTCTCTACCTCTGATTGGAGGCAGCCCTTGTGGTTCCTTGAATACAAACGTAAATTCCTGGAGAACAGTCCCCACAAGAGCAGGTATGATTATCTCTTCTTTCTGTTGTATTTCCCCACTGACAAACTCCAACTCCATCCCTTTACTAGTCAAGGCAAAATCAGGTTGTAATGATTTCAAGGATAGCTTAGGGACATGTAAAGATGGATCACCTCTTAAGGTAACCGGCTGTCCTTGGTGTAAGAATATTATTAGTTCATGGCTGTCCCAGTCAACTTGGCATTTGCCTAGCATTCGCAACCATTGAATGCCTAATATTACATCGGCATTCCCCAATTCCAAAGCTATGAAATCTGCTGAAAATTTCAAATCTTGTATCCCAAACTTTACATTTATGGAAACTCCCAACCCTTTTACTGTAACTCCTGTGCCCAACAACACTTCTAAATTGTGACTCTCCTCTGTTTTCAAATGAGCTTTCTGAACAACCGAAGGAGCTATGAAATTGTGGGTAGTTCCACTGTCCAACATGATTACCACCTGATGTTTCTTAATCACTCATAACATCTATGTATGGAGTCGAAACTCACACAATCAAAAACTTGTAAGGAGAATTTAGGGATTCGACAAACTTCTATGTAAGAAACCAAGAAACTGAGATCCAAAGATGGAGATTTTATTCAAGCTGTTTCGAAAGCTGTTTGTAAAGTAATAAGCGTTTTGCTAGGTCAATTTTCGGATCCCCTTTTCCAAGAGGTACATTGTCTATTTATACACAAATAGGTCGGCTAGGTTTCTTCCTAAACAAGAAAGGAAAACTTCCTTACTCTTCGGAATTTCCTCTATGGTTTTCATGGGCTTCTTTCTTTGCCTCATCGCCTCGGCCCAACAATGTCTTGTGGCTCATTGCCTTATTCTAAGACGTTGGGCTTGTTGCTTTGTTGGATCATCGATGGGTTAGCTCGTCGCCCATTTCTCCTTGATGCCGAGCTGAGGGTTTTGGTTCGCCAACATGTTGGCTCGTCACCGTTCTGCTGGTTTGCCAACATGTTGGCTCGTCACCAAGTATTTGGCTTGTCTCCTACTCATTCCACTGCCTAGCCAAGATGTTGGCTCGTCACTTCTTCTTCCTGCTGCCTAGCCAAGATGTTGGCTCGTCACCATTTCACCCTGCTGCCTAGCCAAGATGTTGGCTCGTCACCATTTCACCCTGCTGCCTAGCCAAGATGTTGGCTCGTCACCGTTCTGCTGGTTTGCCAACATGTTGGCTCATCACCAAGTATTTGGCTTGTCTCCTACTCATTCCACTGCCTAGCCAAGATGTTGGCTCGTCACTTCTTCTTCCTGCTGCCTAGCCAAGATGTTGGCTCGTCACCATTTCACCCTGCTGCCTAGCCAAGATGTTGGCTCGTCACCATTTCACCCTGCTGCCTAGCCAAGATGTTGGCTCGTCACCGTTCTGCTGGTTTGCCAACATGTTGGCTCATCACCAAGTATTTGGCTTGTCTCCTACTCATTCCACTGCCTAGCCAAGATGTTGGCTCGTCACTTCTTCTTCCTGCTGCCTAGCCAAGATGTTGGCTCGTCACCATTTCACCCTGCTGCCTAGCCAAGATGTTGGCTCGTCACCATTTCACCCTGCTGCCTAGCCAAGATGTTGGCTCGTCACCGTTCTGCTGGTTTGCCAACATGTTGGCTCATCACCAAGTATTTGGCTTGTCTCCTACTCATTCCACTGCCTAGCCAAGATGTTGGCTCGTCGCACACTTCTTCCTGCTGCCTAGCCAGCAGGGGTGTTGGCTCGTCACTCACTTCTTCACGCCTGCCGAGCCAAGTTTGGCTCGTCTCCTTCTGCTTCATGCTGCCGAGCCAAGTTTGGCTCGTCTCCTTCTGCTTCATGCTGCCGAGCCAAGTTTGGCTCGTCTCCTTCTGCTTCATGCTGCCGAGCCAAGTTTGGCTCGTCACCGTTTCTCCATGATGCCGAGCCAAGTTTGGCTCGTCACCGTTTCTCCATGATGCCGAGCCAAGTTTGGCTCGTCACCAATTCTCCCTGCTTCCGAGCCAACAGGGGTGTTGGCTCATCTCCTGCTTTTTCCATTGCCTAGCCAAGTTTTGGCTCGTCGCTTACTTTCCTCCATACTTAGTATTTTTAGCAGTTGATCTCGATGGGGTGAAAATTGACCCCAACAGTTAGCCCTCCAGCTCGGCAGTATTACTGGTAATAGTGACGAGGTGAAAAGTCAAGATCGAGATCAACTGTTTGGGCTACCGAGCTAGCTTTGTGATGAAGTTGTCATCCGGGCATTATTGACACATGCCGAGCCGAACCGAGTGTTACCAAGGTGTTTTATTTCCGAGCCAACACTGGAGTATCTTATCACCGAGCCAAACCCCTTGACGTGTTGCTGATTCATCTTCGATTGCGTTGCCGAGCCACTTTGGCATGTGACATTTGTTTTTCATTGTGCCGAACCGACACCTTTATCATGTTGCCGAGCCAACTTATCACTCATGACCGAGCTATTTGGCTCGTCGTCGTTGTAATGCTTAGACTGCCATTCTGCTGAACCGTCCTTTCCTGATGTTGGTTCGAAGTATCTCTGTTCATGATTACAACTTTGTTGGGAACTGTAAGCGTTTCGCATGTTCCCGAGGCTGCGTGGCGTCACGCGCTGTGATTTCCTGCTCCTTTATATTTAGATCTTTGCCTCACTCCTCATAACTCACTTCTCTTCATTTCCGAAAAATCAGGTAGCTCTCTTCTCTCTCCTCTTTTCTCTCTTTTTTGCTTAAGTAGTTGGCTAGGTTTTCATCGATCCTCCTGTTCCGCCGCCGCCACTATTAAATTTTCCGATCCATCTTCAAACGTGGCTCGGCGTCTCCTTGCACTTTCCGATCCATCTTCGAACGCGTCCGGCGAGTGCTTGAATTTTCCGATCCAACTTCATCCGGGTCGATTTCTCCTTGATCTTCCGTCTCCGAGCCGAGATTCATCACATTTAAGTGTTTTCGAGCCAAAAAACCCCCTCCAATTCTTTCTAAGTATCAGTTTGACTCCGAGCCGAAATATCAATGTCGCATATCACCGAGCTGGAAGATTCTATTGGTTCGGCAACTTCTGCTTCACTGCTGGGTCGCAAGATGGTATTATCTCCGGAGGTTTCCGAGCCAGCTGAGCCTAGTTCTCCACAGGGTCGACTGCAGATTGTTGTCCCGTCTTTGGTTGACGAGGCTATTGATGCCGAGGCAGATGCCGAAGCAGCTCTGGTACAGAAGGCTCTCGAAGAGTTTAAAGCCGAGCCGACAGAATACGTTATTGACGAGGCAGAAAAAATGCGTTTGGAGAGATTGTTTGCGAGCCACCAGGCTAGCACGTCGACGAGGCGAAAGCCTAAGAAAAAAGCTCCAAAGAGACGACCTGACCCTCCTGGTTCGTCCTTATGTACTACCGAGTCCTTGGAGGCGTTAAGGCATCGATTCCACATTTCAGAAGGTGTCGAACTGGTTGTCCCAGCTCCAACTGACCGAGCCGAAACTCCTCCACCCGGGTATTTTACTCTCTATGAGAGTTTCTTCTACGGTTGTCTGCTCTGGTTTCCGATCCCTAGCTTGATCGTCCGCTTTTTATACAAGCATGGGTTAGCGCCGAGCCAAATTACGCCTCGCGGGATGCGTCACCTAGTTGGGATTTTGGTTAGGAGCTATGAGTGCGACGTGACCGTACGCATCTCCCACCTCCGGCAGTTTCTTGAGTTCCGGAAGATTAAAAACTCCAACGCCTACTACATCTCCAATAAGAAACAAAGAAAAATCATCGAAGGCTTTCGGAGCAAAGACGGTGATTGGGGGAACTATTTCTTCTTCGTTCCTATCAATGATGCTACGGTCGAAGCTGAGAGCCTCCATTACGTCAAGTCGGAGTGGGGAAATATTGGTGGGCGAGCCGTAGACCCTTCAGGAGATTGGTTAAAGTTTCACTTCGTAGCGAGCTGACCAATTCTTTGTTTTTGCTTTTGCAGTTCGGCGGGTTCTCCCTCGTTACCCAGAAGATACACTTACGCTTCGAAGCACACTTGCTGCTAAGAAGTGCCATTGGGAGAAACACTTTTCCTTGAGAAGAGTTGAGAAAGCCCGAGCCATTTTCGCCGGTGTAGAAGTATCTGACAGCTCAGAATCTGAATCTTCGTTGCCAAGTCTTCCAAGGGAAAAGATGGGAAAAAGGCTGACGATCCGCGATAAACAGGCAATGAAGGAGAAGGAGGCAAGAGAGGCAGCTAGCCGAGCCGACGAAGCAATGAAAGGAGTCAATCAATCCGCCGAGCCAGTTGCCGAGATGGTTACCCTGACTGCCACCGAGGTGGAGGAGCAGCTTCTTCCCGAGTCTCCAGCAGTTGATGCAGAAACCAGGGAAGTGGTGTCTGCTATCGTTCCCGCTGCTAGGCCTTCTAGCTCGGTAGTTGTTCAACACAAGGATGTCCGGAAGAAACGCGCTGCTGCCGAGCCTGACAAGGAAAAGAACAAAGAAAAACCAAAAAGGAAGCGCCAAAAACCTTCTGATTCAACTCCAGCCGAGCCAACATTAGCGTCATTCAGACACGAAGGACCCGAGCCGATCTATAACGACGGGGAAGCTTCTGCGACTCTCTTTTCGCAGGTCCGCTGCTCAGGAGACAGGCTGCCTCCTGTCGACGTTCTATCCCATGGCGACTTATATACTGACATGTCGCTCCGAGGAACCAAGGTATGTCTATAGAGTGAATATCTTGTCAATTGATTAGCCCCGAATGCTGACTGTTTTCCCCTATGAACAGTTCGTCGCCTCTATAAACAAAATAGTCGCTGCTTTCGAACAAGATCTGAGGAAGGATAGGCGCCGGGTCGAAAATGCCCAAGAAGACGCGTCCTTTTTCAAGAACAAAGTTGCCGAGCTAGAGAAACACCATGTCGCCGAGCTGGCAACTGCTTCAGCTCAGATCGAATCTCTGGAGAAGGAGAAGGCACGTCTCAGAGACGAGTGGAACAAAACCGGCGACCTAGCTATGAGGTTGGACCGCTCCAAGCAGAAGAAGGCTGCCGAAATTGAGTCTCTAAAGAGGCAGCTTATCGCTGCTAACGCTCTGCACGAGGCGAATATCAACAAAGCCCGGAAGGCAGCGAGGCGAGAACTGTCCGAAAAATTTCAGGAGCGTCTTGCCAAAATCGAGAAAAACATTGACGAGCTGAAGGCCGCGAAGGAGAAGGAGCTCGATCTTGCCCAAGTCGACAGCAACCTGCAGTTGCTTGAGATACTACAGAAAGATGATGCGCCTGCTTTGGACTCCGAGGCGGCAAAATTGGCAGGGTGGAGAGTCGATTTGGCCGACGCGACTAATGAGTTTGAGAGAATCGAAGCTGAGTTGAAGAAAGATTTAATGCTTTCGCCGGTTTCCTCTGAATCTGTTGGTACCCTCCTTGGGAGCGAGCCGGTGGAGAACGCAGCAGCAAATGTTGGAGTTGTAAACTTTGCTGGTTCTAATGTCGGTACGCTTGAAGTTGCTGCTCTTGCCGAGGAGAAAGATGCCGAGCTAGATCCCCCAACTTGACTTGTGCTCGTTCAGCTTAAAAACTCTTTTCGTTTGCTTTGGTATATTTTGTTTGAGACAAGTGCCTGGATGGCTTTATCCAACTTCATTGTTAATTCCTGAGTCTTGTAATGTTTGTCGTTTGTTTGGCATGACTTCTTTCATCCTGTGTTGCCTTTTCTCGTTAAGTATTTTTGATGTGATACTGCGAACCATCTTCTGTTTAGTAAAGAATATGGTTAGTCCTATTGGGGTCAGTTTAGGGGCTGCGGTGTTCCGGCTTACATTCCCGTTCCTTTGACCGTGAAGCATGTTTAAAATCTCATACTAACTTTTTAGGTTTAGTATTATGTTTCTGAGATGTTTATGACCAGTGTACCAAGAGGTGTTTACTGGGTTTTTAGAGTTTAGTTTGAGTGTTTAAGACTTGCGAGTTTTCGACTTACGGGTCTCTCTCAAAGGTAAACCTGTAAGAATATCGTCCAGGATATACCTTTCGGATATTAGATTAGGATATACCCAACCGAAATTTGTATAGCGCGCTGTTATACCCGTAAGAGGGTGTTGAGAACCCTATCTCGTATAGAGATAGTGGTTAAAATCCATAAAGGATGTGATTGTCCGTCTGTTGTGGCCAGCAACAGACGAGGTGATAAAATATCCGTGAAAGATGTAATGTTGTGAATCGTGTAGACTAAGTCGTACAAGTTTTGTGTTTGAAAGAGTTTAAACTGTTGTTTGAAAAGTGTGATGCGAGGTATGGGAGTATACCTGTATATGTACCCACCCCCCCCCCTCTTTTTTGAGGAGGGGGACAACTGAACTCGTCCGAAGACGAGCTGTCTACGTACCCTTTCCAGGGATCAAGTCGTCCCGTAGTTCATGTGAAGTGATTTAGTGGTAGTACCTTTTTAGGTGCATTGCGCTCCAAGACCTTGGTATCGGGATGTCAGACATGTTTGATAGCTCGTATACTCCTGGTCGAACTACATTGGTGATTTTGTAGGGTCCTTCCCAGTTCGTTCCTAGTTTGCCGGCATTTGTTTCGGCTGTGTTCTGAAAAACTTTGCGGAGCACCAGATCACCTTCTTTGAACTTGCGACTTTTGACGTTGGTATTGTAATACTTAGCTGCTGCCTGTTGGTAATTTTGAATCCGAACCAGTGCTTGATCTCTTCGTTCGTTAACCAAGTCCAACTCGTCAAGTAACATGAGATGATTCAATCCTTCCTGGCCTGAAAGAAGTCTGCGGCGGACTCCAGGAAATTGAACCTCGGCTGGGATGACACATTCTGTACCGTAGATAAGAGCAAAAGGTGTTTCACCGGTGGCACGCCGCGGAGTGGTTCGGTGTGACCACAATACTCCTTCGAGTTCATCTGCCCAGCGTCCCTTCTTTGCATCAAGGCGCTTTTTCAGGCCATCCAGGATAGTCTTGTTTACTGCTTCAGCTTGCCCATTCCCTTGCGGGTAGCGTGGCGTGGATTTGCTAAGCCGTATCTTCCATTTTTCGCAAAAAGCTTCAAACCTTGTAGAGATGAACTGTGAGCCGTTGTCTGTAACAATTTCGTAGGGAACTCCATGTCGGCATAAGATATTTTTCCAGACGAAATTTTCGACTTGGGCATCCTTTATGTTGGCGTAAGAATCTGCTTCTACCCATTTTGAGAAGTAATCTGTCAAAACCAGCAAGAACCTCTTTTGTTTGGACCTATGCAAAGGCCCGACGATGTCCATTGACCAGCGCATGAAAGGGTAGGGCGCTGAGATTGATGATAGCAGCTCCGTAGGTTGATGAATCATTGGGGCATGTCGTTGGCATTTTTCGCACTTGGAGGAGAACTTTTCACAGTCCTTCACCATAGTTGGCCAATAATAACCGTGACGCTTGATCTTGATTGCTAAAGCTCTTCCGCCGGAGTGATTACCACACGAGCCACTATGGACCTCTTCCATGATGTTTCTTGCTTGGGCGCCTTCGACGCAAGCCATTAGTGGTCCTGAGAATCTCCACTTGAAGACGTTTCCATCTAAGAGAACATATCGAGCAGCTTGAGCTCTGAGTTCTCTAGCAGCCCACTTATCTGATGGTGTCTCACCGTCCATGATGTATACGCGAATTGCTCCCATCCATTCTTTGTCGCATCCGTAGTCCGTTTCTGTTTGTTGCGGATCTTCCTCCATGTCCACTACTTCACCTTCGGTCGGAGGCGCAATTTCAGGTTCTTCCTCTATCTCAATTACCTTGTCCTCCACCGATGATGTTATGTTCTGGTCGTCTAGAGTGGAGGTGTCGGTGCTGCCCTTTTGTGCAAGACTTAGCTCAGATGCTCCTTCGGCTCGAACGGCTGTTTGAGAACGAGTGACCACGTTCACGATGCCAGAGAGGCTGATACTTGGGTTTTTGATGAATTCCACTGGGATTATTCTTTTCAGGTCCGGATCGGAGGTGGATGCGAGTGCTGCTAGCGCATCTGCCGAAGTATTCTCCCCACGTGGTATCCGTGTTAATGTGAACTCTTCGAACTGCGCAGCCAGTCCTTTGACAATCTTTAGATAGGCTTCCATTCGGTCGTCTCTGGCTGTGTACTCGCCGCTAACTTGGTTGACCACCAGCTGTGAATCGCAGTAGGCTTGGACGTGCGAAACCTTGAGTCCAAGAGCAAGTCTCATTCCAGCTATCAAAGCTTCATATTCTGCTTCGTTATTGGATGCACGAAAACCCAGGCGGAATGACTGCTCAAGGATTTCGCCTGTTGGAGAGGTTAACCGTATTCCCACTCCGGACCCTTGTTTTGATGATGATCCATCCGTGTGAAGCCTCCATATTGTGCTCGGAGCTGGCTCCTCTATTACTTCTTCTGGGAGTTCTATCAAAAAGTCGGCTAGGACTTGAGATTTGGCGCAGGTTCTGCTTCGATATTCGATGTCATATTCGCTCAGCTCTATAGCCCACTTTGCCAATCTCCCAGACTGGCTAGGGCTATGTAAGATGGACCGTAGTGGGAAGGTAGTCAAAACTACAATTGAGTGTGACTGGAAGTATGGTCTTAGTTTTCAAGCGGACATTACCACAGACAATGCCAGCTTCTCCATCTGCGGATACCGTGTTTCAGCGTCGGTGAGAGTTTGACTAACATAGAAAATTGGCTTCTGCTCGCTGCGCTCTTCTCTGATGAGTACACCACTTACCGCTGTGGCCGAAACGGCCGTGTATAGAAACAGTGGCTCGCCTTCTACCGGTTTCGTAAGTACTGGAGGGCTGGCTAGGTACTCTTTAAGCTGTCGAAAAGCCTGCTCGCATTTTTCTGTCCATTCAAACTTCTTATTCCCACGTAGCGTATCGTAGAAGGGCAAACATTTATCAGTTGACCGAGAGATAAAACGATTCAGCGCGGCGACCCGTCCAGTTAGTCTCTGGACTTCGCGTTTTGTCTTCGGTGACGCCATCCGCATGAGCGCATCAATCTGCTTCGGATTGGCTTCAATTCCACGGTGGGTGACCAGATATCCAAGGAATTCTCCAGACGTGACCGCGAATCTGCACTTGGTTGGGTTCAGCTTCATGTTATGCAGATTCAGTTGCTTGAAACACTCTTCCAGGTGAGCTACGTGATCCTTCTCCTCTAAAGACTTCACCAGCATGTCGTCTATGTAAACTTCCATTGTCTTACCCAGTTGGCCAGCGAACATTTGGTTTACTAATCGCTGGTAGGTGGCTCCGGCATTTTTTAGGCCGAACGGCATGACTTTGTAGCAGTATATCCCGCGGTCTGTGATGAATGCCGTCTTCTCTTGATCGTCTGGGTTCATTAGGATTTGGTTGTATCCGGAGAAGGCATCCATAAATGAGAGGAGTTTGTTGCCCGCTGTCGCTTCCACCAATCGATCAATATGCGGCAGTGGAAAGCTGTCTTTGGGGCAGGCTTTGTTCAAGTCGGTGAAGTCCACGCATACACGCCATTTCCCATTTTTCTTTTTAACCACCACAGGGTTAGCGAGCCAGTCTGGGTACTTTGCTTCGACTATCGATCCCACACGTAGTAATCGTTCCACCTCGTCATTTACTGCTTGTGCTCTGTCTGGACCAAGTTTTCGCCTTTTCTGTTTGACGGGTTTGAAGGTTGGGTCCACGTGCAGCTCGTGGCACGTTACGTTGATGCTGATGCCGGGCATATCTTCAGCTTCCCATGCGAAGGTGTGCAGGTTCTTTTTAAGGAAAGAAATCAGCTCTCCCCTTATTGGATCTTTCAGCTCGGCCCCTATTTCGACACAGCGTTCTGGGTTATTGCCATCTATGTTCACCGAGATGACGGGGTCGCAAGTTGGTTTGCTTTCCCTCTCGCGATCCTCCATGATCTGTAATTGCTATAAGAGTTTTGCCAACTCCTTTTCGGGTTCCCTGTCTGTCTTCATCTTCTTTCTCCTGGTGGTGGTTTCTGTGACGGGGTTCCTAAGTTTGTGTTCGGCTAGGAAACATATGCGGGATTCCTTTTGGTTTCCCCAAATTGTTTTGATTCCCCCAGGGGTCGGAAATTTGATGCAGAGGTGATAGGTCGACGGTACAGCTCGCATCGAGTTTATCCAGGGTGTGCCCATGATCACATTGTAGATCGCAGGATGATCTGCAACCGAAAACTCCACTATCTTGGTTACCTGTTCAGCTCGGACGGGGAGTTTTATTGTTCCAAGGGTCATGGTCGTCTCTCCTGAGAATCCAGTTAAAGGCTTCGGCGCGGCTGTGATTTTGTCCAGGTCTATGTTCATCCTTCTGAGAGTCTCCCGGAAGATCACATCTACGGAGCTTCCTGTGTCTATCAGAACTCGGGCGACATCGCAATCATCAACGATTAATTCTATCACGAGGGGTCGTTATGCGGTCTGTCGATGCCGGTGGTTTCCCTTTCTTCGAATGAGATAACATCGTTGGGAAGTTTGGAGGGTGCTGACCAGTTTACACTCGCATCGGCTCGCCGCTGGAAAGCCTTGATTGAAGACACCGTGTCCGAGCAGTATTGTGATCCACCCATTATCATATTTATTCTTCTTCGTGAACTTGACTGCGTTGCCTCGTCATCTCGTCTTCCTCGCTTGGGTGTATCGTTATTTTGACTTGTCTGGTTCGGCTGATCTTTTTCGCCTTCTTGCTCGAAGTCTTTTAAGCTGACTGCGCTACCGAGTTCTCCGGCTACCAGCTTTGCCGCGAGCTTCATTCCCAAGGTTCGGCAGTTGGCGGTCGAATGACCGTGCATGTGATGAAATTCACAGTAGGCTTTTTCGTCGTACGAACTTTGACTTCGTGTCCAGGTGTTCCAAGGTGCTTTGCCTCGGCCCGTTCCCACCTGATAGTTGTGGGCTCCTCCAAAGTTAGGTTTCTCATGGTGTACGTACCCGTTCCCTTGAGTATTCTTCTTTTGAGGAGGTTGGCTCGGGATTTGGAAAGAACGGTTCGTCGCTTTGGCGGCTCCATACTTCTGAGACAAAATCTTCATCTCTTCTTCATTGACTATGAAATCTGAGGCTCGGTGCAGTGCATCCTGAATTGATAGTGGCGTGTTTAGAGCAATCTCTTTTCGGAATTCGGATTCGTACCACAGAGCCCTTTTTAACGCGAGCACAGCGGCCTTGTCGCTTACGCCCTCCACTTTTGACATTACTGCCTTGAATCTCCCTATAAAGCTTCGTAATGTCTCTGTAGGCCCTTGAGTTAACGTCCATAGGTCGGCATCTGAGGCCCTCGATCCATAAACATGGAGTAATGCTTCAAGAAGGCGGCAGACAGCTGCTGGAAATCATCAATGGAGTTCCGCTCTAATCTTGAAAACCATTGGAGGGCTGCACCCTTTAGATATTCCACAAATACCAAGCAGAAACCAGCATCTCTCTCTTTTTCCCTAAAATTGGCTCGACCCATTGCTATGATAAACGCCGTTATGTGTTCTTTTGGGTCAGTTGTCCCTTCGTAGATTGGGACTTTGATCTTTCCTGGGTCGGAGATCCTTGCCTTGGTAATTCGGGCTGTAAATGGTGTATTGTGTGCTTCTTCCAATACGCGGTCAATCTCTGGGACTTTACTGGTTGCTTTGTGCACCTGAGACCGGACGGCTTTCATCTCAGCAGTGGCTCGAATCAATGAGGCTCGGATTTCATCCAACTCTTCCCTCTGAGCTCGGCTCGTCATTCTTGGTTCATCAGCAAACTGCGCTCGTTGGACCCAGAGGAGATTTTCCTCTTCCTCTGCCGAATTCCTGGCTCGGTTTAGGTTAATATCGCCTTCGCTGGCTCGGGGTTCTGTTATTTCTGGTGCGAACCCCTCGTCAGCAAGATTTTCCGCGTTGTGGTTTCCTTCTTCGTCAAGAATGATTACTGCAGCCGATCCAGCGTCGGTGCGTAGGCCATATCCATCCCTGGTTCCTCTTGCGCCTTGGGTCAACCGGGGTAGCTCGGTGATATTTGATCTTGTCACCGCGGGTGCCTGCTCGTTCGTTGGATGTGGCGGTGGTAACCCTCCCAAAGTCCTTGGTGCGTCGCGTGGTGTTGAAAAATCTAGGGCCGTCGGGTTTAGGCCGAGCCGCCTGGTTATTCCGCTAACAGGTGGGTTCATAGTTGAGCCGACTCCTCCAGATCGTAAGTTTCTGGCTCGGCTATCGGTTACTAGTGACTCAATTCTCTCTGTTAGCGAGCTGTTCAGCTTGTCTTGTTCCTCGGCCTTCTTCAGCAACGCGGTCATCATGTTCTTCAATTCTGTTAATGTTTCTGAGGTGCCTTCCGTGTTCGCTGGAGACAGATTGGTTTCGGTCCTAGGAAGATCGGCGCCAGTGTTGCTTGCATCGTCACCGCTTCGGTCTCCGTCGGTAGTCATCGCTTCAGATCTCGTACTCAGTGGTTCTTAGGTGTCAGAGTTTGAGAATCTCCCCACAGACGGCGCCAAATTGTGGGAGTCGAAACTCACACAATCAAAAACTTGTAAGGAGAATTTAGGGATTCGACAAACTTCTATGTAAGAAACCAAGAAACTGAGATCCAAAGATGGAGATTTTATTCAAGCTGTTTCGAAAGCTGTTTGTAAAGTAATAAGCGTTTTGCTAGGTCAATTTTCGGATCCCCTTTTCCAAGAGGTACATTGTCTATTTATACACAAATAGGTCGGCTAGGTTTCTTCCTAAACAAGAAAGGAAAACTTCCTTACTCTTCGGAATTTCCTCTATGGTTTTCATGGGCTTCTTTCTTTGCCTCATCGCCTCGGCCCAACAATGTCTTGTGGCTCATTGCCTTATTCTAAGACGTTGGGCTTGTTGCTTTGTTGGATCATCGATGGGTTAGCTCGTCGCCCATTTCTCCTTGATGCCGAGCTGAGGGTTTTGGTTCGCCAACATGTTGGCTCGTCACCGTTCTGCTGGTTTGCCAACATGTTGGCTCGTCACCAAGTATTTGGCTTGTCTCCTACTCATTCCACTGCCTAGCCAAGATGTTGGCTCGTCACTTCTTCTTCCTGCTGCCTAGCCAAGATGTTGGCTCGTCACCATTTCACCCTGCTGCCTAGCCAAGATGTTGGCTCGTCACCATTTCACCCTGCTGCCTAGCCAAGATGTTGGCTCGTCACCGTTCTGCTGGTTTGCCAACATGTTGGCTCATCACCAAGTATTTGGCTTGTCTCCTACTCATTCCACTGCCTAGCCAAGATGTTGGCTCGTCACTTCTTCTTCCTGCTGCCTAGCCAAGATGTTGGCTCGTCACCATTTCACCCTGCTGCCTAGCCAAGATGTTGGCTCGTCACCATTTCACCCTGCTGCCTAGCCAAGATGTTGGCTCGTCACCGTTCTGCTGGTTTGCCAACATGTTGGCTCATCACCAAGTATTTGGCTTGTCTCCTACTCATTCCACTGCCTAGCCAAGATGTTGGCTCGTCACTTCTTCTTCCTGCTGCCTAGCCAAGATGTTGGCTCGTCACCATTTCACCCTGCTGCCTAGCCAAGATGTTGGCTCGTCACCATTTCACCCTGCTGCCTAGCCAAGATGTTGGCTCGTCACCGTTCTGCTGGTTTGCCAACATGTTGGCTCATCACCAAGTATTTGGCTTGTCTCCTACTCATTCCACTGCCTAGCCAAGATGTTGGCTCGTCGCACACTTCTTCCTGCTGCCTAGCCAGCAGGGGTGTTGGCTCGTCACTCACTTCTTCACGCCTGCCGAGCCAAGTTTGGCTCGTCTCCTTCTGCTTCATGCTGCCGAGCCAAGTTTGGCTCGTCTCCTTCTGCTTCATGCTGCCGAGCCAAGTTTGGCTCGTCTCCTTCTGCTTCATGCTGCCGAGCCAAGTTTGGCTCGTCACCGTTTCTCCATGATGCCGAGCCAAGTTTGGCTCGTCACCGTTTCTCCATGATGCCGAGCCAAGTTTGGCTCGTCACCAATTCTCCCTGCTTCCGAGCCAACAGGGGTGTTGGCTCATCTCCTGCTTTTTCCATTGCCTAGCCAAGTTTTGGCTCGTCGCTTACTTTCCTCCATACTTAGTATTTTTAGCAGTTGATCTCGATGGGGTGAAAATTGATCCCAACAGTAACCGGCTGTCCTTGGTGTAAGAATATTATTAGTTCATGGCTGTCCCAGTCAACTTGGCATTTGCCTAGCATTCGCAACCATTGAATGCCTAATATTACATCGGCATTCCCCAATTCCAAAGCTATGAAATCTGCTGAAAACTTCAAATCTTGTATCCCAAACTTTACATTTATGCAAACTCCCAACCCTTTTACTGTAACTCCTGTGCCCAACAACACTTCTAAATTGTGACTCTCCTCTGTTTTCAAATGAGCTTTCTGAACAACCGAAGGAGCTATGAAATTGTGGGTAGTTCCACTGTCCAACATGATTACCACCTGATGTTTCTTAATCACTCATAACATCTTAGTCGTTGTTGGAGATGAAAGGCCAAGAAAAGAATTCAAAGACAATTCCATAAGCTCTCCCACATACTCCACATCCTCCTCAAGTCTATCCTCTCTCAGATCATCCAACACCTCCATCTCATAACCATGGATGACTGTTAAGACTTGCAGGGTTCGATTAGGACATAAATGGGTCTTAGACCAATTAGCATCACATTTGTAACAAAGTCCTAATCTCCTTTTTTCAGCCAGTTCTTCTTTAGATAGCTTCTGCTGTGGCCTTTGAGTGTGTGTCAACAATGGTCTGTTGACATTGGAAATATTTTCAGTTGTGATTGTTTTCGTTTTCCAACCTATTTGATTTGTGGAATCTGAATTAGGTTTGAAAGTATTATTGAAGTTGCTCTTAGGAACCTTGTTCTCTTGGTTCATGTCTCTGCTCACCACTCTATAAATTGAGCTTGACTCCATTTGTAAGACCACAGACACAATTTCAGGAAGATCCACAGGTTTGCACATGTTCACCACCTCCTTCATTTCCGGTTTCAGACCATTCATAAAAATGCCTTCGAGCTGGCTGTCCGTCAATCCCGTCACCTAGGATGATAAATCTTCGAACTCATGGACATAATCTTCAATGGAACCAGTCTGTTTCAAAGCACATAATGGTTGACTTGGATCCCTTATTTTTTCTCTGGAAAAACGAGCCAACAACCGTTCCTTGAAGTCCCTCCAATCCAAAAAAGGTCTACTTCTTATCTCACTGTTAAACCAGCTTGCCACAGCCCCTTCAAGGCTCACAGAAACCAGTCCCAACTTCTCATCCTCATTATAACCTCCAAGGCGAAAAAATCGCTCAACCTTTACAATCCAGCCATACGTATCTAACCCTTCAAAGATTGGCATCTCTACTCTCCTCAACAAACTGTCGCGATTTGCAATAAAGGTGTTCCCCAAACTATCCTCCATGTTCCTATCACTATGGCCAGGTTCCAGGTTAGTAAAACGTACCTGGTGGTGCCGACGTGACATATTGGGGTTATCGCTGGATCAAACCTCTTTACCGGCTCGATGCGTGTCTCCTTTTTGAAGTAATTCGATCATCAAAGCGAATTTTGACTCAAGCTTCTCCTCCAATGACTCGAACTTTGACTCCAGAGCTCCGAGCCTAGAATTCGTCTGCTTCTCGTGATCGACATGAGCTCCGATCGTCGTCATCAGCGTTTTCGACAAAGATTCCAAGGTTACGGCTGATCCCAATGATGTCTTTCGATTTTCAAACTCCGATTGTGAAATCTGCGTAGGATTCGTCATCTCTGTCACTGAAATTGTCACTTCCACTTCACGATCTATCGATCCAGACGCTACATCGGCACCAATTTGATAAGAACCAAACTCTTTATTGATTTTATCAAAAGATTACAATTGATCCAGCAACAAGCCACAATCGACTTTTGCCCCAATTCTCGGATTCAATGAACCTAGACCCAAAACACAAACAAGATGAAAGACTCTAAATGACTCAGAGGGTCCTATTTATAGTCCATAGGCCCATACAAACTCTAATTCACTCAACTCAGACTTACTAAGCTGTCAGCTCAGCTTCTTCTTTGTCTTCAGCAATCTCTTCTTTGTCTTCAACTCTCTTCTTCTTCCTATAGTAAGCCTTCCACGGCATAACAGTCTCTTACGTGTCTTAGCTTTTCTCTGAGTTGTCCCGAACGAGTTAGTCCCAGAGAGGCCTGCTCGAAAAACCGTTGAACTACTCTTTCAAAGCTTGTAGATCAGGAAAGAACACCTCCGGCAAACTTCCCAGATTGAGTTTGTTTAGGTTCTGTCACACAGGTCATTGCTAAACCAGCTTCAATCGCAGATGCTAGAAGCTTATGTTCTTTATCCTTAGCTTCAAAGTCAAAAACTAGGGACTGTCTTTTTTTTTTAACTAGGGATTATCTTTTATCGGTAGAGCCAATATTAAAGGGAAACGAAAATAGACGAGCAATGGTTTACATTTTTGGATGTTATGTAGGAATCATATCATCTAATATTGCTTTTATACTGAAGATGTATGAGAAAAGTAATCCGTGGCAAGATTTGTGGTTTCATCATCTTCACGACTGTGTTCTGGGCTCCATCTAGTTATCGTCTATTTTTCCACTATGTAGTTCTCCAAACACACAAGAAGATTCAAATCCTCTCCATTGAAGCTACCATTGACGTAGAGAGTCAATAACGTTTTCGCAACATTTCCACTTAACCGAACAGCACAATCGATATCTGACCACGACCTTAATTGGCCACTCTCACCGGATTGAACAAAAAGAGTATTCATAATGGACAAGAGATGGATGGTGATGGTATGCCACCAAATCCACGCCGTATTGCAACCCGGATATCAAAATCCAGTTCTTCAATCGGAAATGTGAATAAGCTTTGAAAGATATCGTGAAGTTTGGTCTTTTTTTTTATATTTCATGTACTGCCATGTGTCTACTTCATTCTCCAAGCAACGACCTTGAAGGGATATTTTGATGCATTTGAGATTGTAGAGCAAAAAGAAAGCTTCTTCAAAGGTTAACTGAATTTGTTAAGAACCGAAACTCGTTTTTATTGATAAAAGAGGATTATACACGATTTAGCTCAAGTTTATCCTCAAAACCTTGAGCTAACCAACAGATACAATGAATCTGGACAATCCACAATTCAAGGTAAAGCTTCTAAATGACTCAGATGGTCTATTTATAAGCATAGCCCTTCACAAACACTAATGCACTCAATTGAGACTCTAAAACCGACTTAAACCTCTCCTTGTGACACGTCGGTTAACTGCTGATCTGATGCAGACCCTCCCTTCTTTTGAGATTTCTTCCTTCTACTAACAACTGCTCTCCACGGTTTAGGCTTACCAATACCCCCGTCGGCAAGAACCAGCTTGTCCTCTAGTGGAAAGTGAGGAAATTGTTGTTTGAGATTAACTACTCTTACCCATGAAGACTCATGGCGAGGCAAGGATTTCCAAATCACCAAAGCTTCTAAAAAACCCTCATTATCGTATCTGGATTCCAAAAGAGTCTCTGGCTCAACTACCAATTCATCCTCTACATATATAGAATGTGGCAATGGCATCACCGTTTGGCCCTGACCCAAGACTGGTTTGAGTTGGGAGACATGGAACACAGGATGGATCCGAGAAGTCTCTGGCAAATGCAGCTTGTAAGCAGCCTTTCCAATGCGTTCTAATACCTCAAATGGTCCATACCATCTCGCAGCCAACTTCTGATAAACTCTTTTCTGCACTGATTGCTGTCGATATGGTCGTAACTTGAGAAATACCATATCACCAATCTGAAATGTCAAATCCTTGCGATGTTTATCAGCATTCTGTTTCATCGTAGCTTGAGCTTTCAGCAAATGACCCTTAACATCAGTGAGTAAAGCATCCCTTTCCTTTAGCATCTGTTCCAGCTCAAAATTGTGTGTGGAACCATGTTCATATCTCAACAATGCTGGAGGATCTCTGCCATAAACCATCTTAAAAGGAGTGCATTGTATCGAGGTATGAAAGGAAGTGTTATACCAAAATTCTGCCCAGGCTAAGAACTTGGCCCAAGTCTTAGGGTGTGTAGAAGCAAAACACCGGAGATAAGTTTCCAAACACCTGTTCAATACTTCCGTTTGACCATCAGATTGGGGATGGTAAGCAGTAGAAAAATGCAGCTTTGTACCAGATACCTTGAAGCTTTCTGTCCAAAAGTCACTTAGAAAAATTCTATCACGATCTGAAATGATAGACTTAGGATAGCCATGGAGACTGACCACTTCTTGAACAAATTTATTGGCCACATCAACTGCAGTATATGGATGTTTCAACCCAATAAAATGGCCATATTTACTCAGTCTGTCCACAACCATCAGAATCACATTGACATGCTGAGACATGGGCAATCCTTCTATGAAATCCATGGAAATGCCTTCCCAGATCTGAACCGGTAGTGGAATTGGTTGTAACAAACCAGCTGGTGATAATGTGGAATACTTGTTGGTTTGACAGATAGTATATTCTGACACATATTTCTGAACCACTGATTTCATCTTTTGCCAATAAAACATGGCCTGGATTCTCTTCAATGTCTTTAAGACTCCAGAGTGTCCACCCATAACTCCATCATGGCATTCCTGCAAGATTAAGGGAATCTGCTTTGACTGTGCCGGAATGACTAACCTCTGTTTATAGAACAGACGACCATCCACAAGAGAATAACCATGTTTGACTTGTTCACCAGTTGAAACTTTAACCAACAGTTGTTGTATGGCAGAGTCTTGATCAATCTCTTGATACATATCTTGTAGCTGTAAAGGGGATGGCACCGTCAAAGCCACAAAAGAGTGAGAAGAAAGACTCTCCGAAGACTGAACAATCCTAGACAATCCATCTGCAGCTTTGTTCTCGGACTCCAATTTATATTCAATCTCAAACTCATACCCCAATATCCGGGTTAACCATCTTTGATAGTCCAGAGTTATTTCTCTTTGTTCCAACAGATGTTTCAAACTCTTCTGATCAGTTCTAACCACAAATCTCCTTTCCAACAAGTAATGTCGCCATTTTTGAATAGCCATAACAATAGCCATCAGTTTTCTTTCGTAGACAGGCTTAAGTTGCTCTCTAACCTTCAAACCATAGCTGAAAAAAACAATAGGGTGCTTGTCCTGCATCAACACAGCCCCTAAACCGAACCCGGAGGCATCTGATTCCACTATGAAGACCTTGTTAAAATCAGGAAGAGCCAACACTGGTGCCGAAATCATAGCCTTTTCAATCTGTCAAAAGCTAATTGGGTCTGTTCTGTCCACTCAAATTGTTCCTTCTTTAATAACTCTGTAAGAAGTCTGGCTAACAAGCCATAGTTTTGGACAAATCGTCTATAATATCCAGTGAGCCCCAAAAATCCTCTTAATTCTTTCACATTTCTAGGCACTGGCTAGTCTTGAACAGCAACAATTTTGGCCGGATCTGTGGAGACACCTTGAGTAGAGATAATGTGTCCCAAGTATTCTACTTGAGGCTTGGCCAAACATGCACTTCTTTCTGTTTGCAAACAACTGGTGATGCTTAAACACTTCTAACACCTGTTGTAAATGGTGAACATGTTCTTGTACTGTAGTACTAGAAACCAGTATGTCATAAAAAAAAACTAGCACAAATTTCCGAAGAAATGGCCTGAAAACCTCATTCATCAAGGCCTGAAATGTGGCTGGTGCATTGGTCAATCCAAAAGGCATAACAAGAAACTCAAAATGGGCATCATGAGTTCTAAAGGCTGTCTTTTCAATGTCTTCTTCTTTCATTCGGATCTGATGATAACCAGACCTGAGATCGAGTTTAGAAAACAGTTGTGCACCACATAGCTCGTCCAACAACTGATCTATCATCGGAATAGGATATTTATCCGGTATATTAGCTCTATTTAGTGCCCTGTAGTCGACACAGAACCTCCAAGACCTGTCTTTCTTCTTTACCAACAAAACAGGACTTGAAAAAGGACTGTGGCTAGGTCGAATAGTTCCTACTACTAGCATCTCTTGCACCAATTTCTCCATTGCCTCTTTGTGTGCATAAGGGTATCTATAAGGTCTGACACTTATAGGACCAATGCCAGGTTGAAGCGAAATGCCATGTTCTCTTCCTCTGATTGGTGGAAGACCGTTAGGTTCCTGGAAAACTTCTGCAAATTCGTGAAGTACAGCCTCTATGTCCACTGGGATAGGGACCACTACACTGCTCTCCACTGCTACACTATGAAAGTCTAATCCCACACCTTTGTTTTGCGACACATAGGTAGGTTTCAGGAACTTTAGAGAAACTTTAGGGAAATGCAAAGAAGGATCACCCCGCAACATCACTTGGTGACCCTGATGCATAAAGGACAACTCTTGACTCTGCCAATCTATTTGGCATCTTCCCAAGGTCTGCAGCCATTGTATTCCCAAAATCACATCGGCATTACCTAACTCCAAGGCAATGAAATCTGCATTAAACAACAACCCTTGTATCTCAAAATTCACATTTCTGCACACTCCCAATCCTTTCACTTGAACTCCTGTCCCCAACAAGACTTCGAGATTATCTCTTTCCATGGTTTTTGATCGTGCCTTCTAGACCAGAGATGGGGCTATAAAATTGTGAGTAGCTCCACTATCTAGCATGACCACCACCTGTTGTTTCTTAATGACTCCCAACATTTTGGTAGTTGTAGGAGAAGATAATCCCAAGAAGGAATTGAGAGACAATTCCATCAGTTCTCCTACATATTCCACATCCCCTTCATTCCACTCTTCTCTGGTCTCATCCAATACTTCCATCTCAAAGCCATTGATCACTGTTAACACTTGTAAACTTCTGTTAGGGCACCTGCCATTGACCAAGTGTGACTTGGACCACTTTTCATCACATTTATAACACAAGCCAAGTCTCCTTTTCTCAGCTAACTCCTCTTTTGTCAACATCTGCTGAGGTCTTGCATAACTTGTATTGGCCTGTCGAGAAACAGATGGAGGTAATGCCGGAGTAACGGTTTTCATTTTCCATCCAACTTGAGAATTAGGTTCTGAAACAGCTTTGAAATTGTTCTGATATGTTCCTGACAACTTCCTACTCTGCATATCTTTACACATCATTATGTATAAAGAACTTGATTCCATTTGTAAAGCCCAGGAGATCATATCTGGCAAGTCAACTGGTTTACACATATTAACCACCTCCTGCATCTCTGGTTTTAACCCATTCATAAAGATCCCTTCTAATTGAGAATGATAGACTGCATCAATTTGTTAAGAACCGAAACTCGTTTTTATTGATAAAAGAGGATTATACACGATTTAGCTCAAGTTTATCCTCAAAACCTTGAGCTAACCAACAGATACAATGAATCTGGACAATCCACAATTCAAGGTAAAGCTTCTAAATGACTCAGAGGGTCTATTTATAAGCATAGCCCTTCACAAACACTAATGCACTCAATTGAGACTCTAAAACCGACTTAAACCTCTCCTTGTGACACGTCGGTTAACTGCTGCTCTGATGCAGACCCTCCCTTCTTTTGAGATTTCTTCCTTCTACTAACAAATGCTCTCCACGTTTTAGGCTTACCAGAATCCATTTCTCGACTTGATCCGCAGATAGAACGAGTCTGCCAAAACAACAACGGTTGAGAAGTTCAGCTTGCTCTGGCTCAACCACTAGAAGCACAACTCGAGAGGGAACCCGAGGGTTCTGTTTTTGGCTAGCGAGAGCTGGAGCTCTGAGACTGATTTTGAAACAGGTTCTGCAAGAGCTTTTGATTCAGCACCTATCCATTTCCACCTAGGCGCCATGGAATGGAACTGCATATAGCACTAAAGATCAAACCTTTTGAAGCATTTTAGATAAAACCACACAACAAAGATAACTTATATGCTTATGCTTAGTTTATTAGCAATTACAAGTCTTATGTCTAGGACTCAGACAGAGATTGATTTAAGAGTCATTTCTTATAAATCACAATCAGAATACTACTTGTTGAAGAAGTACAGAAAAAACATAAAACAGGCAAAGAAGAGTTTCAAAGAAGAAGGAAAGGTAAACAATTTGGAAGCTTTACAACAGAAGTTATGATAAGGCTACACAAAACACAATTTTAATTGACAAGTTATGATACTAAAATTAAAGTCAACTCATCCATTCTTTCTCATAATTTACATCACTTTTTGAGATTTAAAGGACTAAAAGATTATAATAAGGCAAATCCAAATGGTTTGAAATCAAAGCAAAACAATTATATCAACAAACATAATCAAACCAAGCTTAAGATGCACAGTCCGTACGCTCTCAATTCCAACATCTTCCCTATTAATCATTCTTGTCTGCTATTATTTCATTACAATCAGCATTCGGATCAGATACGAGATCCTGATACTGCAGCAGATCAAGCATCGACGAGGAGATAAACAATCAAAACAGAAGAAAAAACTACTTAGATAAACAATTAAAACAGAGGAAGAGAATATACCACACATCTTTTGCCGTAGTGTTGCCAGAGTGTCTATCGCCGGTTGCCGTCTGGAGATTCAATAAGCAGAGGCGATGGTGATGAAGAAATCAACAGTGAAGAGGCAGCTCGAGTAGGGGAAGTCTTGAACTCTCGATAACACTCACCAAACCATTTGATAAGCCTTGGCAGTCATATTATAGAAGAAGGAAGAGAAGTGAAGAGGAGGAGAGGCTCGTTGATGAGCTGGCAATAGAAGATTACTGTTTATGTTCTTCAACTACAGGATAATCAGAGCCGTATCCAGATATCAGATTACTGTCCGACTCTTCTTCTTCTTCAGACCAAACTGGATAAATGATCTTTGTTCTGTTCTTCCCAAAATCATCCTCAACAGATTTCCGATAAAGTCCCCTACTTCTGTCAAGAAACCCTTGATTCATCATGTTTGCGAATTTTTCCCTCATTTCAACGAGAGGGTGTTTTTCAAGGAGATGCCGCCTATCATATGCTTCTCTGAGGATCACTGTCTGTGTATCACACTTCATAGAAATGTAGAAAATACCAGGGTGGCGCTCAAATACTTTGGTGAACTTCTGGGGAAGTGCAAAGGGTTTACGAAGATTGCTCACGTTTTTCCTCTCCATCTTTTTCCCAATTGTTAGATGAAGAAGTTCGTGAAACACTCCGACATTTCTCTTCTCGGACAAATCAGTTCTTGGATCCAAATGGGATGCATTGACATAAGGTGAGGTATAAGGGAGTCTCTGCCATTCTTGAAGCCACTCCATGCTCTTCCTCTTCAGCCCAAACCCCCTAGTAAATTTGACCGGGAAAGCCACACAATTGTTATTTCTCAGGCCTTGTTTAAGTTGCAGTTGGGAAACAGCGAGGCGTTCATCCCAATGCACCAACTTCAATCCGACAAGATCGCTGGAAAACTTCACCAAAGAGAATAAATCCGGGTGATTAGGAATCAACGAGTGTTGATAATCATAAGGCAGACCCATATCCCATCGGAGATGGTCAATGGAGTGTAGAGGAAGTGTTCTTTCACGCGTAAGCATAAGAAGTTTGCACAACCTGGCAAGAACATCCCCTTTGTTCACCTGCAGAACATGAGCTTCTTTACGGTGGACATCTATGGCCTCAGGCGTTAAACCAAAACAGGGAACACGAGTACCTGCACTATCCCTAAAGCAATGCTCCACAAAAATGTTGGGATACCTCCGGATAAAAGCGGCAAGCTTAAGATCTGGAGGCAGACCGAGCTGGGCACGGTGCGGGGAGAGGTGGAAGATGGGAAGTCTAGAATGAGGAGAAGACGAGATAACCGAAACAAGATTGGAAACAGCTCTAAGATGCCTTTCACGAACCACAACAGCATCAAGTTCCTTATCTTTCACCCATTTCAACTTTACGTTAACTAAACCACATGTCTGCTGGAAACCAAACCCTTGTCTGCATTTACACAAACTGGTAGAAGATAAGCTAGCCCTTCCCTGCAACAACCACCCCATTGTCCGATGGACAGAAACCCTAATATGGATTACTAGCGATTAGCCTCTGAGAAATCCAAGCATAGATTTTCATAAATTCACAGCTAAATTGGAGAAGAATTTAGAAGATTGAGAAGAAGAAGAAGAATAATATCAATCTACATCATCAAAAGCATGTTGGCTATGAAAATTCTTCAATCAGGAGGAGGTTCTTGTGGTATGCCTGCAATCAGCGACGGCAAGTTACAGAGACGATTGATTTTTTTTTTTTTTCCTTAATGGGCCGGTGGACCCACTTAAGGGTAATATGGGTCGGGTCGGCTTGAGCGGGTTAGAAAAAGAAAAGGTCAAACCCGGAGGAATATTGTGTGGCGATTGCGTCTTCTACACAGTTCTGAAGCAACAAGAAAACAGGGTTTTGCTAGGGTTTTAAACTTGGCTGCTCTGCCTCGACCCGACCCCTCTCTACACTTGTTATTGTTACTCGCGAAATCTCCATAGAATCTTACCAGAACCTAATCATCGAAGCCTCCACAAAAATGGTCCCTACCAATGGCGCAAAGGTTCTTCGCTTGTTCACTCGTCGATGTCTGTCATCAAAGCTTCTTCAAGATTTTGGCAATTGGGTTGGTTCTCCTCTTCTTCTTCTTCTTCTTCTTCTCTGTCTCTCTTTCTTTTAATTTTAAATCGGCTAACTTTGTATTTCTGTGTCTTGGGGAATCTGCAGAATTTGAGGGGAATATCTGGTGGGAGTTATAGGAGATTGAATACCGGTGTTGGCAATCCTGCCAAATTGATTGGAGATTACGCTTCAAAAGCTGGTAATTGCTTCATAGGGAAATGCATTTTATGAATTGTTTGTGTGTTATGAGTCGAATTGAGTGTTGCCAGATGTTCTTCTAATGTAGGGCATGATCGGAAATGGATCAACTTTGGAGCTTTTAGTACTAATTTTGGTTCAACAAGGTTTATTCATGGAACAGGTAGCATCGGAGGTTCCTTAATTCTGACGGTTTTTAGATTGTTTTGTAATTGAATCTTGTAAGCAGCTTTTGATATTTTGCGTTTTTAAATTCTAGGTTCTTCATCTATGTCCTCTAAGGACTACTATGAACTTCTTGGAGTGAGCAAGAATGCCCCAGAGGGTGAAATCAAGAAGGCTTATTATGGGGTAGGGACAATATGGTTGAGTGTTTTGTGGACGGGATCCAATATGTTCATTTTATAGGCCTCCTGGTTCTCATTGATTGATTCTATTATTTGTATCTTTTTCCAGCTTGCTAAAAAACTCCATCCTGACATGAATAAAGATGACCCAGAAGCTGAGCAGAAGTTCCAAGAGGTCTCAAAAGCATATGAAGTGAGTTTCACAGCTTAAACGGAATATTTTGGTATCATCTGTTAGAATCTTATACTGAAACTGGTTTGGGTCGTTTTGTATCAGATTTTGAAAGATAAGGAGAAGCGTGACCTTTATGACCAGGTACATAGGCCTCATAATATTTCTTTGATTCCGCTATAGCAAGTTGGCATTTTTTTTGTTGCTCCCTTGATTACCTATGTCAGATGTGATCTAAGTTTGTTGTCATCTCTGCAGGTTGGACATGAAGCATTTGAGCAAAATGCTAGTGGTGGGTTTCCAAATGATTCAGGCTTTGGTGAAGGGTTTAACCCATTTGATATCTTTGGGAGCTACAATGGCGATGTAATACCTTTCTTTCTTGGTTTCTATCTAACATGTTCCACTCAAAAGAATATTGTTTACTACTTAGATAGCCTTCAGTTCTTATCTGTTGATATTTTTTGATAAAAATTGCCAAGTCATTTTTACTTTCAAATGTAAATGGCTAACATATCAACAACATCCATGGTTTACATGTTAATTCTTTCAAAAATCAGATCCTCAAGAACATGTTCAGGCAAGATGTTGGAGGTCAAGATGTCAAGGTATTACGATTTGCTTATTTTCTCAGAGAGCATTTTTCTTCACCAAGATTAATATGTTTCTCTTTCTTTCCTTCTTTACTGTGTAAGGTTTTGCTTGATCTTTCTTTCATGGAAGCTGTTCAAGGATGCTCCAAAACTGTGACTTTTCAAACCGATGTGGCTTGTAATTCTTGTGGTATGTATATATTATTACAATCAAAGTGCTTTAGATGTTGTTATTGTCTCAATCTCAAGTTAATTTTTGCTGTTTTCTTTCTTCTTCCCTTCTCATTCAGGTGGACAAGGTGTTCCTCCTGGTACCAAGCGTGAAAAATGCAAAGCCTGTAATGGCTCTGGGATGGTCAGTATCATGTTACAAAACTCTAGTTTGAACACTGTAATTATGATTTTTGTTTTTATTATGGTTTTAAAGTGTTACAGTTACGTTTTTCAGACAACAATGAGAAGTGGTATATTAAGCATCCAAAGAAGTTGCCAGAAGTGTGGTGGATATGGTCACACATACTCAGTATGTCATGTATTTGATTATTGCAACTTTTGTATCATATGCGTAGCGTTTATTTGTGTATGAATGTCTACATATATGTGAAGACACAAACCCTCTTCTGTTAGATTTATCTCAAAATGTTTGGTCTTTAACTAGGTTTCTATATTGCTCATCAATTTTCTTGTGTTGGTATTACTAGAGTGTTTGCAAGTCCTGCAGAGGGGCTAGAGTGGTTCGAGGACAGAAGTCAGTGAAAGTCAATATTGATCCAGGTAATTTCTTATTGCATATCTATTTGTAATTACGAAAATTGTGCAGTCTTCATCCCGTTAACCTCTTTAATTGTTCACATTTGTTTCATCTTCCAGGGGTTGACAATAGCGATACATTAAAGGTGGCAAGAGTTGGTGGGGCTGATCCTGAAGGTGACCAACCTGGAGATCTTTATGTTACTATCAAGGTGACTTTACTACTGAAGTCAACTTTCTAATGGACAGTCATAGTGAATAATTTCGTTGAGTTCTCAATAACTTGGATATATTCCTTTTCAGGTTCGTGGAGATCCTGTGTTCCGCAGAGATGGATCAGATATTCATGTGGATGCGGTTCTCAGTGTTACCCAGGTGAAAATAACATGCTCTTGTCAACCCTGTCTCTAAAACTTTATAGGTGCTTTTGCCGTCAGCACTTATTTTCGGGCACATCTAGTGCAGTATCCATGAGCTCTATTGCCATTTTTGTATTGTTCCTTATAACTGAGTATATTCTCCATATTTTGTCAGGCCATTCTTGGAGGAACCATTCAAGTTCCAACCCTTACCGGTGATGTTGTCGTGAAGGTTTCTGAAAACTTTTCACATTCTTACATGTTTTAGGATTTTGCTCTGGTTATACCAACGGCCAAAAATGCTTGCCGGCTAAGTGAACAATTTCTACAACGTGAAATAGGCATTTGCCAGAGCTTCTGAGCTTCGGAGTATCTTATTCTTTAATGAAAAAGCAGATCAGATTTTTGTTTGCTAGCTAACTGCTACGGCTGGTCTGGGAACTTCTCCAGCAATATAATATGGAAACTGTTTTGTTGCAGGTCCGTCCTGGAACCCAACCTGGTCAGAAAGTAGTGCTTAGAAATAAAGGTGAGCTCTTTTTGCTTGTGTCCATTATTTCAGTTGTGGAATACCTGAAAGATGAGAAAAACTTTTGAGTATGATCTTCTTAGCTAGATATAATTACCGTCTCACTGGATATTGAGAGCAAGACAGATAAAAAGCAAGTTCATCAAATCCATACGGAAGCTGGGGACAGTGTTAAGTAGATTCTTGTTTGTTTACTTATCAAATCACATGCGTTTGTTTACGATACAAACAGGTATTAGAGCAAGAAAGTCTACTAGATTTGGGGATCAATATGTGCATTTCAACGTCAGCATCCCTGCGTAAGTGCCATAAAGCCCCAAGTAAATTGTGTTTGGAAATGGTATAATAGTCAGGTGCCACATTGCAATCTCATATGTTTGTTTTGGCAGAAACATAACGCAGAGACAGCGTGAACTGCTTGAGGAATTCAGTAAAGAAGAACAAGGTGAATGCGAGCGACGCACGGCTTCCGGGGCTTCTCAGTGAAAACCTACAAAAGCTATTTTTTTTTGTGGCTGTATCAGAGAACCGCGTGGATCATCCTTCTTCATGGATATATCAATCAGACATGGTTGAGATTATATTACGTAGGATTAGTGAGGGTAATGTTTGGGTTTTCCTTTTAACTAATTCTACAACGCTAGAAGAAAAAGAAAAAAAAAGAAGAAGAAGCGTGTGCTGTTATTGCCAGTTTACTTTTTTTGCTTCTCAAGGTTTCAGGGGTTTATAGATAGCGTTGCTTATTACTCGGACATGTCATGGTGATACGCTTCATCTCTTGATTCTCGTCGAACCCTTTTTAACAATTCCCAATTTTTTTTTCTTTTTGTCGTTCACACTTGTCAAGTTTAAGCATCAACATTTTTTTTTTTCATCTGAATTATATAGGGTCGATTACATAACACACTTTTCCAACTTTCTCTTTGATAATACACTTTTCCACTGTATATTTCATGTTAATCATAATATACGCTCATTAAACTTCTCTGGTGGTGGGAAAATGGCTTTTTTTTTTTTTTTTAATTCGGGCTATTTTCATGTACCAATTTAATTTTTTCTAAAACTAAACATTTGTTCAAATTCACTACATAAACCAGTTTTCGTTATGCAAAAAACAACATTAATTTAAACATGATTAGTTAATTTTAACGGTTTGCTGAGTTGGCCGACACGTTGACAAAAGAGTTGATTGCGTGTAATCAAAACGACGTCGTTTTAGTATTTTAATCACAACGACGTCGTTTTGAATTTGAGGGAAAAAAACTGAAATTAGGGTTTAGTTTAGCCTTTATATATAACTAGATTTAGGACCCGCATATATGCGGGTTTATAATTTATTATCTTATAATCTGTGAACAAATAAAAAAACACGAAAAAATAGAAAACAAAATCAGATCATCCGTAAAAAAAGATTGAGAACTCTAATACAAAACCACTGATTGAGAAATTTAACAGTTATTTATTTATTTTGATTCATTTATTATCGGATTTTCAATTAAATTCTATAACATATTTCAAATAATTAGTTTTCCTATTCCCATTTGAATTAGATTTAGTTTTTTACTATTTTGCTATATTTATTTTTCAAAATTTTGATAAATTGATTATCATATTTCTATTTAAACTATTGTTACTCTTTTAATATTCTATAAACCTGTAAAAAAAAAACTAAACACGAAAAAATGAAAAAAAAAAATCAGATCACCCGTAAAAATAAATAAAATAAGATTGAAAATATCGATGCGAAATCACTAATAGAGAAACCCAACAATTAGTTATTTATCTTGATTCTGCTATTTTTTCTTATATTATATTATTTTCAATTAAATTTTGTCATATTTTTTAAATAATTAGTTTTTCATATTCCTATTTAAATTAGATTTACCTTTTATTATGTAGTTACTCATATTTATATATATTTTTCAAAATCTGACGAATTGATTCTCATATTTCTATTTGAATTAAATTTACTTATTTTTAATCATACTTATATTGTTTTGTTTTATAAATCTAACGGCTGAGATTTAGTTTTAACTAAAAGGATCTCAAATCATCATTCGGGGAAAGATTGCGTCCTTTCTTTCCCAAATCAACGCTTTTCATCGATTTATATTCATGTTCAGATTTTTCTTTTCTCTTCAATTTTTATTCTCAAAACCCATAAACGTGTTTCTCACTTTGTTTTTTTTTTAACAATCAATGAAGTTGATGGCAGAGATTGTTCCTTCTAACAACGCTTCGATGGCATAAATTTCCGGCGAAATTGAGAGTCGCATGAACTTTGATTCATTCGCTCCGATATTCCTCTCTTCATCATTCTCGCTTGCTTACACAATTGGTATTTGGGCTTTTGAGATTATGAAAATTTTGTGGTTTTGTAGCTATGATTAAGATTATTCTGCTGCTACAATTTGTAGATTGATTGAGTTTTCAACAAAATATTTGTGTCCGCTTTCTCTATGTTCTCCAATTATCTCTTTATGCCTTTGTTATTTCTCCTCTGTCTGCTTTCTTCATGATTTAGTTAACTTGCTCATACGGAATTGTCGAAATTTTTCCGTCTTTTTCTGCATCATCATAAATGGACGAACATGTGTTTTTCTTAAAGAATATGTCATTTTAGAACTATTCTTTTGACGTCACTTATCTACTTTGTTTATTCATTTGCAAACGAGGGTGAGAGAATGGAATTTTTATGCCTTTATACAATATAATTATTTTTCTCCTATATAGTTGACTTGAACATTCTTTAGATCTTTGTTCTCTGTGTTCATGAGTTTTATCCGGTTTTAGGATTTCATAATCGACCGAATCATGATATATCAAATGTTCACTATTATATGCTTTTCTAATTTGCGTGAAAGAATTTTAGTGTGCTTTTGTGATCTTCGATTTTTAGGCAATGTATAAAGTATGATGTTGTTTCTTAAAAGCGAATTTTCAAAATCAGTCTTTTCTCTTTTGTAAATGGAGATATGGTTGCTTTACTTGTAGAAGACTGTTGTGATCAGAGCGAGCTATTACGGTTGTCATTATCCAACTATGAGGAACAATTCCCTTCTTCGCTCATGTCTCTTCAACCAATAATTTTTAAAAGACACAATGTTTCATAAAGACCTATTAACTATTGTATAAGAAGAAAAATAACAGAGCACCATCAAATCGTTCAGAGTTTCACTTCAAATGACATCGATTCTCTTTGATTAATCATTTTTCCAATCATTTGTAGGCCCTGATTCAAAGGTAAACTCGCCACCGCTCTCGATCTTGCTCTTGCATACTTGTTTTTTTTTATAACCTTATTTATCTTTCTCTAGCTATTTCTCTGTTTTCTGGTTTTTTTGTTTTCGGTTTATGCACTAAATAAATGAACATAAAACTATCACTTAGTTATAAGTTATCGTTGTATTTACGCCGATTGTCTTTATCAAAGATAATCACATATTAAAAAAAAAACAAATGAACATATGATCGGGTCATGTCCATCCATGGTGAATTGGATCATAAATGTCATGTCGCCCATGGTATCATTGTTCTTCTTTGAACGGGTTTGTAGTCAATCTTAATTATAAATAATTGTTCTAGTAGTTTTCAAGTATCTTATATGTCAATTGTTTTCTATTGATTTTGTTTTGTTTGTTCTCTAAAACTTCGTTACGTCGCTATGTCTATTATGCATCGCTCTGTCTATTATGCATTGACGTTCAAATGTCTGTTTTCAAGAAATTTTTCTTTATCATTCTCTTGTCTGAATTCGAAGAAAAATGTATGGCTACCGCCTTGCTTTTGGACAGTGATGCCGTCGTTTAAGAGAATTCATTGTTGCTGGAGCGATTCTTCTGTTTCTTCGAAAAATGGTGGAGTTGATGTCGTGAAGTATTTTCCAACGAGACGGTGAGAAGAATAGCTATCGAACATGTTTGCTTTTACAAGAGTTTGATTTAGAGTCAGAACGTGATAGATGAAACATGTTACAATTCTTCGTTCTTCTTATGTTTTATAAGAAACGTAAAAATATAAATAAAAACTCTTTTCGTTTTCCATGTTAAATCGGGAAAAACTTTTTAATTTATTTTAATTCTTCAAACTTTTTCCTTCAATTAAATTCCTAAACACATGTTTGATCCGATTCGTGTAGCTTAACTATTCGTAGCGTAGAATGTTTCCGCATAATTTCACTAGACCAAACGTTTCCTACACTAAACGAGGCGTCTGTTAAACCACAAAACCTTTTGTTAAAATCCTCACTATTTTTTTATTTCCTCTGTGACTCAAAAATATGCATTTCAGCTCAGATCCTTATTTAAATAAATTCATCTAACGGTTGAGATAATTTTTTTAATTCATCCAATGGTTTTGATTTAATCCCTGAATGTTACTAATTAAACGAAACGGTTCTTTCTTAAAACAAAGCGTCTTCTCAACAAACGACTCCTCATCCCAGTTGTAGAATCTCTTTACTACTTCATCCGAAAAGACAGTTTCAATACTCTAATTGATAAGAAGCCTTTTCCCACTGCATCAATTGGGTTTATTCAACTGGTTCGATAAACCATCATTCAATTGTCCTTATGCCTACCACTGGTTCTTGGAATTGCTTTCTCAATTTATCTTACTTTGTTGTGCTTTTTCAGTTCTACTTTCATTATAATTGAAAGATATCGTGATACAAAATGAATTTGTCTTCGCTTTTCAGATTTTTTTTATAAATCTATGATTGCACTCAATTTACCGCGACACCATGGTCTTGAAGAATAAGAAGACTCAACCGAGTCTTCAGCATTTGTTTTATGGGTTTTGACTAAGTTAAGTCTTAGAATAAGTCTTCCTAATTTGTAGGAGACGTTTGAATAAGTTGCAACAATTCTAGGAAGTTTGTTTAAGGTTGTTAGTCTTTTGATTATTTAAGTCTCTTTGATGTAACTTTTTTAGGATCAATCGAAATATTCAGTTCCATATTTGCTATGTTTCAACAAGTGGTATCAGAGCTTGTTTCTTAAAAGTTCTTTGCGGGTTGAGTGAGAAGAGTATAAAGAGTGAAAATGAGTGAAAAAGAAGGGCTGTTAAGTATTCCAAAGTTCGATGGTGATTATGAGCATTGGGCGATGCTCATGGAGAATCTGTTGAGATCGAAGGAATGGTGGGATCTCATTGAGACCGGAGTCATGCAGCCAGAGAGAAACGTGATATTGACTGGACCTCAAAGGACGGAGCTTGCGGAGCTGAAGCTCAAAGATCTTATGGTGAAAAACTATCTCTTTGCATCGATAGATAAGACGATTCCGAAGACAATTGCTAAGAAGGATACATCAAGAGATATTTGGGAATCCATGAAAACAAAGTATCAAGAAAAAAAAAGAGTTCAAAGTGCACAATTGCAGAGGCTGCGAAGAAACTTTGAAGTGCTAGAGATGAAGGAAGGAGACTTAATCACAGAGTATTTCTCTAGAGTTATGGTGGTGGCTAACGACATGAGGAACCTAGGTGAAGACATGCCCGACGCCAAGGTAGTGGAGAAAATACTTCGAACTCTTGTGGAGAAATTTACGTATGTTGTGTGTGCAATAGAAGAATCAAATGATATCAAGGAGCTGTCAGTGGACGAGTTACAAAGCTCTTTGCAGGTGCATGAACAGAATCAGAATCTTAGTAAGCATATTGGAGAAGAGCACGCCTTAAAGATGGAAGATGGAAGAGGACGAGATGGATACTTTCAAGGCCGAGGAAGAGGTGGATATCGAGGAGGTAGAGGAGGACGAGGCAGAGGATACCCAAGTTTCAACAAAGATAATATTGAATGTTACAAGTGCCATAAGATGGGACACTTTAAAAATGAGTATCCTAGCTGGGAGAAGACGGCTAATTACGCAGAATTAAATGAAGATGTGTTACTTATGGCACAAGTAAATCTCACAAAGAAAGAAGAAGAATACGTGTGGTACTTGGACTCGGGCTGCAGCAACCACATGTGTGGTATTAAAGAGTGGTTTATAGAATTTGATGACAAGTTTCGTCAACATGTCAAACTTGGAGATGATAGAAGGATGCAAGTCGAAGGAAAAGGGAACCTGCGGCTGGAGATTAATGGCACAACTTAGGTGATCTCCTATGTCTATTTTGTACCAGGACTGAAGAATAATTTACTAAGTGTTGGTCAACTGCAACAAAAGGGGTTAAGAATCATTATAGAAGACGACATGTGCGAAGTTTGGCATAAGCAGCAGAGAAGATTAATTATGCAGTCGACAATGTCCACAAACAGAATGTTTGTGATATTAGCCAAGGTGAGAGCGCCTAGAGGAGAGATGGAGGCGAACCATCTACATAGCTCTATTGAAGTTGCAGAGGAAATATGGCAGAAGAGGTTTGGGCATTTAAATCACAACAGTCTGGCAACACTGGCAGAGAAAGAGATGGTAACAGGATTACCAAAAATCAGCATCGATGGTGTTGTATGCGAGATCTGCATGAAGGGAAAACAGAGCCGCGAAAATATTCCGAAGCAGAGCGTGTGGAGATCAAGCCGAGGGCTAAATCTGGTGCACAGTGAATTTGCGGTCCGATATCACCTATCTCAGAAAGCGGAAAGAGGTATATAGTCAACTTTATTGATGATTATAGTCGCAAGTGCTGGACCTTCTTTCTTACAGAGAAATCATAAGCCTTCAAGACGTTTAAGGAGTTTAAGGTGACTGCAGAAAGAGAGCTAGGCGAGCTCGTGGTATGCTTGAGAACCGATAGAGGAGGAGAGTTCAATTCCAAAGCATTTCAAGAGTACTGCGCAGAGAATGGCATCAAAAGACAACTCACAGCGGCTTACACTCCGCAACAAAATGGGGTAGCTGAGAGAAAGAATATAAGCGTAATGAACATGGTGAGATGTATGCTGTTTGGTATGAAAGTGCCACTGATATTTTGGCCAGAAGCAGTTCAGTATGCGGTGCATATACTAAATAGGAGCCCAACATCAATCTTAGGAGATGTGACACCTGCAGAAAAATGGAGTGAACACAACCTTCATTGGAGCACCTGCGAGTCTTTGGTTGCGTAGCTTTCGCGTTGATCCCATATGAAAGACGCGTTAAACTGGATGAAAAGAACATCAAGTGTGTGATGTTTGGTGTCAGCAAGGAGTCGAAGGCATATCGACTCTATAATCCGTTAACAAAGAAGATTATAATCAGTAGAGATATAAGGTTTGATGAGAAGAAATCGTGGAGCTGGGATGAAGATGTAGAAAAGAATAAATTCATAGAAAATCCGACCAATGACGAAGAAGAAGTACAAGAAAATTCACATGAAACAACAGAAGGAGAAGAGAGTAACGACGAGCAAGAAGAAGTGGCAACAGAACCAGAAAACGCAGAGCAAAGTGCCGGTGTTGGTGCGAGTGGAAGTGGGGCTGGAAGAGTTCTGCAAAGACCGGCCTGGATGAAAGACTATGAGTGTAAAGGCATGGGATTATACATGGAAGAAGATGGTGAAGAACTGGTAGCATTGTTTGTTGGAAGATGATCCAGAAAATTCGATAGTTAGTCATGTTTGATCTTATATACTTCTGTGGACTCTTGACTTATCATGTTTCAATAAACCTAATCATGGGTATATGAATTAGGAGAACAGAGGAAGGAAAGAACAGAGGAGTTTCATCGGAAAAAGGGTTAGAATTGGTCATGAGGTATCAATTCAAAATTATATTGTCATCTTTTTGGAATCATCTGGAGATTGGAAGGGTGTCTTCACTTGAGATTATTAAAGGATTTGGAGTTTTGTAGTTCGGTTAATGCATAACATAGTTTCCTTATAGCTTTAGAGATATAATTTGGTATGAAGGACATAGTAAGATGGTGATAGGATGTGGAAGTGTTACGTATAAAAAGAAGGCTCAAAGTGGAGACTCTGATGTTAAGTTGGCAGTGAAAAAGCAGCCTAAAAAAGCAAGACGAGAAAGAAAGGGGTGACACATGAGAGAAGAGAGATTAGTATAAAGAGAATAAAGAGTTGTAAGAGAAGGATCATATATGTGCAGAGGATTTGTGAAGGAAATCAGAGAGCTTATTCTCTGGTATAGAGCAATAGAGTCTCGTGACTCTGTTGAGGACAATAAGAAAGGAGGAACGAGTCTTTGATCTTATCAAATGATTTTTAGAGGTGATGGGATCCTCGTGAGGAACAAAACATGAAGTTTTATCTCGTATCTCCGAGATTTGGCAAGAGAGATATGGTTATGGCGAATCATGTCGATGAGTCATGGTTCGGTGAAAGATTATTTAGTGTAATCGAGGTCGATGAGAGACGATCTCCATTTCTAAGCGCAAAACAAACATGTGTATGAATGTGAAAAACAAATACATTTTATTGGTCATACAACTCTTATATGTGGATTATTTATCAATGTTTAATGCTAGATGAATCTGAAAACTTCTCTTATGATTTAAAACTCAGTTAATTTTTATTTAATTTTATCAAGCGTTTGCTTAACTTTTGGTTAATTCTTTTTTAGTATCGCTAGCATAAGGAAACAAATGTTGAGGGTAGGCATCACTATCCCATGACAAAATTGTTTTTATGCTTTTAGTGGGTAAAAAGACATTAGTGTTTAGATTAATTTTGAATTGACTAAAGTTTTTTTATTTTCTAGAAGATGAAAGTAATTAAAAAAAAAAATCATTCGCATTGTTATAAAGAGATTAACAATACTAATATCATGAATTTCATTTTTTCACGCGACAACGCACGAATTTATTTCCTAGTCTTAATCCTACTAACTAATAGCAGCTGTTTGGAGTCTCTTGGGCTATCCACGTCAGCAAAAAAAACTCACCCTAAAACGATGACACGTCAGATTAGTTAGCATTCGGGCCTCTCCTTATGTCCACGTCGCTTATTTGACAATTCCTTGCAAGCCTGCCACGCCAGCAAGCTACCTTCTCGCTTCACGCTTCACGCTTCTTCGTTTCGCTTTGTTACATAGTATGTCGTTTCTTCTTCCAAATTTAATGTCAAGATGGTAGTATTAAATAAATTTGCAACGCTGCCTCTTCATTTTCTTAATCCACAAATATTAATCCCAGCCAACACTTAGAGTGGCATTGTTATTCGCACCATATCTTCCCAATGTAGCCACCATCCCAATGCCTTCTCGCGCAGAAAATTTTCAGGTTTGTATTATTCTCTTATTTTAGATTCGTATAAATGCGGACACTAAGATACACTGAGTTAGTTTTCATGAGTAGATTTCTAAGTTCTACGATTGGAACATGTAGCAGAGTGAAAGGTAGATTTGCACCATCGAGGAAGGAGTGATCTAGAAAAGAATGGATTCGGACGGTAGAATTCCCAATTTTATGGTCAGAGAACTGATTTTTCTCTGTGGATAAATCGAAATTTTGAGAGACTCAATTTCATGGTAAGAGTGGGGAAGACTAAGACAGGAAAGCACACTTAAACCTGATTTTTTTTTCTATCTCTCGAAAATCATCATATGGTTTCATAATTCGAGATAATGGATTCCAAACACTGTTTCCGAAAGAGTGTGAGGGTTTCTAAGATTCGCTGGTCAAAATTAAGCTTCCCCATCTCTAAAAACCAGCCACGTCAGCAGCGATTACAAATCACAGAAACTTTATTCTCCTAATTATCCCAGCAAAACCGTTTACACAAAGTGCTGGCCCATCAAAATCGTAAGGCCCACAATGTTTCCTTAGACCAATGTTTGAATGCCAGATCTACGCATGAACTTAAAAAACATAAGTGTGGAAGGACGTTCTGGTTCGGACATCATAGAAGGATGTGGAGATGAGGAGTCACACACTTATTAGAGATTAGGGAGGAGACATAAAATCTCAGGTATTGTTTCGACCTCCTTCTTCTTCTTCTTCTTATATTCCTCATTTTCCAGTTTTCTGATGGGGTTTTTTTGTTCCGGTGTATCAGATAATAGTCATGGGCAGATGCATGACGAGGTTCGGGTACCGTTGAATCGGAGTAAGAGGAGAAGAAGATCTCTCACCGTCGAGGAACGAGAGAGATGTCGAAGAAGATCGCCGAAGACGTCCAGCTTCGCCGGTAGCTTTGAAGTTGTTTCACCGTTTTCTTCAACCGTTTCCGTCAACCAGAAGAAGGTCTGTTCACTAACAAAAATTGTTTGGGTCAAATTGGAAATACTAATTTTATTAATTTGTTCCGATATTTCTTAAGTGTAAACGGATCTAAATCCCGGATACCCAAGCCACCGATTGAGGATGACTTGGAGATTTAAATAGGAGAGGTCCTATCTGGACTGAAGAAGCAGCCACATAGCTCAAATAGAGAAGATGATTCAGGGAAATCTCTAAAATCATCGGAGCTTAAAGGTATTATTACTTCGTTGAGCGAGCTTCGTATCTGATCTCAGAATGACTATATGGAATTTAACGATTACAATCATTATCTGACTGATTTGCAAGTGTGAATAAGTTGAAAACGAGAGGTGATGGTTGTAAAGCGAGAATCAAAACTGGGTGCTCAGCGAACATTGATAAATCCATGGAAAATCCAGAGATTTCACTTGGGTGACTTCAAGGCAAGAAGCACCACGTCATCATTTGATGCAGTTGATTAGCTTTTATTGTTAAGCATGTCCCCAATTGGTGGTTTTATAACACTTTTTCTGTTTTTCTTAATGCAGCGAGATAGTTCGGTAAAAAGCAAAGAGAAGGTTATTGTCAATAATGAGATGGCTCAGAAGGTTGAAACACAACTTCGTTGTCAGAACTTTCTTCTCCAGCAGGTATGAGAATCTTCAATTTTACAATTAAATTTAGCAAAGAAGAAACCAAACATTCTATATCCAAAAACTGGTCCCTCCAAAACTTATGTGTTGGTTACTTACTTGGTTACTCTCACTTAAGCTGTTTTAGTGAGTGCTACTGTTGTTTTCACCACTATTGCAGGTATCTCAGGCTGATATATGGAAACTTTCCTCAACTCCACCGGAGGATATGAACTTAGTTTCGATGTAGTAACTTCTCAGACTCTGAATCTCAACGATTCCAAGTAGATTGTAAGAAAATTTCTCTTCTCTTCCATTTTTTCACTTTCATGGTGTCTTGGTTATTTTTGTCTTAGCAAAAAAAAAACATCAGCTTTTTAAACTATCATCTTGAGTACGCCACGTGGCACAAGCCAAAGCTTAATCCCCGTCCTAATTTCTGATCTTCCAGTTACAAGAACTATCCCTTTTACACGATTTTTTTCGTCACGATGAACTATTCCTCGACCTCTATGGCTTCATATGGGATATGACACTTTAAATTAGGCCATACACTCTCCTTTTTCATCCTACAATTCCTTCTCCAAACTTCATTATCTATCCCTTCTCCTTTTTCTTCCAATCTCCGGGTGAGAATGAGATCCGACTCGATTGCAACTTAAAACCATAGCCACGATGCGTAACTCATGCTCTGCCGTCGTGCCTTCTACTTTAAAATGTATCTCATCTTCTCCAACTCTCACCTGATAATAGCTCCAAAAGCATCATGTTATTGATAATCTGCTAACAATAACCACTTTCACATATCACTACAGAGCAAAATTCTCAAACGTGAAAAATGGAAACTCCCAGGCGGAGGAAGCAACAAAGAAGAAACATAAAGAAGCAAGGTTGCTCTAGCCTATTCACCTTTGTTCTTCTTTAAGTTTTCAAACGCTCTTCCTTTAGCCCTCATAAATAATATTGGACTATTCGTTCGCATTTGGGAATCCTAATTTAGGGTTTTGGCAAGATCATCGCCATTAATCTGCTTTTATTTATGTTTAATTTATAGTTTTCTACAAGTGACGACAAACCCACAAACGTTCAATTGTCAAGTAAAGAGGAAAAGAGATCTTAAAAAAATCATTGTGTTTCTTCTAAAGGTAAGACCCTCGATCTTCTTTCTCAAAATCCTCTTCAAATTTTGGGTTTAATCATTCTTTTTCCGTAGATTTGTGTCTTGGCGAGAGGAGATGAAGGAAATTCTAAAAAGGTTAGACACATTATTTTCATGCATCGTCATGTTTAAGCAGTGGATATTTTAAGTAGCTTTGTAATGTTACTCCAGTTCAAGAAACAAATAAAATTGTTGTTGTTAATAGGGGCGGTATATGAAGCTGAAAAGGGTGAAAGAAGGAATAGAGCGTTGTGGAACTGAAAATAAGAGGAGACAAAATGTTAACTTTGTTGATACATGGTCTCGGAAGTAACAAGCCTTTGTTGATCAATATAAGAAAGATGGCACCTTTGGAGTAATCTTACTTTGCTGAATTGCTGTCCTCAGAGCTAATACTTTTTTCTGATAATACATTTACTGCATTCATGTTATTTGTAGAGGATTGACTGGTGTTACGAGGTCAGACATTGATAAGCTAAAAAAGAGATCTTTTTGGGGCAACAATTACGGGTGTCTTGTGCTTTCAGTTTATCCAGACTGCGTTTCGTTTTTATTCCTTATGAGTACTCCTCTAGCCATTAGATTTACAAAGGTAGTAGCTTACTCCACAAAATGGAAACTCTCTGGTTTATGTACCTTTGTTTACAAGTATTGTTATAGTTTCTCTTACAAAAAAGTACTGTTATAGTTTCCAGAGATATATGTGTTATGGTTTATTACAAACCATGAACAAAGATATTTGTGAAAGTTTTCTGTTATTCTCATTGAATGAAACAAACTCTCGGTTACAAGGTTATATACAAAAAACTTAACCATCTAAACCAAACCGAAATACAATCACAAATTACTCCAACATCTGGTACACACTAAACCGGTATATACATGTTGATATGGCTGTAGTTACAACAGACAATATTGTAATATAATTTCATTTTCAATAGCCAAGTGTAATTTGATTTTATTGGCCATGCAGACGTCGATTAATGCTATGCTAACAGCGATTATGGTTACATGAATGTTAATTGGTAAAATTGACAGCCAAGGGAAGGAATTGCTTGATGAAAGATGTGAGGACAAAGATGTTTCTAAAGAAGTGATGACAACAACTTGCGCGGAAGGTAGAGATCGATTGTTTGAGTTGAGAATTAAAATGGTGGGTCTTGGTGTATAGAGATTGGTTCGATTTTGTCTACTAGAAGACATTTTTCAGAATAAAGCAAAATAAGCCAATTAGAAAGATTTAGTTCGGACATGATAATAATCACCTAAATTCTTCTCCATATCACCTCTTCCAAACTAAAGTCTCTTATAATTCAATCTAATTATCCATCTTCCATAACCAAATTTGTAGATGAGTAATTCTTTAACCAAAAGAGAGTTGTTCCTCACAAATAATTCTGTAATAAAAACACAATTATCCATCGCTTTATCGTACAACAACTAAAGAAAAACAATAATTTCTATCTTAAAGTAATAATGTCTTACTTTTAGGTCGATATATGGTGGCTAAAATGACATGTTTAACAAAATTCCAAAATTAACACAAAACTGATTTAAGTTATTTTCCACCAACATTTTGGTTTTGGGTCAGAGCGACGACTGTAGAGAAGACAATAATCATGAGTTGCGTGAGGTACAAAAGGACAATGACACATAAAAAGGTTGAGTGAAATAAAAAGTGATGGAGTAAGAGAGAAATTCAACTCTATTTTGAAGTTACTCTATTTTGAATTAAAAAATAAAGTAAACATTAGAGATACTATGATAATGTGAAAGCAGTTGGAAGTAAGAAAAATTCCGAACGAAAATAAAGAAACATATAAGTAATTCATTAACAAACAATTTAAGTAATTGTTGTTGAGGAGTTTGGGTTCATATTTTTTAACATTAAAAAATACAATTCGTAGTTTTCTACTATAAATTTCTATTAAAATATATAGAAAATTTGACAATATATATATATATATATTTAAACTTAATATTATAACTTATAAGCATTAATATAACATATATTACAAAACAAATTAACATAAAAAACAGCATTAATAAAAAAATTTACTACTACAATATTTACTTACATAACAAATCAAACAAATTGAAATATACGCGCCGCATCAGCGAAAACAAGAATTCTCTGATTACAATAGATAGAATGCAGTAGAATTTTCACGTAATCACATTTGGAATATAATGCAGTAGTTCTCCATGCAAACGTTTTCTTTTGAATATAGTTACTAATATAGGTTCTTGGCATTTCTTTCAAATTTTCTTGCGTAAAACTCTTAAAGGTGGAGAGGAGACTCACATAGAGTAAAAGAGGATTTAGCAGAGATATTTGTTCTTCACGGGACAAGGCTAGCATGTAAGAACCATTGTATCTTTTGCTTTCAACATTTGTTAAAAAATTTCATTATATTCCAGTTTATCAATAAACAATTAAAATTTATTCTTTTCCTAAGGTACTCATCATCTGATGCAATGCACTTGAAGTTGGAGAATAAGTTTTGGAGAGTTTTAGTTTTTACCGTATACTTTTCAGAAGGAATGGTTAAATTGGTATGAACAGAAGTTGTTAGTCATTAGTTGTTTGATACGAAGATAAAATAATAGACAAAAAGAAGCAACATAAAAAAAAATAAGAAATAGGAATGAGTTAATTTTAATTTGCATAAAAATATGAATTAATTTTAAAATTATTGGTAAGGATTAAGGAATGAGTTAAAGGATAACTAAAAATATATGTTGCCAAAAGATTTATTTTGTACGTATGTTGTATATATATTTCACATGAATAAATTCTAAAAAAATTTAAAATAAGAAATGTTAACCCTTAAAGGTTTTGTGTTTAAACCAAAGAAATTAAACATTTTGGTATTATCAAATTCTAAATAGTCAATGAATCAAAGGTTTTTAGAGAATAAAAATATGCATAAACATACGCAAACAATTATATTGAATTAATTTTAAAATTATTGGTAAAGAATGAGTTAAAGGATAATTAAAAATATATGTCGCCAAAAACTTTATTGTGTACTTATGTTGTATATATATTTCACAAGAATAAATTCTAAATTTTAAACAACTCAAACACTTAAGTGAAAGAAATCAACTTATCATTTATCTATTTTTATATTTGATAAATATATAAATTTCTCTTCGATCCACAAAATCACAAACACTACTATGACACAATTTTATATAAACCAAAATAATAAACAAATCTATAAACAACATACCGGGTGTAGCCCGGGACATCCTCTAGTCCTACTAACTAATAGCAACTGTTTGGGGCCTCTTGGGCTATCCACGTCAGCAAAAACAAACTCACCCTAAAATGATGACACGTCAGATTAGTTAGCATTCGGGCCTCTCCTTATGTCCACGTCGCTTATTTGACAATTCTTTGCAAGCCTGCCACGCCAGCAAGCTACCTTCTCGCTTCACGCTTCTTCGTTTCGCTTTGTTACATAGTATGTCGTTTCTTCTTCCAAATTTAATGTCAAGATGGTAGTATTAAATAAATTTGCAACGCTGCCTCTTCATTTTCTTAATCCACAAATATTAATCCCAGCCAACACTTAGAGTGGCATTGTTATTCGTACCATATCTTCCCAATGTAGCCACCATCCCAATGCCTTCTCGCACAGAAAACTTTCAGGTTTGTATTATTCTCTTATTTTAGATTTGTATAAATGCGGACACTAAGATACACTGAGTTGGTTTTCATGAGTAGATTTCTAAGTTCTACGATTGGAACATGTAGCAGAGTGAAAGGTAGATTTGCACCATCGAGGAAGGAGTGATGTAGAAAAGAATGGATTCGGATGGTAGAATTCCCAATTTCATAGTCAGAGAACTGATTTTTCTCTGTGGATAAATCGAAATTTGAGAGACTCAATTTCATGGTAAGAGTGGGGAAGACTAAGACAGGAAAGCACACTTAAACCTGATTTTTTTTTCTATTTCTCGAAAATCATCATATGGTTTCATAATTCGAGATAATGGATTCCAAACACAGTTTTCGAGAGAGTGTGAGGGTTTCTAAGATTCGCTGGTCAAAATTAAGCTTCTCCATCTCTTAAGTTATTCCACTCCTTGTCTCCTTCCATCTTTCAATTTCATATCTTGATTGGGTCTTCTGTGTCAACTTATTTTGTTCATATGAGGTTTTTGATTTTCTTTGTTGAAGCCTTTTACGGAAAATTAGAAACTATAATCGTCTGAGTAAATATTTGGGATATTTTCAGTTATAAATTTATGGTGGTATTATCTATTGTAATTCTCAGCACATTGAGAAATTATCCATTAAAACGTGTTTGTTTGCATATTTAGGAGTAACGTGTTTTTTATGAGAGAAATTCATATGTTTGTTCTATTTTTCCTTTGAATTTTTATAAATTGCTATAGGGTTTGATTTTTCTTACAATTCTTTGACTGATGTTCATCTTTTTGTTTATATCATCAGGTAAGTCATTGCCAATAGACATCTGTTGACACATTTGGAGGGTAAGTCCAGGTTTACCAAATATCATAACATATTTTTGATCATCTCGCTTAGGGCATATTTGCCTCTTCTTAACCCATTGTAGATGTGATGTGAGTGTTGAAATCGATGTTGTTTCTTAACAACTCGAACGGAAGAGGCACCGTACGGTGAATGCTACACTTGAAGATGAAATGGAGGATATCCATACTTTCTCTAAAAAGAAAACTCAAGATGACACAACAATATAAGTTTACTAAGAAAAGGTACGCTCTTTTGTGAATGAAGTTCACTTTGAGTTTGAATATTTGATTTCATATTTTAAACCGCCTCATCATTTACATCTCACAAGTGGGAGGAGCAATGACCATTAAAAGCATCAATCCAAATCACTCAATTAGCTCTTAAGCATCAAGAATATACATATTAGGGTTTGTGTACATCATTCTCATTGTTTGTGGCACAGCCTTCTAACTCTGGTTTATAGAATAACAAAAAAAGGAAAAAAATGTTATATATATATATGTACAGATATTCAAGAAGTTGGCAAACTCGATCACATTATTTATATAGATATGTATACGGGATACATGAAAGTTGTCCGGAAAGAACAAAATGTTTCGAAAGGGAATTCTGGAATAAGAGAAACATCATAGAGAAACATTACACACAGAATCTCAACTTTGAGATCACTAATTCTTAAGGTATTAACAAATCAGCATTACAAAACTAGGTGACAAATTAGACTACGATCTCTACTGTTCTCATGTGGGATCCCATCGGTTTGGTTTCTCGTGAGTTAAGAGAAAAATTATATATTTAATTTCCCATACTAAACCTTAGACAAATTCATTGAATTTTCAGGATTACAGTCAAATTATTTTATGGAAAGGAAATTAGCCCTTAAGCATTAGCTATTGAAAAACTGAAATCTCAAAATATCCAGAAGAGTCTTTCTCTGTCAATAGGTTCACCACCAATATTCTCTTTTTCTCTCGGTTTCTTATCCCCACTCAATTGTTGCTACGATTGATTAGTAAAAAAGTGAATTTTTGATAAGATCATTTCATATAGTATGTTCTCACTTTGTAGGTTAAAATATAGTTTATCTATGCTTTGTGCTAGCTAGGTGGTATTACTAACAACAAAGAGAAGTTCATTGTGAAGTCGAAGATGGCGCGAAACAAATTGAAAGAAAATATGGTAATTTTTAATGGTTTAATCTTCATTGCCAAAGACCCTTAGATATTCTAGCCAAAGATTAATTGATTTGGAATGGACCCATCATCAGTAAGCTAGATGAGGTAACATCCCATTTTTACAATTTATTTTTTGAATGAAATCATAGAAGTTTTAAAATATAGTTTATAGTTACAAAAATTCAATAGTGGTACTGCGTTGCTCATAAGTTCACCATATACGATACACAAAGAAGACTAAACTAAAAGTGACAATGTTGTTGTTTAAAGGAGGAATATCAAAAACTAAATAAAGTTATGGTTGAAAGGTATAAGCTTTGAGGATTATCTTAGACATATATTTTCCTCAAAGTTTGCGTCCCAAATCTTTAAATGTGGTGAAAGTGGAAAAGTTTGGATATTTAAATTCAAAATCAGGTTCATATAGTTATGTTTGATGGTTATTTTAGCTTCGAAACCATGATTTACGTCAACGCTGATATGGCATCTTTTTAAAGCAATCCCACCAAAATGAAAAAGCTTAAAGCCTTGCACAACAATTCCCAAAAAAAGAAACTACAAAACTTGGGGGGAAATCGGGCTATCATTCTCATTTACCCCATTTTTTAACTCCTACATGTAAGTTCTTTAGCCTTCGCAATCTCTTTAATATATATATCACATTTGTGACAACTTGCAACATAAAAATACTCTGCAAAACAAAAGCAATGATTGTTCACTCAAACTAAAGATCGACTTCCCACCAAAAACGTGAAAGGAATTGGAGCACAGGCACCTGGGTATCTGAAGTAGCGGTAGGTGGAGAGGAAGAGAACTTCAAGACTGGTAAATAGGTCTGAAGAAATTTGTCTCTTTGTGGTATTGTTTGATTACTAACTCATGTTCGTATACCCTTGGCCATTGATCTCGATAACAATAAGGTAAGGAGTATGTGTACCACTATTCTGAACTTTTTTTATTATAAAAAAAAAATCAAATTCATCAAATGGTTGTGTTTTGTGCATAAAAGGTACTATCTCACACTTGATCGCGTAACTATATTTAGGATTATACGTAATGATACATATCTTTGAATCTACTAAAAATCAAAATTCAAATAAACTTGAGATATAGGTTTTACCAGTGTCTATGAAATTAGCGACCGCAACGGAGGAAAAGATGTGCCGTGGAGATTATGGACGCATTGAAGACATAAAGTAAGAGTAAATATTGGTTGTTTTTTATTGAAGTTATTATATAAGTAGAGATGTCAAACGGGCCGACGATCAGCGGGCCAGGCCCAACTAGATCCACCATGGGGCGGGCTTGGACACAGTTTTAAATGTCCATGAAGTAGCGGGCCTCGTGAGTTGACCCGTTGCGGATAACGGGTTGAGAGGACCAGCCCGTGACGGGTTATCAGGTTTGCGGGCTGATCCGCGAAACTGGTAGAATTCGGCAGCCATCGATTTCGATGGCGATGACTAAAGGTGATTCCGATTGAGCCTCCGTCGTTAAAGGTCTCAAGGATTCGCGATTTCTAGCAATGGAGGATCCTTCTGCATCTACTTCCGCCGTCGCTTATGTGATGTCCACCGGATTGGCCTCGATGATGGGTAATGGGTTCTGAAAATTGACCAGATTTTAATCTTCTGCACATATTTTCAGCTTTGCTCTGCAAGCTATTGCCTCGACGATGGGTTCTGAAATTTAATCAGACTTTCACCTTTGTTTACGTGTGAATTTTCTTAAGCGCAATAGAGACTGCATATTATTTGGTAGTGTTTTGATTAATGTGAGCTCAAATTACTGGTTTGATTGAGTTGTTGTAATGGAGTTTTGTGACCCTACTTCGATCTGGGTTGCTTCGGTGGTTCTTTGAGAGAATATTGAGTCGTAATATACATATGGAGACAATTTGTTTAGCTTCTTGGCGTGGATAAGCACATTAGCATTGCTTGTTCAACATAGACTATTGACTAGCTCGGTGATTTTCTTAGTTTTGCATCACCTTTTGTCTTAATATGGTTACTTTAGTTGTCTTTTTAAGTTGATTAATGTGAGGATTGTTTCTTTGTTATCTTCTTTGGTTTTGTCAATGCTTATTTTGGATTGTGGGAATTTTGATAGACATATTCTTCGATCTTGCCGTTTCTAAAGATTTTGCAGGAGAAGATGAGTCTGCTCTCTTCCCGATGAGCTGTGGTTGTTGCATTGACGCATACCTGAAATCAAATCAATATATGCACAAGACTCATTAATTCTCTGTTTCATCAATTTTTAACAATGTTTGCTTGAGTTATATAACTTAAGTGATCTCGTATTGTTGTAGGAAAGCTGATCATTGGAGACTTCACATCGAATATGAAATTACTTCAACACTATCCATGAACCAGTGAGTCACCAGCAAAATGGCTTGTCATGATCCTGAACCGTATCTTTAAAAAACAGCATGATCACCAACTTATAAACTCTCTGTCTTCGGAAGATTACTCCAGTTCGTTCATTATATTATATATAATTTATTTTTTATTATTTTTATTATATAAATATATTTATCTCCTATGTTTTTTGTTATTGATTTAGAAAGTGAATAAAGAGAGAACCATTTTGGTTCAATTTCTATAGCACTTAATTAAAAGTTTTAAGTAAGAAAATTAATAAAACTTACAGAAAATATCATTGTGGGCCACAAATCGTAAACGAACCAAAACATCTTTGCTCTCACGGTTCACAAGTTTGGATATTGGATTCAAATTTTTTTAAGATAATCATAGCCCGCTAACCCGATGGTCTTCGGGGGGCGGGCCTGGACATAGTTATATAGACCGCGGTCCTAGCGGGCCAGCCCGTTGCAGTCTATAAACAAAATTTGTCCATCGCGGATCGGGTCAAATGGATGCGGACTGGCCCGTTTAACTTATATAATATGAGTCTTAAGGGATTTAATTTTTCTTACTCAAAGTCATTTGAAGACAGAAATTAAGAGTAAAAAATAATCTTAAACGGGATTTAGGAACACCAAATTTTTAGTAACATTAACGATCTTCAAGATTATGGATGTTGAACGCCGCGAAGAAGATAAGGCGTTGTCAAAGATTACTATAACAACGACCCTATTAACACAAGAACAAACTACATTTAGAGCCATAAAAATGAAACCAATGAGAGGATAAATGTTAATTTCAGAGAGACGGGTAAATTACCACTAAAGAAGTTGTGGTTATGAGAAAGAACCGAATATGAATAAAAAAAAACATTAAGAGAAATCTGATTCTGTCAAAAGGTCGAAGGTGTTAGTTAGAAAGTGAGGGAGGGATCCATATGTTCTGTCGTAAAAGTGAAAAAAATAGGAAGAAAACAACAAAAAACATGAATTTTCACGCGAACGTGTGATGCAACAACTTTGAATGAATTTACAATAAATGTTTATAATGGATCTGTTACGGTTAATTAATTTTTTTTTGCAAACTACTAAAAATCGATATTTCCTTCGCAAAAATCTTATGCTAAGGTAGATTATAAATCTATTAAAAGCATCTACTACGAAGAAGAAGTACATTCTTATTTTTTCTTGATTTCTTCGTATGAACAACTACTTCAGTGATTTAGACTTTTAAAAGTCAGTATGTATTCTTTGTACGTATATTCATCAAATATATCTTCGTCTTTTTAAAAATAAAATAATATTTATATAGATATTATTGGATACATATTACACTTTAAATCAATTTACAAAACTTTATTTTAATTAAAAAAAATTTGTCAGCTTTTATATCAAACATAAAGAAAACAAATATATAAAAAAATTCTGCAGAGATTACAAATATGTAAAACAAATCCCCTAGTAATAATAATAGATATAGCGAAAATGTACATAATTGTATGATGCATTTTTGGTATCTTAACCATTGTGCTGTAGATACAATGAACATGGGGGGGATACGGGCATCAAATCTACTGGATCTCCCGCCATATCACAGCAAAGCAACAAGAAAAGTGAAAAAGGAGATTCGGCTTCTCTCTTGATCTCTTTTGTCGTGATGGAGTTGCCGGTTGTAGATCTGTCGCGTTACCTAGAATTTGCCGGTGGTGATTCGGCTTCCCAACTCGGAACTGATCTTCTCGAGTCGTGCCGAGAGGTGAGTCGGATCCTTAGGGAAACCGGAGCCCTGCTGGTCAAAGATCCGAGATGCAGCGCTCAAGACAACGATCGATTCATTGATATGATGGAGACCTACTTCCAGATGCCCGATGGTTTCAAGCGATTGCAACAGAGACCTAATCTGCACTATCAGGTTCCCAGATCGAATCTTTGATTACCATCTCATACGATTAGGGTTCCAACTTACGCTCCTCTTAATTAAAAGCTAATTCTTAGTCTTATCTAGATTACTATTTTATATCCATACAGTGGTTGAAATGTTTCATCTTGTTAAGCCTACACACTGCTATGTGGATAGGTAAGTTTAATTGGCTATGTTGGTGTGATCTAACAGGTTGGTGTGACTCCCGAGGGAGTTGAAGTTCCAAGAAGCTTGGTTGATGAAGAGATGCAAGAAAAATTAAAGGCAATGCCCAAAGAATACAAACCACACACTCCCAAGGGACCAGATCATAAGTGGAGATACATGTGGAGAGCAGGTCCTCGCCCATCAAACACACGCTTTAAGGTATGATCTCGATACATCGCTTGTTTGCTATTTTATTATATGTTCATATAAAATTGTAGTTAATTACCAGTGACATGCTTAGGAGCTCAACTCTGAGCCTGTCATACCACAAGGTTTTCCAGAATGGAAAGATATAATGGACTCATGGGGTTACAAGATGATATCAGCTGTTGAGGTGAGGCATCGATGTAGAGTTGGCATCTTATGCTTGTTCAGCTATAGTTATGAGGTGATGATTTTTTTCTTAAATTGTTCAGGTTGTTGCCGAAATGGCAGCAATCGGGTTTGGTTTACCCAGGGATGCATTTACATCGCTCATGAAGCAGGTAACTTCTTAGGCCTTCTAATGTTAGCCTTTTTAATTCTTCCGCTATGCTAGATTTTCTGAAAACAAAAGGGAATCGCTGTTCAGAATAGTGCTACATTTAGCTTAAGTATTAGATGAACGTTAACTGGAAACCGGGGTTCTGCATGCACGGATTGTGATTTCTTAACTTCAAGAGTATCCTTCTTGTGAATCTCAGGGTCCCCATCTTCTTGCTCCAACTGGAAGTGATCTTAGCTGTTACAACGAGGAGGGCACTATATTTGCAGGATATCACTATGACCTCAATTTTCTTACAATTCATGGAAGAAGTAGATTCCCTGGTCTATATATTTGGTTAAAGAATGGGGAAAAGGTTGCGGTTAAAGTTCCACTAGGCTGCCTCTTAATTCAAACTGGAAAGCAGGTATGGAGATGTTAACGCATTTTGTTACTTGATCTTGAGTAGAGTAGGGGAAGAAAACAATTAGATAATTCCTTTTGTCATCCAATAATAACTGCTGGTATTATGAAGCATCCATGAACAGCCAAATATCTTGAATTATGTAATCAGAGAAACTGTACTAACTACTTCTTTGAGGTTCTACTGCATTAGCTAAAATTGTGGTGCTCATGTGTGCAGATAGAATGGTTGACTGCTGGAGAATGCATTGCCGGAATGCATGAAGTCGTTGTCACGAGCAAGACTATAGATGCAATCAAATTAGCAAAAGAACAAAACCGAAGCCTATGGAGAGTATCCTCGACTGTAAGTCTAACCAATTTCATTAAAAGTTCCCCCCAAAAGCTCAACTCTTTGGCTTTATCTGAAAGATTTGTTTTTGCCTGCCTTCCTTTGCAGTTGTTTGCCCACATTGCCTCTGATGCCGAGCTGAAACCTTTGGGACATTTCGCGGGATCATCACTGGCAAGTAACTATCCGGCGATACCCGCAGGAGAGTATGTTGAACAAGAGCTCTCTGTCATCAATCTAAAAGGAAAAAAGGGATTTTCATAAGTTTGACGTTCAGCCACGAACGACAAATATATTCTACTTCCTGCGGATTCTAAAGATTTGAAGCATCTGCTTTTGTTGAAGCAGCTGATTTCGATAACTCAGAAGGCGGTCAAGTTTGGGAGTTGTATCTGTTTAACGAGATTCATTCAAAATCTAAACGAGTAACCTGTCCAATAGAACTCTTTGCGTTTAATAATTCTGGTTTTTGATTTGGCGTCGAAAGTTCTTCAGAAAACACTACACAGCTGTCCAAGAATTTCGTTAGCGTTTGTTATCTTGCGCAGAGTGGTTTGTTTCCCAAATGTCGATATTCCTCCAATAATCATTCGTACGTTATACTCATCCGTGTGAGAAAGTACACCTAACCAATGATGATTTTGTATTTGGTAGTTTTAAATAAGTATTGAATTGCTGATTAATATGTTGATTAAATAATAGTTTAATGACATATTATAGGGAAATTACCATAACAAACCTTCAACTTTTCATTTTTTTCCAACTTAAACATCCAATTTTTTTGCATTTCCAGAACAAACATCTAACTCAATCATTTTTCTGAAATAAACATCTAAGTGACCAAAAGTGTGCGCGATCGAAAATTGACCAACGGTCAACAACAACTCCATTAAACACTCTTAACATCTGTTAAAAGAAAATTAACGACAATCACTTTTTAATTGAGTCACGAATTGTGGATGTGATTATAATATATTTTCTATTATAATATACAATTAGAGCAATAAAAGATAACAAACCAAGATCATAAACTTTACAAAAAATAATCAAGAGCTATAATGGGTGTTATTGGTGTTTAACGGAGTTGTCGTTGACCATTGGTCAGCCTTCGAACGCATACATTTTTGATCATTTAGAGGTTTATTTCAGAAAAATAATTGAGTTGAAGGTTTGTTCTGGAAATGCAAAAAGTTGGATGTTTAAGTTGGAAAATTTTGAAAAGTTGGAGGTTTGTTATGGAAACGCAAAAAAGTTGGATGTTTAAGTTGGAAAAAAATGAAAAGTTTGAGGTTTTTAATGGTAATTTTCCCTATTATGTAATAGGGAAAATTACTTTTAAAAACTTATATTTTTTGAAAGTGTTCATTTGATATCCAGATTTTTTTCAGAAATTGTTTTATTTCTCTAAAAACATAAAACTCCACAAATAAATATCAAATTTTTTACAAGTTTTCGTTTAGAACTTTAGATGTTCAAATGGCCAAAAGATCATTTTTAACCCGTTAGCGGAAGATGACGTGGCATATGCAATTGACAAAATTGAATAAAACTGATATGTTTCACTTAACTGAAACTACCATAAACCATGAAAACTTAAAATTAAGCATTTAGGTGATAAATCATAAGAGATAAATGTCGTTCTCTTTTTGTCTCAATTTGATTTTTGAATAAAAAAGAAACCTAAGTATCGATAACAGAGACCTGCAATGGGGAAAAGAGTGCTCATAGCGAGAATGATCGAATGTTCCATATGACCAATACTTATGAAAATCGGAATGAAATACACATTCCAATGAAAGCGCATAAAAAATGCCGATGAAGAGAGTGGTTAGATTTACATTCTCTGATTTGTTTCTTCAATACTTCAAACGCATGTGCTCATTATCCTTCTCTAGCTCTCTGTTTCAAACATATATTCTCTGAAACTCGTCTTGTGCTTCTATCATTGTTATTTTTGCAATCCATAAATAAAAACAATATCATTCCAATTAAGAATTCACACGATTTTTCTCACCATATCTTCTGATATGCGATTGGAATCTATCAAATCTTATTGATCACAAGATGATCAAAGTTGAGAAGCTTGAAAGTGGTTTGAGTATCGCCACAAAGGATTGCGGAATTTCCTTTGATAAGATCACAAATCAAGCCTATGTGAATCCTCACAGTAGACTATGATTCAACACTTGTACTCTAGAAGGAAATCCACACAACTAGAAATAACAAGCAAACGAACAAAAAAGACCTAATGAATCCACCTAAGACTCTAATAAACAACACAACAGAAAAGACTTTTATAAACTGAATAATTCTCAATTGATTTCTGGAAAATGTGTGTACAAAATGATAAAGAGGTCGAGCTTATATAGGTTCTTAAGCTAATGGTCTAGTTTTAAAACAAAAGGAAAGATATAAACAACATTTAAGAAAATATGGCCATTAGATATCTTGGCAAAATAAGGGAAGCACGTTTATATCTTGTTATCTTGACAATAACACTCTGATCCCTGAGTCTTCTAGAAGTCTTCTTTAACTTCACAATCCAGAATATAGCCGTTGGGTGGAGAGAGTGTTCTTGGATATATATATGGCAAGTCTTGTGAATGGATAAAATTGGATCATGTTCCAATGGCTGGGAATGAAGTTAGAATTCTCCTTATGAGCCTCTAGTTGTAGTAGAGACTCATCTGGTCGTCAAACATAAGAATCAAGTCTCCCAAATCTAGAAGGTTCCAAACCCGATTTGCAAAATTAATTCTGATAAACTCAGACCTGGTCTTGGCCTCAAATCAATTCTCTGCATGCCTCTAATGATTTAAGAATATGGCACATGTCATTTCATAGCTTACATCTTTCTGGGTTGGCCGGAATTCTCCAAGAAAGGCGTGTAGGTCTAAATCGGGTAAGTTTTAGTTCACACAGTTTGCAAAACTCATATCTTCTTCATATGAACTGATATTCACTTCGAGGCGTGCTCTACCTTAACTAAGAATGTAGTCCAAGTGGTTTTGGAGGTTAAACATGTCATCTTGGGCCTGGTTTGGGCTGGAACATGCCCTAGGGTCATCTCGGGTAAGCTGAATGGGCTTTGGCCGTGAGATTGAGATGGGTCACGACCATCTATTGAACTTGGCAACTCCTGGGTTGTTGTCTCTCGTCCATTCTTTTCTCCATGAGTGTTTGGATCCAGGTTCTTCATTGTTTTACCTTGGTTTGGCTAATTTAGTTCGGGTTTGGTCTCGTTATCCTTTTCGTCTTGTATAGGGTGTTTGGCGTTTATTCCTTGGGTGATACGTGATCTGATGACCTCATCACTTTTGACAGCCATAAAATTGTCATCTTGGAATGTAATATATCCAAACTTTCTTTACAATAACCGACAAATTACAAAGACAAATCATCTATGTCTTTGTTCTCACTTTTGCTCGAATTCCAAAATTAGTACAACGTGATATTCCTTCATGCACATCCAACATGTTTTCGTCATAGATTGACATCTAGACAGACAAGTTGCTATATTTTGGGATTCGAACAAAAGTCTGGGTATTAGATGAACAAATATAAGTTTTAATAAAACAATTTCTGAAAAGTCTGAAACTAAATGAACACTTTTACAAAGTAGAAGGTTTTTTAGTTATTTTCCCAATCTAATAACAAATAAAAGATTACTTGCTAGACTCGATTTCAATGAAAAAAGGCTCCTTAATTTAAGTGACAAGCATCTAAGTTTTTGACAATCTAACAAGAGTTAGCCTCAATTGCCAGAATCGAAATAACTTGTATGTGTATCCTGAATAAACGCAACTCATTCAGTATAATATTCAACTCTCAACTCTATCATCAACAGCTTACATACAAAGTAGAGACATTATTTATGCAGTCAAAGAGAGGAGGAAATGAGATCACAAGAAAAGGAAGATGAGTAAAATGATTCTATCATGTTCCACAACAACCCTTCCCTTTAGATTCAGTGTCTTCTCCAGGAACAACAATCTTAGTTCCTTGGAGGAGGGAGGAGCCCCCTCCAGACTCTCCTTCCTCGTTTGCAACAAGCGTCTTTTTGCTGACAATTCGGTAGATTTCAGTTAGAACAGTGAGAAAGGATGGCTCGACATTGTTAGCATCCAGGGCTGATGTCTCCATGAAGAAGAGGTTTTCTCTTTGAGCAAATTCTTTGGCATCCTCGGTTGGCACAGCTCGAAGTGTGCCGAGATCAGTCTTGTTTCCTATGAGCATAATCGCAATGTTTTTGTCTGCGTGGCCTCTCAATTCTTCTAACCACCTCGCTACATGATCAAACGACTGTCGCTTTGTTATGTCATACACAAGCATTGCTCCAACTGCGCCTCTGTAGTATGCACTCGTCACCGCTCGATACCTATCCACAATCAGAGAGATTACAGATACAACTGAAATAATACTCGGATTTTCGGATCCCTACAAGAGTCAAAAGGGCTATACGGTCCGAATCGCCAACAAGGGTTTTACGAATAACTCTTTGCGATCAAAACGCAACCATATATGTCAAAAAAAAACGAAAAAGAGCAGAAGTAAACAAAATACCGTTCTTGACCAGCGGTGTCCCATATCTGAGCTTTGACAGTTTTATAATCGATTGTAAGTGTCCTGGTCTGGAACTCGACACCGATCGTTGCCTTGGATTCGATACTAAACTCGTTCCTAGAAAACCTAGCCAGAAGCTGAGATTTCCCTACCGCAGAGTCGCCAATCAACACTACCTTGAACACATAATCTATCTTCTGATTGAAATTGCTCTGGAAATTTGACATCCTCCCCCAAAATCACAGCTTATAGCTCGAAGAGGCGATCGAAGGAGGAGAGAATTAACTTAGAGGTGATGAAGAAGATGTCTTTGAATCATCTGAGTCGAGATCCAGTTGGGTCAGCACGTTGAGAGAATGACCGGGAAAATATTTGACCGATTAAAAATAAGAAAGTGGGTTGCGAGCATTGGCAGACGTGAGGGGAAGAAACGAGGAGGCGGCGCAAACAGAGTGGGTCCCGCCTTGTGAATTTTTTTTTGTTTTTGCAGCGACTAACCGAAGAGCTTTGAACGGATAACCTAATGATAAAAAGAATCCTTTTATAGTGATGAAAGACTACCTCTCAATTCACAAATTTCTCGATTTTATAATCCGGCAAAAATGCTTCACGAAAAAGACAAAGTATATTTCTGGATGCGGCGATGTCAAAATGACTTTTAGATGCTTCGATAGAAACATATTGGATAAACCAGATCTCAATCAAATATGTTAAGTAGAGACAAAGAGCAAAAATGGTCATAAAAATTATATGTTGAAACTTTCATTGCAACAGTTATATGGAAAAATTGTCATAAAAATTTATTTTAAAATATTTTTTATAATTAAAAGAAAAATTCATAAAATTTGTAAATACTCGATAATTAAATCAACGATTGTAATAAAATTAACTATATAAAATTTACTAACATTTTCATTATTTTCAGAGCAGACTTTATATAGTTCTCTTCTTCTCTGGTCGTTCCCTGACCGAAACTCCTTTAAATACTATATTCTCCACGACTCCTAGTAGTTGTTTAAGAGGATTAAAAATCTCTGAAACAATGCTTATAATTTTAGTAAATATTCACAAAATAATTATAAATAAATAATCAATATATGGGTCAAAACAATACAAAAGCTGATATGTTGGCACGGAGTGCTCGTATTAAATCGCATGAAATTGTATTTGTAAACTCTTTACTACTGATTTGGGCTTCTGAACCGTGTTAAGTTTTATTAAAGGCTGTTGACAAAAAAAAAAACATATTTGGGTAAAAAAGCGGTACTTTCATCTTTTGATATCTCTATATTATTTTTAAAACCAACGGATTAGATTAAAAGTGAAATTCATATGCTACAATCATTTTAACTAATTTAATCCAAATGTTTGGAAAAATAATGTTTTGGATAAAAAAAAATTTCAACTTTTTATTTACCAAAAAAATCCTCAACTTTTTTATTTAACACCAAAAACGCCAATTTTTTATTTAACACCAAAAAAATACCCCAACTTTTTGTTTACCAAAAAAATCCCCAACTTGTTATTTATTAAGCCGTTTTAGTCATAGAATTAACATCGTGCCTAATTTGGCTTAGTCAACGAAAGTTTGGGATTTAAAACAAAAGTCAACAGAAGTTGATGCTTTAAATTGTCCACACCAAAGTTGGGGCGTTTAATGGCCGAAATTTGAAAATTGGGGATTTTTATGACCTTTTTCCCAATAATAAATATTAATTTGGGTTTGAGTTATTTGGATTGGTCTTTAGATAACTAAAATATCCAAATAAAACCCAATTTTTTTTACATAAATTATATTAGTAAATAACTTAAAATAATTTTAAAATTACCTAAACTAAAATTAGTAATTTACTATTAATTTATGAATTATTTTATTTACTAAATTTACGTTAATAATTTATTTTAGATGTTATTGTCATTTTTCTATAAAAATGTAATAACCGAATTCAATTCAAAATCTAAACAATCCAAATAAAATTAGATTTAGGTTTACTTTGGTCAAATTATCTATGCTTCAAACAACTTAAACCCGATCTAAAACCTTAAAAAACGTGATCCAAATTTTATTTGGATTGAATTCGGTATAATATTTCTTAATCCAAATAACCTAAACCCAACCCAAAACTTAGTTTGGCCACTCCTACATGTAGGAGAAGACATAAAAACCAAAATTCGAGCTCACCGATGCCGCTGCCCAGGCAGGAAAAGATCCCCACCGAGAGGAACTAGGGCATAACCTAGGAACAACATAATCGACCCGGAGGGAGACAACTTGGTCGAGGCCGTTAGAACCATCCCTGAAAGGCGATATCGGCGACCTAGAGGCTGACGGACCGTCGAGCTGCTCGAACCAGCAGAGAATAACAAATCTGGTGAAAATGTCTTAGTTATATCGGACGAAAACTGGGGAATTTGTGGATGAGCCGCTCTGTTGATCTATAGATCCGTCACCACCAGCTTCATGACGACATAAGTCCCGACTAGATCTGCCCTTCTCGACTCAAAAACTCATCAACGGCCGCAACATCTACAAAAAGTTAAACGAAAGCAAAAGAAGAGTGAGAGGAGGAAAGACCGCCGTAGGTGCTAAAGGAGCCCCAGACGCCGGTCACCAACTCAGGAAATCAAAGGTTTAGGCGGAGATAAGTTGGAGGCAGAGGTGACGAGAGTCTCATCTCTCGTGGATCAAATGCTCATTTGCCCCAAAACATAAAAGTTTAATCTAACTATCCCTCTCAAATCTAACTACCCCCTCTTATTTGAAAACTCTTTCTTTCTCTACTTTACCCTTTTATTATTTTAATATTATTTTGCCAACACAATAAAATATCATAATAAATTAAATTCTCTCACCAATCAATTAAAACATAAAAAAAAAATAATAATTTAAACTACATGGACCCATTTTTTCTCATCTCTAAACCAAAAACGTAGACCAAAATATTTTATAGGTTTTACTGAGACAACTAGGAAATATGGTATTACTAAGACAATTGGTATTACTAAGCATGCGACTTCGGTTAACCAAACTGAACCAAGCTTTTTTTTTGGGTATTGGTTAACCAAAATATTTTTGGAGGGTACCAAAATTAACCAAAAATAAATTTGGTTCGGTTCGGCTATCAATGAATTTTGGTTTTCGGTTTTGAGTTTCAAAACTGAAATTAACCGAACTTTTTTTTGAAATTTAATTAAAATCGGTTAATTTTAAGGTATTTCGGTTAAATTCAGGTCATTCAGTTTGGCTAAATTCAAGTCATTCGGTTTGGTTAAATTTGGGTATTTTTATAACTCTCAATTAAATAATCTAATAATTTGTCAACGACCTATTTAATTAAAAAAAATAACTGTCCTCACTTCTTTGGCAACATCTCCTTCTTCACTTCGCCTCCTTCTTGGCAAAAAAAAAAAAAAAAAAAACAGAGTAAGGAGAGTGTTCTTCTTTCTCACACCATTGAATCTTCAAATTTAAAGTTAGATTTTATGTTTTATGTTATTTTCGTGTTTATGATTAGATTATGTTGTCAAAAACTCTATTTTAAAATGTTTCTTCTCAATTTGGAGATTCTTTTGTAGATTTGAAATTTTGTTTTTTGGATATTGAATTTTTTTTTAAGTCTATTAGGGTGATGTGATGATTTTTGTGGTAAAATATGAGTTGAATCATACTAAATCGGAGGTAAATCGAAATTACATGAGTATGATTGAGACAACTGGTACTAGTGGGATGTACATGTATTACTAAGAAATCTGGTACTAGTGAGACTCACTAGTATAACTGAGACAACTGGTACTAGTGACAATCACGGGTATAACTGGGATACCTGGTATTACTGAGAAAGTTAGTATTACTGAAACAACTGGTGTTACTGAATAAAAGGGATTATGAAGATAATGAGGGACTTGGATTGTACCTGACCCTATACGAGTTTCGATTTGATTGCCTCCGCCACACGAACCTAAAAGAGGAAGAACTCAATAAACACGGTGTTCTTTCTATCTGGTACAACTAGTTATAACTGGTATAACTATTTGATTCATTTTGTGTGTTCTCTCTGTCTAGTACAACTAGGTATAACTGATATAATTGTTTGATTCATTTTGTGTACTTTATATTTTTGCTTTCTGTGCACTTATTGGTTAATTGTGTATTATTTACTTATTGGTACATTTGTGTGTACTTTCTACTAGGATACTACTGGGTACACATGAGTATAAATACTGACCTTATATAAAAACATATTTATTTACTAAAACTACCTTATACATATGGTTAATGTGTGAATACAAACCTCATTGTTATGTCAAACAAACAAACATGGTGTTTTCAGACATGTTAATATACAAAACTATAGTAAATATATTTTAATGAAACAATTTTATCAATACTACTACAAAAATTATAATTTTAACACGGTATAACTAATTATACATGAAAACTGTCAAAATTCAACTATGTGTAAAACTGTACTACTGGAAAACTAAGTATAACTATTAGTAAAATTTTAATATTTTTAATTCATTTGATTGCGTATGTGTTAAATGTGATATTTTTTATTATTATTTTTTTAAACATGTGTTTTATGTTGAATACACATTTTTAAAATGTTTTACCAAAAAGTCAGTAGTACCTAATAACATCAGTAATACCTATCAGTTTATCATAAAACACGAGTTCAACATTACAAAAAAAATTCCAAGTAACTAAAAACATCAGTTTACCATTTCTAGTCTTTTACTACCTAAAACATCAGTTCACCATTACAAAGGCAACATCATTCATTCTAAAACCAACCATTCAACGTCATTTCTTTGTTCTCTTGCTTGTCCTTCTTTTCTCAACCTTCTTTTCTCTTGCTTGTCCTTCTTTTCTCAACCTCCATTTCAGCTTTAGGATTCATTCTAAAACCAATCATTCAACGTCATTTCTTTGTTCTCTTGCTTGTCCTTCTTTTCTCAACCTCCAGCTTTAGGATTCCTGGATCTAAGGATCAGTGACTTCCGTGAATAGCTGTTACATACTCATCTGGGCATTTAAGTGCAAACGTAACGTTTAACAAAAACAGAGCAGTAGAGAACGATTCCTTGTTGTTGTTGTAATGTAAACAAGAAATTAAATAGTTTTTTTACAGCATAATGCTGCTAAGTTTTAGATTGACAAGGACAGAGTTGAGAGTTTGAAAAGAGAAGAAACATAGGAAGAACAAGACTTGTGATCTAATTCCAAACTAGAATGCGAGAATACCATAGCAGGACGATTTCATACCTGAGGTTTTTCATTAATTGTTTGTCCGTGTGTTCTTATCACCTCCACTTCGTCTTTCACGTAGACCATCTCGAGATAAACCAATCGATGACCGTTGGTTTCTATGACATGTAAGAGCTTTCATCACATTCACTACCCTGACTTGGTAAAATGAACTTCACATGATTTCCATTTTCGCCTTCATTCTCTCCATCTGAAGCTCTTAAATCAGTAGAAAAATGAGCAGGGGACTCACAACCCGATCCCATTCAGAAACTCTTGTATCATCTAACACATCTTCTCTTACTTCTGCAGACGATGATGATAATGATGGTGATAACGGTAAATCAACTAAGCTTTTTGATTCTTCTGCTATATCCAACCTCTTTGATGATGATAATGGCGATGATGATGATGAGCCAGAAACAACATCATGCTAGTCAAAACCACACTAGAACTAGCTAAAACCACACTATAACTAGCGGCAAAATCAACCAAACCGTTCTTCTTCTCGGATCCAATCAAACCGTTCTTCTTCTCGGATACAGATTCAGGTAGTTTCTTGGTGACCCTTTTATCCCTAACGAGAGGTTGAGCCACTGGATATGAGAAATCACCCAACAAAGACGAAATCTGGAACCGGGAGGAAGTAACAGGAAAATGAGAAGATGCGAGCGTTTGTTACTCTCTCGCTCTTTGCATCTCTCATTCCGGTGTCTCCTCTCTCTCTCTTTACCTATTTCCTCCTCTTTTGTTACATGATGGCTACGACCGCGAGTAGTGCCTCTAATTCTGCTTCGCCAATCCCTCGCTACTCCATTGATTCCTCAATGTCCCGATGCTGCGACTGGGAAGACAAAGAGAGGAGAAAGGAGAAAGGAGAAAGGATGAAGAAGAACTATGAAGAAGAATCGTGAAAAAGTTAAGGATTTTTGGGGTTTTTTATTTTTATTTATAATAAATAAAGTGAAAGTTATGGGATCCAGACTTGGTTCGGATTTGGGTGGGTTATATCATGATTAGAGTTGTAATTTTTAGATTCATTAAGGGTTTAGATGTCTTTACATGTTTTTTGGTTTAAAAAAAAAATCAAAACAAAAACAATTTTTATAAAAGGGACATATGAGACTAGTGTTTTAGAGGGAGGGGCAAATGAGATTACGATCCCCTCTCGTTGTTTTCTCGAGCGTCTTTTTCTGCATGTAATATTGTTAATACCCTCAAAATAAATTTTCTCTTGAGTTTTTCTTTTTTTTTTATTGCCAATCCTTTTTGCAAAATAAGAAATTACAAATCCATTAAGGAATATCGAAATCCCACGGGTTATTACTCTGTACTAACCATGTACATTTCGAAACGACTTTTCGTCCTTTAGTATATATATATATATATTTTTTTTTTTCTATTGTAAAACTTTAGTACAACAAAAAAACACTTTTTACTATGGCTAGGCACATAGCGGATATCCGAAAAATATAGTATTTGTGATCCGATTTGTTTTTGTCGGATATCTAGTTTTCCGATTTGCTTTGCTCCGGAAAATTTCGGATATCCGAAATTGCGGATATCAAAATTTTTTTTGAATATTTGCGGATATCCGTTTTAAACCAAAAAAAAAAATCAAAACACCATATTTGTTTTAAAAAAAAAATTGTTTTAATATAAATTTAAATTAACTAGTGAATAAATATATTAAATTATCTAATTTTATTCGATATAGTTTAATAAAAATGAAAAGTAGAAGATTAAGACGGTGAAAAATGAAACTTGTGTTTTTTATTTAAGAAAAAAATATATTTTCAATAAAAAAGCTAGTATCTACCTATTCTTACAATAAATATTTCGCCAAATGTATTTAAAAAAACTAAAAATGCAAATATACGTTATAAACCTATCATATTATATGTATATATAAGTAATATACGGATCGGAGCGGATATTCGGATTTTTAAAATTAGTATTTGTGATTTGCTCCGCTTTAGACGGATACTAGATTTTACTATTTGCTCTGCTTTGATTCATAAAGAATATCTGAATTTTTCGGATCGAATCGGAGCGGATCGAATCAGAGCGAATACCGAATCGGAGCAAATCTAACGAATAATTTCCCCGGCCCTACTTTTTACAATGCTTGTTACTGTGTTTCAACTTTAAGCTCAGAGATAGAATTTTTATTTTAAGCTCAGAGATAGAATTTTCAAAAATATAGGAAGATATGAAATTAGACCCTAGTGCCAAACCAGGTGGAGAGTAGATCGTCATAGTTTCGACCTCCCATACTCTGAATGCAATTAGATTATTCCGCACAGTTTTGTCGATGAATCTTGATACTTTTGATGAGAGGTTGGGGAGGGCACCATGTAGTCTCCAATTTTGTTATGCCCAGATATGGTAGATCGAGCTCTGGAAAGAGAAACAAATTAAGAAGAACGTTTGCATGTAATTCTGGGAAGGGATGATACATCTTATGAGGGAATCTATGTTGCTTGTGAAAGCATTACCAAAAATCCCTTGAGATGTACATGTCCACATTGAAGAGACGAAAAAGCATTATTTAGAAATACTACTTTTAATCCCACAACTTCTCAAATTGAATTGTACGAGCTTCAAGAATTGTGTCCAAAGTTATCTGTCTGCCTCTGTAGCACTTAAAAATGGGCACAACGATGGTATATCGTTCTTTGAGTGTGTCTTTTATCTTAGCTGCTTTGTAAGTTTACATTCTTTCGTAGCTATTCTCTAAACAACTCCGCAATTACACCTTCCTTCAGCATTGAAACTTTCTTTGTTTTTCCATGATTTTGTATGTTGTTACACATTTTCACCATCCACTTGTTCAATGGGACCTCAACAGAACAATAAACTTTCCAATGACATTTCTCAACACAAGAAATAGCCGCTATCATGTTTGCTTTTGACTTAACCATTTTAACAACAAGCTGAGTATTCAATGAGTAACGCAACAGCTGGTCCTTGAACTCTAATCCACTATTAAACTTCTGAAAAAGCCAGAGATACATGTCTTTATCAAAATATCCATGGAACTTGTTCTTCCCTTTTGACTTTTTTTTTACTTGTCCATTGCTCACATTCTTCATCAGACTATATGGTGTATCGGAATATAGTTCATCCCCTAACCCAAATTTTAGATCACTTTCTTATTCTTCAGAAGCATCTTTGTATGCTTCATTAACATCTACATTGCTCCTTGTACCTTTCTCAAACACATACTTAAATTTATCATCATTTGCACCATTTCTTACATCTAAGACAACCTCATCTCCATCAATTTTGAATGCTCCAAAAAGGATTTCGTAATTAGATATGGCATTTATTCTATTTAAAAAAAATGGTGAAAATATATAGCTTTTAAATTATAATTTATGAACATTGTGAAAATATATTTGTTCTGCTTATTTTAGGAGGATTGATCTCTATTACGAGATCAATTGCTTTTTATGGGTTATTGTAAGTTATCTTTATAGGTTTGTCTTTTTTCGTGTAAGATTGTTTTTATTGAATGGTGGGTTAATTTCTCTCAGATCTAATAGTATAATGAAAAAAAGATAAAAGAATGCTCGAGAAGAATCCAAACTAAACGACAGTCGCCTAATGGTAAAATAGCTCATAGAACATTTTTACCTCCATTTGGCCAGTCAAAATAGTGCCACGCTTTAGGTCTATTAGAAAATACGGTGAATAGACTACTCGACAACTATATTCACCCTGGAGATTAGTCGGGTGGTAAAAATCCGGATCACCTCTTTGGTCATAAAAAAGAAAAAACTTACTCTTTCTTTGATATCCGAGTTCGCCCTAAACTTCTCAGCCGCCGTCAAGTCTTCGTTCATCGTCGTCGTCTCTTCGGTGACCGGTACTCTTCGCCAGCGCTGGGAGAGGCACCCCTTTGCTTCTTATTCGCTTTGTTCGAGTTCACTTCCTCCCTTGCTCAATACATTTTCTTTGAAGGTCCTCACCAGATTGGCTTTCGTGGTGGCTCTGGATCTACAGATCCGGTTAAGTCAGTGCGGCGGTTCGGTATGGACAAGTCGTGTGGCTCTCGGCGTCTCCTTACAGAGCTCTCGTCGCTTGCATTCGGTTTTGTCGGGGTTCACCAGGTGGTTCTCGGATCTGGCCAGATCCGGTCTAACCTCGCCGTAGGCTCAACCAATGCGTTCGTCGGTCCTGGCTAGATGGTAGATCAACTTTGTCGGTTTGGATCAGGCGCTGTGAGGACGGGCCTCGCCGCCGGTGGAGAAGAACTTTTTTGACAGTCGGATTAGGGTGTGTGTGTCGAGATTTGCGGCTTTTGGTGGCTTCGGTGATGAGGTCTTGTGGGTTAATGGAAGGCTTCGATGGGCCGGAACTCTTCCCAGTCTGGTTGTGGCAAGAGCTATGCTTCTTCCTCCGGTGAGTTTTCCTGGTGCTCTGGTCTCCTAAGCTAACCAAGTCACTTCTTGTCTGCCTTATGGTAAGGGTTGGTTAGTGCTTAGAACTGTCTTCTCGTGGTAGAAGTTGAATCAATTAGTGAACTTGGATTAGATTGATTTCGGGTTCGGTTGGGATGCGCTTTCTCTGCTTTTGGAGGAGATAGTAGTAAGGCTATCGAATTGGTTGTTGTTTAGTTGAGCACTAGCCGACATCGGAGATGGGGTCTTGGCAACGGTCCTAAACGCATCCTAGTTCTTTTGGCTAGTGTAGTCTCGTGTTTGTGTGATTTGATGGATGAGCCTCGTATTTCGGGTGTGGAGGACAGCCTATGTTACTTGGCTCGTTAGCTTCTACTACTGTACGCATAAGTTACGGGCTGCCGGATGAAAGAGTTTCTAATTGCTCAGTTGGAATTTCCACGGTCGTCCAAGTTTGCTGAACTTCTGTTTCCTTTCACTTTTCGAGTTTTCAGAATATTTATCGCTACTTATTCGCCGCAGTATGCTTCACAGCACTGTGCCTTGAAAGAGTAACGATTGTCTTTGTTTCCATGTTTTTACCTTTTTTTCCATGGGACCAATCTTTAGGTTTACCAATTTGTTTAAAAAAATAATTTGTAACCTCAAATGTTCATTTTCTAAATGATATATACAATTTAGCGGAAAAAAAAATCCGACATAATCTCGATATCGTTCAAGTCCTCGGCAAATTAAATTTCTTTTACCGGAATGGCATGCTGATAAGCCCATTGGACCTCAAGTCTAATTGATTTGAAGACCAAAGAAAATAAAATTAAATCCAATTTCACCTCTCTGTTGTGTGTTCTTTACCGGATCATTATCTCAAATACTCCAACCTGACCCTACTCTTTTCTAGCATACTCCTCTCTGATCTGAGACACTTTTCTTGTTTAATGAATTGTGCAAACCCGAGTTTGCCCTTCCTTTTCCCTTTTCTCTTTAAAAAAATCCAAAAATTGGCCAATGAGAATGAAGAAAAATTGGGCCAATGAGAAGCATCCTCCTCAAATCAGATATGATACCCGAAAATAATTGCTTCGTCGTCGACCCGAAGCTCCGTCGGACGAAGCTTGAAGTTGGTCTCCAAATCTGCGATTGAGTTCCGTCGAACCTTGAAGATTGAACCTGGGAAATCATCCAGACGATTTGGAGTAGAGGTAGATTATAGCGGTAGCCCGAATTCACCCAATTCGCAGTAGTATAATTGGTACAACTGGTATTATCGAGGAAAGTGGTATTACTAATACACGTCAATAAATGCTAATTTAGTTTGGCCCCAACGACGATTTCATGGCCTGACATTGATGACCGTCGGTGACGTCAACGACCGTGTGGAAGAGAGTTTGGACCAACAACGATTTCACAAAACAATACATGAAAAATTACGGGTTGTTTGATTAAATTCCAAACCTTGCACATAAGTTGTTTGATTAAATTCCAAATCTTGTAACTTTGTAATACCAAAAAAATGATGGATTGATTAAGATATTGTACTGGTAATTAATGGATGGTAATGGTTGAATCGTAGGTATATTGTAGCGGTGGCCCGAATTCATCTAATTCGCATTAGTATAACTAGTACAACTAGTATTATTGAGATAAATGGTAGACTTGATACAACTAGTATTACTGATACAAGTTAATAGGTGTTAATGTACTTCTTTTTTCTTTTTTCGAGGAAAAAATGAGCAACCGTTTCACAAACATACATTTTGATTGCAGAGGATATTATCGGAGATGTGTATCATTGGATTTCAAGAGAAAAGGAATAAAATTACATTAACACATATTATCGATTTAATATTACATTAACACACATTAACACATATTGTTTTAATAACCTATTTTGGGATATAATAAACAAAGAAAAACATGTATAATTTTTATGATGTCTTTGTTAATATATTTGATAATGGTATTTACCATATTATACTTTTCACATCAAACACCTTATACTTTTATGATGACTTTGTTAATACTAACCACCTTATGATGCGAAATATGCATACAATGTGGTTTTATACATATTACTACACGAAACACATGGGACAATGCAAGAATTACGAAATTTTATGTGTACAACTAAAAAAATTTAACTTGGTAATGGTAAAACTAGTAAAAAGTTAAAACCCCGAAAAGTACAACTGTTTGATTTTGTGTACAACCCAAAAATCAGGAAAAACTATATGAAAAATTCATGAATTTTTAATTCATATAATTGCCATGTGTCAGTTTTGGCGGTTGCATGTGTTAAATAGAACCAATAATAACGGCGCTGACTGTGCCTTTTATTAACATGTGTTTTTATGTTTTCTTACACAATAAACTCAGTTGTCCCTAATAAACGCAGTTGTACATAAATACTTTGTTGTCCCTAATAAACCCAGTTATACTTAAGTAATCCAATTGTACAGAACAACCTAATTCCATCATACATCATTTTATTAAACAAAAGTTTCATGAACCACATCTTATCCCGAACCACGGGAACCAGAGACCTATGTCACATTTTCTGTCATCACTAGCAGACGTAGCCACGGTGGTGGTTTGCTCGCTCCGGCTCGATGGTGATCCCATAGCTTTTCAATGATCTAATCATTCACAGACGATTCACCTAAAGTAAGAAACTTTTTTCTCCTCCATTAAACTAAGAACCTTATCGATTGACCCATCATCTTCCAATCTACATGCATCATCCAATACGCAACCGTAATGAAGCATTGTTGTGATGGAGAGAAAACATGATGAGAAGTTAGCATCATCCCAAAGATTTTGTTGCTCTGTGATGCACTTGTTGTGATCATGTAAGAACAAAGAAGTGATCCTGTAAGAACCTTCAAACTACCACCAGTCTCATCTCGCTCATTAGATCGCCACCGTCACCACAACTAGATTAGCACTATCGTCGTTCTAACCAAAGAAAAAATCGTTAAAGAAACTAAACCACCATCGTCATCGTAGACCGATACAATTCCAGCGACGATGAAGATGAGAGCCACAACCGTAACATATCTTACTACAAAGAGATGATTCGTAAATCAAACAACAATCTAGAACTATCGATTCTAGATCCAAGAGACGAATCAACCGCTGATAATTGGATCCAACGAAACTCATCAATGGTTCGTCTCATCGGAAAATCCATTCAACGCTGAAGCACCTCTTCCCCACCTTATGCATCACAGATTCATCACTCAGGTCCCTCTCCATTACGGACGAAGCCACGGTGCTATACCCAAAGCTGATTGGTCATATTAGTCAATCGAAATCACCGGATTAGTAAAACAACCGGAGAAAATTCACCATGGAAAAGCTAATCAAACATTTGCGAATTTGATTATAGAATCATCAAAACAAGCAGCTTAAATCCCTAAAAATTTGGAGATTTGATTCAAGAAACCGAAAACAAAAGCTCCAAACTCCAATTCGATTCTCTAGCAAATTAAAACACCAAATCCTCATAAGAAACTCTCTGTGTGAGAAACATGAAAATTGAAGAAGAAAAAAAATTGAAGAACAAAGGGACGAGGTTTGATCAAAAAGAGAAAAAAGTGACGAAGATTGATGATTTATTCTAGGTGGGTGAATATCTCTTATTGGGTGGATAATAGGGTGGTTGGATATGTAATTTCGTTATTTTTGTCTGGTTAAGTTGTAATCTCCTTCTTTTTCGATTTAAAAATAAATGAAAACTAAAATCTGGTTATAAAGAGAGTATTTGAGAACTTGTTTGACCCAAAAAGAGTATATCAAACAATCATCCGTTCTTTACCTCGGACGAATGGCTAGAATACTCCAATCACTCATTACTCTTCTCTAGCATGCTCTCTTATAGTCTAATGTACTCCTTACTCTTAATGAAAATGTGTTATGCCGATTTTACCCTTTCACCATTTTTTATATTAATTATAATTTTAATAATAATAATTAAAAATTCAATTTTTTGTCCAATATAAAAAAAAATTGTACAACTAGATACTATTTGGTACAACTTCAGTGGTATTATTTGGTACAACCACAAAGACACGGTACAACTTAGTATTATTTGGTACAACTGCAAAGATACGGTACAACTGCAAAGATACGGTACAACTACAAAGACACGGTACAACTTAGTATTATTTTGTATAACTGCAATATACATGGTATAACTAGATATTATTTTGTACAACTGAAATATACATGGTACAACTATATATTTGGTACAACTAAAAAAAAATACATGGTAGAACTCGATATTATTGGTACAACTATTCATTAAAACTTTGTACCCGACCCAGATCCGTCATCGTAGTAAAACTCGAAAGCGCGTCCATCTCTAGCATCGTCTTTTCTTCTGCTTCATCTCTCTCGCCGGTGCCTTCCTGAAGAAGGATGGCCAGATTAAACGAGGGGCAGTTCGAGATTTGAGAAGAGACGAAGGAGATGGAATCAGTGATGAAGGGAGAAAGACGAAGATGAAGGAGAAAGATGAAGGAGATGAAACCCAGATTCGAGATTAGGAGATGGAATCGGTGAAGATGAAGGGAGAAAGACGAAGGAGAATAGATCTAGAAACGGCGAAGAAGAATAGATCTGAAAACGGCAAAGAGAATTTGGGAGAAATCAAACTCTAGGTTTTGTGAAGAGGAAGAATAATAAAATCGTTAAAGAGAATTTCAGATCTAGGTTTTATGAAGGAAAAGAGAGAATTTCAGATCTAGGTTTAATGATGAAAAAGAATAATAAAATCGACCCGGATTGGATCCGATTAGATCAGAAATCGGGTGAATATTGCCTGATTGGATCTGTAATTTCGTTAGTTTTGCCTGATTTTACTGTAATTTTTTTGTTTTTATATTTAAAAATAAATAAAAAAGAAATTCTCATTATATCGAGAGCGTTTGATAATTTCTTTGAGCCATTGATCCTCTTTACCTCCCACTCGTCTTGCCGTTCGCCTCCTCTGTCGTCTTTACCACCGTGAGTCCTGTTTCGATGCTTCTGTGCTTTAGAAGCTAATCCTCTTCTTCTCTGTTCGTCGTCTTTAGATACTCCTCGACAAAAGACTTTCTGGTTAGTTCTACCGCTAAATTTGTGCTTTATTGGTACAAAAGACTTCTGTGGTTTCTCTCCTGTTAGGATTTTTCTTGACACTTGTCTGATCTGTGGTGTTCTTGGGGTTTCGCTTTTATTAAAAGAATCCCAAAACTTATTAGATTGAAAATTTGCTTTCTTTAGGTCTGACATTGATGTTCTCTAGTTTATGTTATGCTTGTTTGAACAGTGTTTTATATGAGGGAAGGTATTTAGACATCTTCTGCGTTTAAATTCTGCCGTCAAGTTCAGCTTTGCGATTAGCTTGAGTTAGAAAAACCTGTTAAAACGTTTCCTTGAATTATGTAATGTTCTGATATAAATGCTCTTTGATCTCATCAACCCATAAGAACGAACCTGAGACTCAGTTTGAGGAGATATAGTTGTGTGGTATCTTAAAGGTCATATATGGTGAAATGGTATATGAGTGAGAGATTAAAGGCGGTCTTCTCCTGTTACATACCATATTGTACCAAAAACTCACTCTATTTCGTTGTGAAGCTAATGGTGTAGTTCATTATCTGGACCTGTAATATTAGGTGGTACGAAGCCATGACAGTTTCAGACGATTATCTTCCTCCTCTGTTCAGGTATGTGCCTGAGGTTTCTGCTTTACTCTTTTTTTCATCTACAGCGAATGATATTAAGCCTCCTCTCTTTTTTGTTAATATTCAGTATAGCCCCGATGATGGGATGGACAGACAATCACTACAGAACCCTAGCACGTCTTATAACAAAACACGCATGGCTCTACACGGAAATGTTAGCAGCTGAAACCATTGTCTACCAAGAAGAAAACCTGGTATTAATAGATGATTGTTTCTTCTTTCTTCTTTTTTTGCTTAACTCTCCAGATACTTCTTGAATTTATCACGGATTTATAATGTGTTTACTCTTGTACTGCTCAGGACAGCTTTTTGGCATACTCTCCGGACCAGCATCCCATCGTTCTTCAAATTGGTGGAAGAAACTTGGAAAATTTGGCAAAAGCAACTAGGCTTGCTAATACTTATGGCTATGATGAAATTAATTTCAAGTATGAGCGTCTGTTTCTAAGTTTCGTTTTCCACTGAGTTCTTATAACAGCTGGTGCCATTTCCATCCAACTATTCTTTTGTATACTGACATGCTGCTTCATTCTGTAGCTGTGGATGTCCAAGCCCAAAAGTAAGTGGACGAGGTTGTTTTGGTGCTCGTCATATGCTAAATCCAAAGTTTGTTGGTGAGGCTATGTCTGTCATTGCTGCCAATACCAATGTATCTGTCACTGTTAAATGTCGAATAGGTGTTGATGATCACGATTCATATAAAGAGCTTTGTAAGTTTTTCCTTACACCTATCTTTCAAGTTATAAGTGTATCCAAGGGAGATTCATGTTACTCTAAGCTCACACATGCCCACTTACACACTTGGACATTTCTTGTGTTTCTTTGTACACAATGGCAGATAACAACTTTTGCAGAGTTCATTTATGGCATTTCTGATTAACTTCCCTTTCCTTTTCAATTCTTTATTTGTGTTCAGGTGATTTCATTTATATAGTTTCTTCATTATCTCCTACGAAGCATTTCATCATCCATTCGCGAAAGGCGTTACTGTCTGGACTTAGCCCGGCAGATAACCGTCGTATTCCACCCTTGAAGTATGTGCAGAATGGCTTCCGTTTCTCTTATGGTCTTCTATTTGGAAGATATATATGCTCTAACACAGCTTGTTTCCATAGCATGTCATTTTCATCTACACTTCTGCTTCTCAAATGCAGATACGAGTATTTCTTTGCACTTTTACGTGATTTTCCAGAGTTAAAGTTTACAATAAATGGAGGCATAAGCTCTGTGGTTGAGGTGGGCTTTCTAAGCCGGATTTTTATTTTGATTTCAAAGTTCCAACTTGTGTTTAGAAGGCCAAATCTACACTTCCTGCATTGAACCGTAGGCAGATGCCGCATTAAGATCTGGAGCTCATGGTGTTATGCTTGGGCGTGCCGCATACTACAAGTATGTGAAAGCCTTTTGCTGTATTTTTTAAATTCCTGTTAAACATCATATGAGCGTTTTTTTTTTTTTTTTTTGCCCTTCTCACTGTTTTATGGAAATCTATTCTGGCTACGTTAACAGCCCCTGGCACACTTTGGGACACGTTGATACTGTAATTTATGGATCTCCAAGCAGTGGGGTTACAAGGCGACAGGTTTTGGATTGATACGCTGAAATAGATTCTTCCACAATTTTAATTGACATCTGATCTGAATAATGTGATGTGTTTTGCTGCTCTAAATGGTTTTTAGGTTCTTGAACAATATCAAGTATATGGGGAGTCGATTCTCGGGAAATATGGAAAAGGCCGACCAAATCTTCGTGATATAGTGAGGGTAATGGTGTTTCCAAGGCTCTATTTTCCAAGTTATTATCTGGTGACACAAGCGTTATAACAGGATTAAAACCTTGTTGCAGCCTTTGATCAATCTGTTCCACTCGGAGTCTGGAAATGGCCAGTGGAAACGTAGAACCGATGCTGCTCTCTTGCATTGCACCGTTAGTCAATTCGCTGACGCTCTTCTTTGTTACTTGCTATCAAAATCTTGTCACCTTTGTTAACTCACCTCTTATGTTGCAGACATTGAAATCGTTCTTGGACGAAGTGTTACCGGCAATACCCGACTTTGTCCTCGATTCATCTGTTGTCAAAGAGGCGACTGGGCGTGAAGATCTCTTTGCGGACGTACGGCGGTTGTTGCCTCCTCCTTACGAAAGAGAATCACAGAATCATCCAAAGCGTGGAGAAGTCTGCCAAAGAGACCTGTAATTCTTGATGAGGAATAATGACAATCTCATTTTTTTGTTATATATATTTTTCCTCAAAATGGACTTTTTATTTGATTAAATCGTGAGAATGTAGCTGCTTAATTTATCGGCCATTACAAAGGATTTTAGCCAGGCAGAGAAAAACGTACGGTTGAAACATTAAATCTGCGAGGATCAAGATTCGACTTTGTGCAACTTTAAGGATGTTATGTTGCTTTGATTCTATTTTGATCACTTGTTTTTTTTTTTTTCCATCTAAACTGATATTTTATAAACTTGAGGAGTTACAATTAGAATCAGCCAATACATACACCATGACCTAATCCCTGTTCGAAAACGCGGCTAAGACGGCCGATTTTGTGGAGGCTAGGAGTTCGGCGGCAGGAATCCGATGGAATTATGTGATATTCGAACAATAAATCGGAAATTTTGAAAAAACTCAATTTTTTCATTCAAAATCGATTGTAACTTGATTGATCTATCATATTTTGTTATAAATAACAAGAAGAAACAGAAAAAAAAAAGGTGAAAAAATGAAGAGAGACGGCGGTTAGAGTTTCAGAAATCATTCTTCTTCATGAAGAAGATGAGGGTAATCTCGTCGTTTCACCTTTCATTAAAGTAAATTTGAGAAAATAAGGAAAGATGAGCAATGTGGGATTCGAACTCGTACTGGTTAACGCATATGGTTTTATGGACTGTATAACCACCAGGCTAGGCTCATTTATTGTTACCTTTCAGAAAAACTAATATATATACTATATTCCCGTAAAATTATCTAAAACTAATTCCCGATTAATCCCCATATAATCTCCGATTTACTGATTCGGCTCTAGGCCCTACTCAATCGGCCGATTAACGTCTAGCGAGTTTTTGAACATTGAACCTAATACAAAAGGAACCAAAGAATGGCTACTAAGAAGGTCATGAACAAAAATTGTAGAGCAAAGGGATAAAAAACCAATCCCAAAACAAAATCAGATATGACAAACACTAAACAGAGGTGAGAATACTCTCAGAAATCGAAGACCTCCTTTAGCCAATCTGGGGCCCTGAAGCCACATAAGATTGACTAAAAAGATGAAGAAGGGCACTTTGAACAATGAGAGTTGTATCTCTATTTGTTTCCGAAGTCTCTTGCTCCACTCTCCATTCACTAAACTTTCCGAGTGCTTGCAAAAGCAAAGAAGACTGAACCTTGAAGGAAGGCCAAGCTTTTGGTCTCAAAATAGCACTAAGCAAATCTGGATCTTGAAATGCAAAGATCACTTTATCTATCTTATGATGGTGCATACTTTCCATTGCCCATATAAGAGTTGTGAGGTTGGAATCAATTTTGGAGAGGACTCTTGAGAAGGATCTTTTACTATGGAGGGAAACCTTTCCACGATTGTCCCTCAAAACCCATGCTCCTCCACTTAACTTCTTGCTCTTGTTCCAATCACTACCAACATTGCAATTTAACCAGTATGATGGTGGTGCTTTCCATTCCATGGATTTCTTTAAACCACCAAATGTTTGGTTCTGTGAATCATACGAACCTCTAGGGGCCAAACCGATTCCCTTTGAAGAAGAGATGGTTCCTTTTTTCCGAGATAGTCCACATGACCCAAGGAACATTTCTTCTGGACTGCAAAGGAATATGATATCTTATTTTCAGAGAAAGGACATAGGCCATATATATTGCAGTAAATTGATTTTGCAGTGAAACCTCCTTCTGGCCAAGGAATTCCATATAGGACCCAAATCTGTCTTGCTGCTGCACAAGAGAAGAGTACATGATTCACTAATTCTCCTTCTAAACCGCATGTTTGGCATCTACTATCTACTTTTACCCTTTCAGCCAATATCTTGTCAACCACATGTAGAGCTCCACTTAAAGCTCTCCATAAAAAGTTTTTGATATTTGTAGGAGCTTTGTGGTGTCTCAGAGTTTTAACCCTGAAATAATTCTGCAAGTGCGCATCAAACGCAGTAGTATTTAGGGGGTCAAATCCACAAGAGACCAAAAAATCACACTACGAGTTTATTAGATTCGAGTTAAGCTAAGATGGAAAATATGAGTTTTTGTTTTAGGGCTGTGAATAGTGACAAAAATAGCAACAATTAAACTAAAAAGCAAGTAAATAATAATATAAAATCACTAGATAAGGTGTTGGGCATCAGAGAATTCGCAGGGTATCATGGATCGATTAAATCAGATGAATTAAACAAGAAAAATTCGATAGATATGTTATAGAACTCAAACAACGAATAGATAAATTGATCTACTTCCGCAGCACCAATTACTATGTCTAAACAACCTAAATTACACAACTCTCGAAAGTAATCAAGTAGTTGAACATGCATAAACGTCCAAGTTTGATATGTTCACAAAGTTTCATAGTTCTACTCCCGCAGGCTATAATTCTTTGCTCATCTAAATTAGTTAAGGTAATTAAACAACACTTTCGATGAGTTTAATATCCTAAGAGCAGTAGCTAGATTTTCAATCAAGCAATAAGCATTAAACACAAATTTAGATGAAGAACTCTACCGATAAACTCAAATCTAGCAACCTAAGAATCCATCCATGAATCCCCTTTTGAAAACCCTTAAACCCAACAAGAAAATCACTCAATCATGTTTAAGAACAGTAAACAAAGAGATAAAAGAGTATTCATAATCATAAAAATGAATAAGAAACAAAAGGGTTTAGTAATCTTCTCTATATCGAGATACAAAGGTGAGATCCTCTCCCTAGAAACTCTTGAATCAAAAATCTATGAATAACTCTCAAAGGGGGCACGAAATCCTCTAAGATAGGTCTGCTCTCTGTTTATTTTCGTGGATAGTAATAATATAAGATGGCTTAATCCTTACAAGAGGTTAAAAACAAGTATTTATAGATTTTAGGGTCGATTAGGGTGAAGTATGGACAAAAGGGACTTTTGATGCTTGACTAATGTTGAATTGGGCTGGAAATCACGACCAAAGAGGTGATATCGGTCAGGAGTACCGGTCAAAACCCGTGACCGGTATTGGGCTCTTTCCTGGACTGCTTCAGCTTCGAGGCCGTATGACATGTCTTCAGTAAAATCGGTGTAACTCTTCAACCGTAACTCCAAATGACATGATTAAAACTCCGTTAGAAAGCTATCTCAAATATATATGGCTTCACAAATTTGCATCCAATTCCAAGTTGATTTGAGCCTCTGTCTGTATCTAAACTTCTGGTGCTTTTGTTCTGTCCAATTTGGAAAAATGCATTAACTTGTGGATATTGTGGCTTGGATGATTTTTTTGACTTGTGTGAGCTGCTATAGCTTGGTTTACACCTCTTTTAGTACTTTTTGCTTCCTTTTTGATGAATTACCCTGTAAAAACTCTAAAACTACAAATACGAGGAAAACTACCTCTAAAGGCATAAAACATTATTAAAATGCATAAGTATAGAAAAGAGGTACGAAAATACGGGAACTCACATATTCTTTGGATCATTGCCTTGAAATCTCAACATGTAATCCACATGTAAACAAGTGATATTCACAGACATTCTCATATTCTTCCACCATGGCTTTCGCAAGCCTTGTCCATAATCTAAATTCCAATCCTGCAAAAATCTCAATTTCAAATCATTCGAATCTCTACATTTATTAAGTTTAGTGTGGATTTCTCATCAAAGATATCATTTAGGATAGACGGCGCTAGGTCACAAGAAAGGCTGATTTTAGTGGTGATGTTAAAGTGTTTAGGCTTACCATAAACTCCGGGTACGAGATATTATGCAAAATCGCAAGAGAGAATGGACATATTGATGTCCACAATTTCCCAACCACTTTCTGATGCCTTTCTCCCCCAAACTTAGATCTTACTCCAGGAATCACTGCAAATCTCTCCAACTCTTCTCTATTGATCCATGACATTCCTTGGGATATTATTTGGCTATGAGACTCCTTTGAACAACCGTTTTCCTTTCCCTTTGATTTTTCTTTCTTTTTCTTTTCTTTCTTTTTTGTATATTATATATATATATATATATATAAGGGGGAAAGCGGTCTCTAAAAATATTACAATTTTTGAGGAAAGGCCAAGCTCTCTAAACTCGTTGTTGTACTCCACCAATCTTCACCGATCTTCGCATCTCCAATGGTTGGAAAACTGCGTCGATCCTTTTCTCTGCGATGTTTTTACACATATCTACAAATATAAGATGAAAAGCACGAGTGTATGGGGTTTGAAAAGAGGTAAATGGTTATAGGTAGGATACCAACTAAAAGTGAGCTGGCCATTCATGACAACAAAGAGTGGTAAAAGAGGATAAGATGTTCTGAATGTGTGATTCATTTCCTCGATCTAACATCCTTAATGAGAAATAATTAAAGATCAGATTAATAGTCATATAAAATATAGTTAAAATCATATCCATTGAAATCAAAGCAAGATGAAACTTTCTGTGGGAGGGGGAAGTCCAGTCATGGGGTTTCTGAATCGTCTGTCTTGAACAAACCCTGCAACAATGGTTACTTAGTCTTGAAATCAAAACATTAGTTTCTAGAAAAGTGTCATAATTTCCAACTGATTTTGACTCAATAAAAACAATTTAGAAAATAAAATTTCAAAAACACTCAAAAATCGTGAAAAATCAAGCACGAACAAACGTGTTAGTAAATAACAATCTCCTAGACTTACCTTACACCGTCCCAGTGTAAAAGCAAATCAACTTAAAGGAGTAATAAACTGAAAATAAGAAATAAAAACTAAATGTAAAAGATTAAGTTTAGAATGATAGTACAGATGTGATAAATCGTCTTGAAAGGGCCACCATCAAATTCGGGTCGAACTATGGATGAGATAGCTGGCCTAATCGTTCCTTATGTCCTTCTTAACCATTCCTCTTTGAACTCCAACCTTTGATTCCTCATAGTTTGGTTCACATCTCTCTTGATACGTCGCATAAATTTCTTAAAAACTTAGGGAAACTCATCCAAAAATCAAGTGAAGCATCATAGCATATATTAATTAGAAAATAAATAGCATACCATGAACGCAGAGGGAGGAATATGATTGATCAATGGAATTGAAAATTTCATGTCAAACCAAAATGTAATGAACCAAAACAATAAAATATGGAATTCTAGTTTTTTTAGATTAAAAACTCTTTTATTAATAAATAATATGAAGCATAAGTTTTTAATAAAAATTTGTGATGAAAAATCGGTGCAAAAATCCCATTTATTGATTTTATAATTGAAATGCCGGTTTAATTCGGTTTAGAAACGGTTTGGGATAAGAAAACTAACCGAGGTCGAGTGGTGGTCCAACACCGATCACGACCGCGGGTTGGTACCGATGGTACCGCACTGTGACCGGTACCAGGTCGGGACGTGGGTCGAGACTGGATGAGGTCGGGACGGACAGTGGGTCGAGGGCTGGGACGGAGCGGGAATGAATGTGGGACGCGGTCCTAAGACTGGCCGATGGGGCTGTTTGGTACTGGGGGAATCGGCTGAGACGTGGGACGCGGTACCTAAGCCCCGAGTACCAGTTACGATGATTCGATCGATACCTTCACCGATACCATGAATGAACAAGCTGGGTTAGAATATGCTGGTCCCGCGCAGGAGTATCGATCCACGGGTCTGGCCGATACTAGGGTACCAGTCAGTGGCCTTGGCCGGTACTCTGACCCGTACCGAGCCCTGTCCATGCTTTTTTTTTTCTCTGAAAATTTTAAATAAATAGATTAGTAAGAAATAAACTTATAAAAATTGAAATTAAAATTTTAAGCTAAAATAAAGCATTAAATAAAATAAAATTGTGGGTTGCCTCCCACAAAGCGCTTGTTTAAAGTCTTTTAGCTTGACTCCTTTATCGTTTAGGCTTGAGTTGGATCATCTAAGGGAATTGTTTCCCTTATGTCTTCTTCGACATCTGCAAGATATGGTTTGAAACGTTGTCCATTTACCGTGAAGTCACCTCCATTGCAGTTCCAAAGAACCACATCAGCATAGGGTTTAACCTCTTTTATTTTAAACGGTCTAGACCATCGCGATCTAAGCTTACCTGGAAAGATTTTTAAGCGTGAGTTGAAAATTAGCACCTGATAATTTGGAGAAAACGTTTTGGGGACTATCTTCTTGTTATTATATGCCTTAGTTCTTTCCTTGTAGATTTTAGAACTCTCATAAGCGTGATGACGAATTTCATCTAACTCATTCAACTGAATCATACGTCTCTCGGTAGCTGTTTTGATTTCAAAGTTCAGCTTCCTTACTGTCCATTCTGCTTTGTACTCAATCTCGACATGCCTTTCCATAGACAAGATGAAAAGGAGTGGTTCCAAGAGGAGTCATGAAAGCAGTTCTATATGCCCAAAGCGCATCATCAAGCTTTGCTGACCATTCTTTCCTTGTCATTCCCATTGTCTTCTCCAAGATCTTTTTTATTTATCTGTTAGAGATCTCCACTTGTCTACTTGTCTGAGGGTGATAAGGTGTAGTAACCTTGTGTTTCACGCCATTCTTCTTTAATAGATTCTCAAACACTTTATTAATAAAGTGAGAACCTCCATCACTAATAACGATCCGTGGAACACCAAATCTTGGGAAGATGATCGATTTGAACATCTTAATCACCACTTTTGCGTCGTTTATAGGGCTGGCTATGGCTTCCACCCACTTAGACACGTAATCAACAGCCACAAGGATGTATTTGTTCCCAAAAGACGAAGGAAACAGACCCATAAAGTCGATTCCCTTCACATCAAAAACTTTCCTGGATGAAGTTTTATGGCATCTAATTCCGTTTGCTGATGTTCCCTTATCTTTGACAAGCATCACACTTAGAGATAAAGGTATTGGCGTCCTTGAATATGGTAGGCCACCAAAAATCAGATTGCAAGACTTTAGAGATGGTCTTATTAGTCGCAAAGTGTCCGGCGTAGTCAGATCCGTGACAGGCAAAGAGAACACCTAGAACATCTTCTTCTGGAATGCATCTTCTAAACATACCATCTGCACAATGATTTTAAAGATATGGTTCATCCCAAAAGTACCTTCTAACATCACACAAGAACTTCTTCTTTTTGTAACCAAAGAACTGAGGAAGCTCGATTTCTGCGGCTAAGTAGTTTGCAATGTGTCTATACCAAGGAGAGTTGGATGGTGCTGGTAATGGAGGTGCTTTAGGAAGTGTGTCAATCTAGAAAACGTCTCTGATATAATCTCCACCATCACCTTGAAAACCCAAAGTTGAAACTTTGTCACTTGAGACACTTTTGTAATCAGACATCGTCGGTTTGACAACTTCATGAGATGTGATGTAGAGAGATTCAAGAGGAAAACCTTGGGACCTTTTAATGTAATCTACAGGGACCAAACTTAATTTACCTCCATTGTAAATGGTTGTACAATAATAACTCTCGGTAGGAATTTCCGGATAGTAGGCTCTCTTTTTCACTTTGGAGAAGGAAACTCGTCGTTTGGGAAAATCGACCATTGTTCCCACAGTGGAAAGGAATGAGCTTTCAAGAACTAAAGGCATTGGAGAGTTATTATTTATCTCTAGAATGTGAAAATCCACAGGAATAAGACATCCTCCCACTTGCATCATTAGATCATGCACGTACCCATACAGAATAGTGCTGAAAGCATCTTCAAACTTAAGAGATATGCGAGGAGGCTTGATGTCAACAATTCCCAACTTCTTGGCAGTGGGCTTAGACATAACATTCACATTAACTCCTGTATCACAAAGAGAATCAAGAAAATCCATACCGTTGATTGTACAAGAAAAGACAAACTTCACTGGATCTTCCATCTTATGCAAAGTCCTTTGATGTGGAGCTTTGAGAATTGATCCTTCTTCTTCTAGCCATGCCACTGGATCATTGGTGATAGGTTGATTCCCAGGGGCTTGTCCAATTCCTTCCTCGTTCTGAGTCGTTATCACTTTGCAATATTTGGGATTTTTCTCGGTTTTTCCTGGAAGAACACTATCTTCTCTCTTCACCCCTTCTGCAGTTTGAGAAACTTGTACTTCAATTTTTTTTACATGATTAGAAAGATCAAAAAACTTCTCATACAACCCCTCATCCTTCCTATTGAGATGATCATACATGTTGTCCACTTTAAAACCGAGGTTTTGGATGTTTACGGCGTTTTGCTTCTGTCCTTCTATAAATTGTTGTTGATTTTCCATAAGCTGTTGTTGATTCTCCATTAGTTGCTGCATCATAGCTTAAAATTTACTCTCTTGAGGTGCCATAACCTCATGGTCTTGATCTAGAATAGAAGTTTGAAAACTCGGCTGAAAGTTTCCTCGTTGAAGTTGCTATTTTTCTGGTTTTGTTGGAAATTTTCGACACCACCAATGTAGTTGACTTCTCGCTGTTGCTCATTGAAACCATCTCTAAGTCACTCTTGATTAACCTTACCATCAGCCCCTATCACGTTCTCACATAGGTGCGCACCACTTGGTTGATTTTTGAAAAGTCGAGCAACCATCGGTTTAACCTCAAGTAGTTGCGTGAATTCTGATTTTTCTTTGATGTCTCACACGGTTTTCTCATACACTGGACTTGAATTCTTACTGCTAGCAGCCAAGTTATCAATGAGAATCTTAGCTTGAGCAACGGAATTAGTCATGAAGTCCCATTGACTTGCAGTGTTGAGTGCCATCTTGAATTTCTCATCGACTCTTTTATAGAAAATATTTAGCAAATTCAGCTCATTGAAACCATGGTGAGGGCATTCTCTTTGGTACTCCTTGAAACGATCTACAGCCCCAAATAATGATTCTTTTGATCTTTGTTGAAACTCATAGATTTTTCTTCTCATTCGGTCCAATACCTCTTTTGGGTAGAATTGTTTCAAAAAGGCTCGTTTGTACTCGTTCCAAGTAGTGATTGATCCTACTAGAAGAGAATTTCTCCATTTATAGGCTTTTTTAACCAAAGAGATGGAGAATAAAGTGCACTTCAAATAGTCTTCAGAAACTCCATCGGATCTCCTAGTACTGCAGATTTCTTCGAACTTTTTGATATGATCAATGGGGTGTTCTTCATCTGAGCCACGAAACTGATGTTGCTCCACCAAAGCAATGAGTTTTGAACTGATCTTAAACTCTCGAGGAGGTGGCAAAGGACATATTGGATTTCGATTCGTAAAGAAAACATCTAACGAATCGAATTTTCCAATTGTACGGTGTTGAAGATCCATATGTAATTGTGCCATAAGGGCTTGTTCAAAATTATTTCTCTCTTGTTCAAGAGGACTTGAAACACATGGAGATAGAGAAAAGTATTGAAATTAATAAAAACAGAAAGAAAAAAAATGCGTACCTTAGACTAAACTTTTGTCAGAAACTCGTAGGCAATTGAATTGGCCCCCGGTAACGGCGCCAAAAACTTGGTGTCTCCGAGTTTTAACCCTGAAATAATCCTGAAAATGCACAGCAAACGCAGTAGTACTTAGGGATCAAATCCACAAGAGAAACCGAAAAATCACACTACGAGTTTATTAGATTCGAGTTAAGCTAAGATAGAAAATATGAGTTTTTGTTTTAGGGCTGTGAATAGTGATGAAAATAGCAACAATTAAAATAAAAAGCAAGTAAATAATAATAGAAAATTAGTAGATAAGGTGTTGGGCATCTGATATGAGCATGGCCAGGATAAGGAACTAGAACCTGAGCTTGTACCCGAGCTTGAACCTGAGGATGCTCTAGCTATACCAAGTGGACCAATGACGCGTGCTAGGACCAGGAAGCTCAAGGAGACTATCAATTCTCTACTCACACACTTAGAGAATCCAGCAGGAGAAAGAGATGCTTGTCAAACCTCCCTGGTTTTGATTCAAGCTAATTGATTTCAACAAATGGGTAGGGTGAGCAATTATACTCTTTTCCCCTTGACAAGTTTTGTCCCACTGGGTTTTCTTGTCAAGGTTTTTAATGAGGTAGTTGTTCATCTCACTAACCCCATTTGTTGAACAGAAGATCACGTCCAGAAGCTTCACTTCCAACGGCTACTTCTTTTTATTTTAACCTATGATATTTTAAGCTTATGCTTATGTTTTTATGTGTATTTATGTCTTTAAAAATGTGTACTAGGGTTTCTCTTTGAGTTCCCTATTTAAACCCTTGTAAACCCTCAGTTTATTTTATCTAGCTTTTATTCTCAAACTCTTTCTAAGAACTAGATCAAAATAGGTACATCATAGGAGTTTCATTCCCTTTGTGTGACCTCTCGATCTATTGGTGAATCTAAGGAGTTCCACAGCCTTAGTGTGACCAAAACAATCCATTGTTACTTAAACTCATTCGTTCTAACTTCCCCATCTACGAATTCTTCTCTACTTGCTTCTAAAGTGACGATTTTGGAGGAAAGCTCTTATTAAGTGGTATCAGAGCCACTTTGGAAGCTAAGTACTCTTAGATCTTTGTGTTATATGTTCTTTATCACTCTGTTTCGTGTAAGATCTAAGAATTTTTTGATTTATCAGTTTGTGACTATTGGCATTCTTGTGTCACACGGATCAGAATTTTTTTTTTATCATTTGCTATCATTTCGTGTTTTATGTATGATAGTCTTGTTGTTTTGAACAGATCTAAGTGTTCTAGGAACTGAGTGTGTTCGATCTGCTTGTTTATGTCTGTTGGCAATATAAAAATCGAACAGGAGCATTTTTTGCTTAGATCTAAGTGTTTATGTGCTTGTACCACTCAAATCGGTCATATCTGTTGAATATTTGCTATAGGATTGTTAGATCTTGGTACCTGAAGGTCGATCTATGTTTTAAAAGCAATCTGAAGTGTTTTTTTGTGCCTCTGCAACTTCCCAAAATCGATTTATACTGAAAAAAAAACTTACTGCAGTTTGTTAAATCGTGCTCGTTGGTGTGTTCTCTTGTTGCTACTTGATAAATCGCGACTATCTGTTGTTGTTTGCACTTTATTTGTTTTGTCTGGTGAAGAATTTGCCTACTGCAATTTTTTCTAAGTGTTGAAATCGTGATTCCTGTGTTTCTTCAGTCTGAAACTTTAATTTTTTGCTTGAAGAACTTGTAACTGCGTGTTCTGTTAATTTGTTGCAGTTCCTATGGCAAATTCAGAGGAGGAAGAAGAGATAGTAACAACAGAAACAACAAACTCCTCATTGAAGCTATAACAGAAAAAATGCAGAAGATGATGGATGATAAATTTGCTGCTTTAGAGGAAAGGGACAGAACCAGAACTGATACTAGACAGAATCAAGGACAGGATGACAGGATTCATGATGCTGCTTCATATCAATACTATCAGAGGAGAAGTGATGCATCACATGGTAGCTAGAGGAGAAACAGGCGTAATAGAACTCAAGATGAGCTTCTGAGGGACAATCTCAAGGGTCTGAAGATCAGTATTCCTCCATTTCATGGAAAAACTGATCATGATGCTTATCTAGAATGGAAAAAGAAGATTGAATTGGTCTTCAATGTTCAGCAGTACACAGAGCTTAATAGAGTAAAGATAGCTGCAACAGAGTTTCATGATTATGCTTTGAGCTGGTGGGATCAGTTAGTCACGACCAGGAAAAGAAATCAGGAGCTACATGTTGAGACTTGGGCAGAAATGAAAAGTCTGATGAGAAAGAGGTTTGTACCTAGTCACTATCACAGAGAGCTGCATCAGAAACTGAAAAAACACACTCAAGGATCTCGAACAGTAGAGGAATATTATCAGGAGATGGAAGTGTTGATGCTGCGAGCTAACATAGCAGAGGATCAAGAAGCTACAATGTCACGGTTTCTAGGGGGTTTGAACCAGGAAATTCAAGACAGATTAGAGACTGAGCATTACATGGAGCTTGAGGAGATGTTACACAAAGCTATTCTGTTTGAGCAACAGATTAAAAGAAAAAGAGCCTCACGTTCTAGCTATAGTCATAGTTCATCATACACACGGCCAGGTTACTCTAAAGAAGATAGAAATTCTTTTGCTAAAGAATTCAAGCCAACAGAGTACTCTAAGCCATCTGATACGATTAAGGTTACTAGTCCAGCACCTGCAGACTACAAAGGAAAAGCAAAAGAAGGTGTTGTATGATCCAGAGATGTCAGCTGCTTCAAATGCCATGGAAAAGGGCATTATGCAAATGAGTGTTCTAACAAGGGTGTGATGATCCTTTTAGAGAGTGGTGAAGTAGAATCTGCTGACGAGTATCCAAAGACTTCTAGTGAGGATGAGCAGGAGATCTTACCTGTTAAAGGGGACTTATTAGTGGCCAGAAGAACTCTAAGTGTGCAGAACAAGACTCAGGAGCAGGAACAAAGAGAGAATCTGTTTCACACGAGATGCAATGTTCAGGGTAAAGTCTATAGCTTGATCATCGATGGGGGTAGCTGTACTAATGTGGCTAGTGATATTATGGTCAAGAAACTTGGTTTGAAGACTACAAAGCATCCATCACCTTATAAGCTTCAGTGGCTTAATGATAGTGGTGAAATGAGTGTCAGCAAGCAGGTTTTGGTTCCTATCTCTATTGGCAAGTATGAGGACGAGATTTTTTGTGATGTTCTGCCTATGGAAGCCAGTCACATACTATTAGGACGCCCTTGGCAATCAGACAGAAATGTTATACATGATGGCTTCTCAAATCGCCATACTTTTGAGTATAAAGGGAAGAAGACTACACTGGTTCCTATGACTCCACATGAGGTTTATCTTGATCAGAAGAAGGACTCTCCTCAGCCTAAGCGCCCAAACTTCTTTGCAAAGTCTAGTGATGTTAAGAAAGCCTACTACTCTAATAATTCTATGCTCATGTTTGTTTATCTCATTGCTTAATCTGTCTAACCTTACACCGGTGCTACCGAGTGAAATGAATAATCTTTTGCAGGAGTACAGTGACGTTTTCCCTGAAGAAACTCCACAAGGCTTACCACCGATCAGAGGAATTGAGCATCAGATTGACTTTGTACATGGATCTTCTCTCCCAAACAGACCAGCGTATAGGACTAATCCGGTGGAAACTAAGGAGCTTCAGAAACAGATCAGTGAACTGATGGAAAAAGGCCATATTCGTGAGAGTATGAGCCCTTGTGCAGTGCCAGTCTTGCTTGTGCCAAAGAAAGAGGAAGCTGGCTAATGTGTATTGATTGTAGAGCAATCAATAATATTACGGTGAAGTATCGATACCCTATTCCTAGATTAGATGATATGCTTGATGAAGTGCATGGTTCTAGCATATTTTCTAAGATTGATCTTAAGAGTGGTTATCACCAGATTAGGATGAAAGAGGGTGACGAATGAAAAACTGCATTTAAGACTAAGCATTTTTTATATGAGTGGTTAGTTATGCCTTTTGGATTGACTAATGCTCCTAGTACCTTTATGCGTTTGATGAATCATGTGCTTAGAGCTTATATAGGCCTGTTTGTTGTTGTCTATTTCGATGATATCCTTATATACAGCAGAAATCTTGATGAGTACACTGAACATGTTAAGATGGTGCTAGACACGCTTAGGAGAGAAACATTGTTTGCAAATTTTAAGAAATGTACTTTTTGCACAGATAATGTGGTTTTTCTAGGCTTTGTTGTGAGTGTAGATGGAATCAAAGTAGATGAAGAGAAGGTGAAAGCAATAAAGGAATGGCCAAGTCCTAAGACAGTAGGGAAAGTCCGAAGCTTTCATGGCCTTTCTGGTTTCTACAGACGTTTTGTGAAGAATTTCAGCACTTTAGCAGCTCCCTTAACCGAAATCATCAAGAAAGATGTGGGATTCAGATGGGAGAAAGCTCAGGAGACAGCATTCTAATGCCTAAACGAGAAGCTTATTCATGCTCCTGTTTTATCATTGCCTGATTTTGTAAAGACTTTTGAGATTGAATGCGATGCTTCTGGTGTAGGAATTGGAGCTGTTTTGATGCAACACAAGAAGCCAATAGCATTCTTCAGTGAGAAGCTTGGAGGAGCGACTCTCAATTATCCAACGTATGACAAGGAGCTGTACGCCTTGATTAGAGCTCTCCAAACATGGCAACACTACCTCTGGCCAAAAGAATTCGTCATTCACACAGACCATGAGTCTTTAAAACACTTGAAAGGTCAGCAAAGACTCAACAAAAGACATGCGAGATGGGTTGAGTTCATAGAAACATTCCCATATGTCATCAAGTACAAAAAAATAAGGATAATGTTGTAGCCGACGCATTATCCAGGAGGTACACTCTTCTCTCTACTCTTGATGCTAGACTTTTGGGTTTCGAACAGATTAAAGAACTCTATCCTACTGATTCTGATTTTCAAGAAATCTATAGATCTTGTGAAAATTTTACTTCTGATCATTATTTTAGACAAGATGGATTTCTCTTTTATAAAAACAGACTGTGTGTTCCTAATTGTTCTCTCCGAAACTTGTTTACTAGGGAAGCACACGGAGGAGCTTTGATGGGACATTTTGACATTGCTAAAACTCTAGAAGTGATGAAAGCTCATTTCCATTGGCCACACATGAAACGTGATGTTGAAAGAATCTGTAACAGGTGTACTGTTTGTAAACATGCCAAATCTAAGGTTCAGCCTCACGGTTTGTATACACCTCTCCCTATTCCTACTCATCCTTGGAATGACATTTCTATGGATTTTGTGATGGAAAGATTCTATATTTGTTGTGGTTGATAGGTTCTAAAAAATGGCGCATTTCATTGCTTGTAATAAGATTGATGATGCATTGCATGTGTCTAACTTGTTCTTTAAAGAGATTGTGTGTTTGCATGGCATGCATGCCTAAGTCTATTGTGTATGATAGAGATACTAAGTTTCTTAGCTACTTTTGGAAAACTTTGTGGTCTAAGCTAGGAACTAAGCTTCTGTTTTCTACTACTTGTCATCCACAAACTGATGGTCAGACTGAAGTAGTTAATAGGACTCTTGGTACTCTCTTGCGTGCTTTGATTAAGAAAAGAGTTGGGAAGATTGTTTGCCTCACATAGAGTTTGCATATAATCATGCTATTCATTCTGCATCTAAGTACTCTCATTTCCAGATTGTCTATGGCTTTAATCCTCTGTCTCCTTTGGATCTAATTCCTTTACCTTTGAGTGAAAGATCTAGTGTAGATGGACAAAAAAGGCAGAAATGGTTAAACAGATTCACGAGAAGGCTAGACAGAACTTGGAAGAAAAGACTAAGCTCTATGAGAAGCAGGCTAACAAAGGAAGGCGTAAGATGATCTTTGAAGTTGGAGACCAAGTTTGGGTGTTAAATCAGGCCTTGTTCCAATATCAACCGATACTGGACGAATCATGGAGCTTGGAGCATGGAAAGGATTCTAAGGAGCAGCTTGAACCAGAACCCGAACCAGAGGAACCGCTTGAACCTGAGCTAGGAGAAGAAGAAGCTTTGATCGTGCCTACTGGTCCAATGACTCGTTCAAGGACTAAGCTATTCAATCAAGCTATTGGAGGACTTCTCAAGCAAAGCTGGAAACCAGATGATCAAAAGCACAATCAAGCCTGTCAAAACATTTTTGTTTTGATTCAAGCTATATGATTTTAACAATTGGGTAAGTGTTGGGTTTATGCTCTTTTTCCCTTGTCAAGTTTTGTCCCAATGGGTTTTCTTGACAAGGTTTTTAATGAGGTAGTCTCAGCACTTCACAATGGCCCAATTGTTAAAATAGAAGCCCAGGCCCATCAAGAATTTCGACCAAGACCAAAGAAAGAGCCTTAGGCGTCCCAACCACCTTTTTAATTGTTGTTTCTTTCTAGATTATGCATGTTAAGTTTCTATTTGTCTTTATATTCCTTTGGAACCATTTCTGCAATTTTCATCTATCTTCTTTTATCAAAAACTCTTTTGAATTTAGATCTGCTTGTTAGTGTGTCATATCTAACCAAAAAAAACCGAGTTCTTTGTGTGTCATATCAAAGAATTCACCCTGGTTTAACAAAGGAAATCTGCAGCCTCTGTTAAAGCCATTTGATTCATCCATTGTTCCTGTTCTTCACGATTCAACAGCAGAAACATCACTTCCCTTTTTAACTTCAGATTGGCAATTTCTTAGAGGAACACATTAGTTGTGGAGAATGCTTGATTTAGCGACTCAGGTTACAAAACATAACTCATTCTCATGGATCTTATGGTTTCTGTGGAAAGCACAGAATGTGAAGGTTTACAATTAATCGGCATTCCCCAGATATTCTAAAACACGCGTGAGTGAAGCCCTAACATGGAGGAAGACACAAGATAAGTCTGAGCATAGGGTTTATAATCAGATGCTTGTATTGCCGACGGTAAGTGGCAAAATATGTCATATTGATGGTTCGTGTAAAGGTGATAGTGTTTTCTCTGGGTTGGGTTGGGTTGATATTATGCTACCACAAATGGAGAAGTTTGCTACTAGGAGCGAAGGGACGAAGAAACCTTTCTCCTTTACACACAGAGGTAGAAACTTTGATTTGGGCGATGAAATGCATGTTAATGCATCAAGACGTAGTCCTCTCTTTTCTTGATAAATTTATTGAAGCTAGTGAAGATGATGACAAATCCAATGGATTGGCCGGCGCTCTCGACTCATCAAACGAAGTTCTTGGACCTGAAGGCCGTTTTAGCTCTTTCTTCCTTTCTATTTTCCTCGTACTTTGAATGTAAAGCTGTCTGGCACATACTGTTAGATTTTGTAGATTATGTTCTTCCGGTTTGATGAACCAAACTACTTAGTTAATTTAGTAGTGCATGTTGAAAAAAAAAAAAGAAAAAAAAAAAAGGTATGATATGATATGGATCTAAATTGTTGTGTGCATATATATAATAAACCCAAAATCTTCCCGAATGAGAGCGAGAAAGAGTGATGGATGCGAGCAATTACGATGAGGTTTTCAATTCTACTACGAATTGGAGACTCGCCGGCGGTGCCCTCACAGATTCCATTTCCTTTGAGTCATCCTTGTCGTCTTCCACCGGAAAACACGAATCTGAAGACGGAATCACCTCCGCCGCCGTCGATCATGTGGCCAAGTCCCCGCTGATTCTGCTCCCTCCGTTTCCCAATGGCGAGCCTTGTGAAATTACGAGTACGGTGCTTCATCTACTTCTATTCGGTTTTCCCTTCCCACTCTTTTGTCTTGGTTATTTTCCATGATTCTCCGATCCGCTTATTAACCTCAAATTGCTAGTTTGAAGTAGATCGATAGTGCTGGACGATGAAATTGGTGGGGATTTTATGTACGTGTGGATGTTGTTTCATAAAATGTGTATTTGCTTGCAGTTACATTTGCACAGGAACATGAATTAAGGCAAGTCTATATCCGTAGTACTGCACGGGTATACGAAGTTTATTACACTAAAAAGCGGGGACACGACAAAGAATACATGTGCACAGTTCGATGTGGCATTGCAATGAGAGGAGAAGAAGTGCTTCAGATCCCTCTCACTGAGTCGCCTTCTTCTAAGACTCGAGTGGAGAGGAGGGTCAAAGATAATGCCAATGGACGGACTTACGAAGATGATTGGGTTGAAGTGAAAGCTGGCGATGCTTCTCTGCTGAATAATGAAAAAGATCTGCTTCAATTAGGGAAACAGGTAATCAGTTTTTCTTTGTGGTAGTAAAATCACATTGAATATAAAAAAAAACCCTGACATGTAAGGAACTGATGAAGTTGGTGTGAATACATATTTGTTCTTCTCTTTGGTCATTTCCCCTTAGTAATTGTTGCTGTTTACGAGGGAATGTTTTTCAGGATTTCTTTGAAGCTACTGCAGAGATCAACGATGCAGAACCTTGCATTTCCATTACACTCCGTCTTCTCTCCCTTCAGGATAAAGGATGTGCACTTGTTGATGAAGTTTATGTATTTGCTGATCCTATTGATCGAACTGAGTCAGAGCAGGAAGAAGCGAGTGGATCAGGAAATTCATCCACTAGTTCGCTGATGGCTATGTTTATGCCCACTCTTTTGCAGCTATCTCGGGGAAAAGATGTTAGAAAAGAACAGGATAAACAAGTTTCCAACAAGTCCTACTGTACGAATCCAGGAAATTTGGGAAATTCAAATGATTCAGGTAATAAGATTGTGAATGAAATTCAGCAGGAGACAAGTTCCTGTAAAACTGAGCACAAAGGAATGACCTCACCAGTTATAGTTGATACTCTTGCAAAGCATGTTGATGCAACACGAGTATCTGGAGCAGGAATCAAGCCTGATATGTCTTGCAGTAATGTGGAGACTATCCTGCATCAGCTTGTTAACAAGGTAAGTCGGATAGAAACCATCTTGACAAGATTTGAAGACCAGATGTTGAAACCTATCAATAGAATTGATGCAAGGCTCCAGGTAGTAGAGAAGAAACTCAAACAGCTAGGCAAGAAATCATTTGAATCTGAATTGTTTGTTGAAACAAAGATACCTAATCCAGATTCTCTGGGCAGTGATACAGATAAAACTCCTGAAACCACAGAGTTGGATGGATTGACCAAAAACACGGACAATCAACAATTGGCCTCTGCTACTATAACAGTTGTCCCCGACTCCTCTACTATAGACATCAGTGAAGATTATGATGTTGTACTACCAAAGAACAGGGTGGACAATCCTTTTACAAAGTTCTTAGAACAGGGAAGTGAAAATAACTCAATCTCAGGAAACGAGGTGATTTCTGCTGAATCTGAGATCAGTAAGGAGGAGCTTGGTCATTCTTCTGGGAGAGGAGCTTTTGAAGAGAATCCGAAACATTCGCTGTCTATAAATGATGCTTTAGCATCTGCACTTGCTGGATTATTGTCTTCAACTTCAATCACGGACGGAAAATACAGCCAAGCCCTCGTAGTTACAGCCCCTGAATTTTCAAATGAAGATGACATGAAGATGGGAAAGAAACCTCCGACTGGTACCCATCCAGACAAAAGCCAAGTTGCAGCAGAGGAGTTGGGAAACACAAACACATACTCTGGCTCGGACAGCCCAATCTCTTCACGAAATGAGCCTGGAGTTAATCTATGTACTGAAGACAATTCTCGGGAAATGATTAATGGAGTTTCTGAAATTTTGGGTGATAGTTTGGGAGGATATGACGATGCTGAGACAGTGGTTAGCGTCAGGAAGGATAATTTAGATGAAGAGACAGTGACATCAAGCACAAGAGCTGATTGTTACACAGAAAGGGAGAACCGGAGTCATGAGCCCGGGAATCCTGATTCCTTGGTTCACGAGCTGGATAATCCAAATGTAACTACTGGTTGTGGAAGTTCTAGGTTCATCACTGAAGGAGAGCCTGGAATGGATGATGTCTTGAAGAGTGTTCTCAGTTTTCAACCTACTCCTTGTTCAGTCGATTTCCGGACTCCTGTCCTGGATGTGAAATTTAATTCAGAGAAACAAGTATTAGACAACAAGTGTTTCTTCGAGGCACTTCTCAGAGGAGAATCTAAGACTCTAGTAGATTGCAACAAGGAAGCTTTTGATGATAATTTGGTGTCAGTGGAAGATGAAGAACTGAAAGGCCCACCAACAGATACACTTTCGTCTGTTGAGATGGATCACTATGAGACGAACGAGATGATGCATCTACAGTTGAATGCTGACATATCAACAGCAAGTTTGATATAAAACAAAAATTAAGTCCGCATTCTGTTTTTGCTCTGAAAGTCTTCATAAGCCATTGGAGGGTATATATTGCGAGTGATGAAAGAAGTTAAAAAGCTTTATTGATAATTAAATCATTCAACTCTGTTTTCTAATTAGCCTACAACTATGTACTAATATTACTGGACTAGTTATAATTTATTTATTTTATAATCTATGAAAAAGAAACTAAACACAAAAAATAGTAAACAAAATCAGATCACCTGTTAAAGAAAATTGAAAACTATAATATGAAACCACTAATTGAGAAGTCTAACACTTATTTATTTATTTTTATTATTTTATTTTCAATTTAATTATACAACATATTTTAAAATAATTAGTTTTTCATATTACCATTTAAATTATGTTTAGTTTTTACTATTTTCAACTCAGACATCTATTTTTGCAAACTTTTGATGAATTGATTATTATATTTGTATTTGAATCATGGTTACTCTTTCAATATTTTATAACCCGTGAAAACACAAATAATCAAACACGAAAAAGTGGAAAAATATGATCAACCCGTGAAAATAAATAAAATAAGATTGAAAATTTGATGTGAAACCACTGATAGAAAAACCTAACACTTAGTTATTCATTTTGTTTTCATATTTTTTCTTACATAATTTTATTTTATAATATTTTGGAAAATTTTTTTCCAAATAATTAATTTTATCTATTCCTATTTAAATTAGGTTTACCTTTTATTTGTAGTTACAAATATTATTTCAAAATCTTCACGAATTGATTCCTATATAGATATTTAAATTAGATCTATTAATTTTTAATCATATTTGAGTTTTATTTTCCTTTTTAAAATCGACATGTTATCTTTTTTGATGAAAAACGAATTATAAGTATTTCATCACTTAATTTTTTTTATTTTCTATTATTTTCACAACATGGAAAACTTTCAATATAATTTTTTTCCTTAAACATTAATTTTGTAAATTTTACCGCGTCCACATAATGGTAAGGCAAAAAAAAACTCACAATATATTAAAATTTATAATTGTATTAGGTTTTTGATTTTGCTTGTGTTATTAGATTTTTTTAAATAGATTAAATTTTTTTGATATGTGTCAAAATCTAATTGGAATTTTTTTTACATATGTCAAAATTTGATCAATTGGTTGACACGTGTCGCAATCATGTTAGTTACAAAGTTGACGCATCAGGTTTTTTATAATAAAATCTTATTCGGAATCTAAATTATTAGCAAAAAAATAATTAAAAAATAATTTAATCTTGTAATTTAATTTAAAAATATAATGGTATTACGTTTTTTTAATAGAAAAATTATTTCAAAATTAAAAAAAAAAACTGAAGAAAAAAAAATCAGATCACTCATAAAAGTAATAAATAAGATTTAGAATGCCGATGTGAAACCACCGACAGAGTAGTCTAAACAGTTATTTATTTAGTTGGATTCTTTTATTATTATTATTTTGGCTTTAATTAAATTTTATCATATTTTCTAATATTTATGTTTTTACTATTCCTATTTGAATTATGTTTACTTTTTATTATTTAGTTATTCATATATATATTTAGATCTAATGATTAGCAAAAAAAAATTTATGAAACAATTTTTTAAGAAAATTAATGAAAAGAAAATTTGTATTCCTGTTTGTAATATAATTCAAAGTTATAATGGCATTATGTTTTTTAAAAATAGATAAGACTATTTTGACACATTGCAAAATATATAAAAATCTGATCGACTAACCGGACACGTGTCGCGATCATGTTAATTACAAAATTTGACGCATCAAGCTTAATATAATAAGATGTGTAAAATCGATATAGTTACATACAACTACGTATAATTCCTATTCCTATAATTAGATACAATCAAGTATAACTAATACCAATGAAATACAATGGACACAAATAAAACATGTTTTTTTTTAATAATTTTAATTTAATGGATATACTTTTAAGTTTGTATTCTAAAAATATCACCACTAGTTTTGAATTTCCAAGAATTGCACATATTTAATATCAAAATGATTTAAAATCTTTTTCTAATGAGGAAAATCTAATGGTCAACATGTTCATCGTGGTCCCGCATGTCAAAATTAAAATTGTCCGTTGTAAAATCGTCCATGTAATTATTCTCATAATTTGTAATAGTTAATATTCCAGATGTTAAACAAAAAATGTAAATTTGAAAATCTAAGGATTGATTAGTTGAAACTATAAAATTATGACTGCGTAATCTTTGCCAATTCAATAATGTTTGTTTGTTTGTTTAAATTAAACACGAGCTTCCCTTAAAGCTCACACATTTGAAAAGTTTTACAGAGATTGTCTTATATTTAAAACTTTTAAAGATTTGATTATTACATGTGATGTAAAGACTATAATTTCTTCTAATGCGAATAAACCATTAAAGACATGCATATTCTTCATGCATAAAATAGTGAAAGAAAACGATATGATTTCTTCTTCTTCCTCATCTTTTCCATCTTTTTTCTTCATCGTCCTCGTCTTCTTCGACTTCTTCATCTTCTTCTTCCGGTTTTTCTTTTTTTTCTTCATTCATTTTCTTGCCTTCCTCTTTGCCTTCTTCCTTGTCTTCTCTCTCTTCATCATTGTCTTCTTCCGATTTTTTTCTTCTTCTTTATCATCTTCATTTTCTCTGACTACTTCATCTTTTTCGTATTTTCTTCGTCTTATTTCTCGTTTTCATCTTCCGATTTTTCTTCTTCCTCTTCATGGTCTTCGTCTTCTTCTTTTCCTTTTCGCGTGTAATAGGTTTTGGAGGAGCTGAAACACTAACAAAAAGATAGCAACTCACCAGTTATATTTGTGTGGATTCAAATCCGAAAATTTATCTAAGCTATTCATAGAACAAAAATCAAAGAAATGTAAACATTCGTCTTCTTCATCGTCTATGTCTTTTTCGTCTTATCCGATTTTTTCTTCTTTTTCCGAGTTTTTTTGTCTCCATCTCCTTCTTCTTTGTTTTATTTGACTTATTTTTCTTTTTCTTCCGATTTTTTCTTCTTTTTCCGAGTTTTTTTTGTCTCCATCTCCTTCTTCTTTGTTTTATTCGTCTTCTTCATCTTCCAGTTTTTCTTCCTCGTCTTCTCATTCTTCTTCTTCTCCGACTAATTCTTTTTCCTTGTTAAAGGTATCATTTTAGTCCGAGGAATGATGTTGTAATATTTATAAGAATTTTAAGAAGAGGTGAAGGAATTTAGGGTTGTATGGTTTTGATTGAAATTTTTATATGATTTCTGAAAATTTTATTTAATATTTTGGAAAAAATAATTGAGAATGGAAATTAGTATTAGCCAATTTTATTTTTATCAATTGATAGAGAAATACTTATAGTTCGAAATGCTTCAAACTTAAGATGCAACTATTAAGCTTTAATCTCTAAATGAAAACCACAAGTGCATGGCAAATTCATTGTAGCATTTAGAGGTCATTTTTCCACAAGAAAATTGGTTAGGAAAATAGGAATGCAAAACACTTAAAAAGCTAAGCCAATTCAAAGTTATGTTTTGTAACCAATTCTAACAACCTAAGAAATGATGCAATAAGCAATAAAAGTGACTATACAAGAACAAGAACCATAAAAGAAAGCATGCATAAACAAACCAAAATTAAAGAAAGCAATTTAGAAAAGTCGACAAAAACTCAACAAAAGCAAAGGAAAATTAGATTTGATCAAAGAGATAAAGGTCTGGATTTTGGATAGAGATTATAGACTAGGGATATTTAACTAGTGACCAATGATGCTAATTTATATGACAAGCCATTTCCAAGACATGGATCCTAACAAGTAGATTAGTCCACTTTCATGAATACTAATCCATTCTACTAATCACTCAAAATGACAATCTTTCGATTCCTATTGATAGAGACTAGGCTTTGAATCCGCGCGAAATCGCGAGGAAACTCATTTTGAATAACCTATTTCATTTCTAAATTTTTTTTTTGCAATACATAACAAACAAAACCGTGATTGGTACTAAGTACTCATGTCTGATGGTTCTTGAGAATTAGCTAGATTTTTCGTGTTTATTTTATCTATTGGAGAAAGTAAGAGTCACAAGAAAAAAACAAACTCTTCTTAAAGACTGATCATGATCTAGATACACATGAAACAGAAAGTCACTCAACATCTTACCAAATCTAAAAAAACATGAAGCTGAGACTGAAACTGAAATCTAAATGTAAACACAATTGCAAGAATGTAAAAAAATTAACAATCTCAAAGTTTAATCTATAAAAAAAAACAAAAAGTTAACCATCTCAAAGTTTAATCTATGAAAAGTCATTCAACATCTCGCCAAATCTAAAACAATAACCGAAACTGAAAAAAACTTACCAAGCGACTAAAACAAGTCAACTTCCTCCGCTAAGTTTGCAACTTCTTCTTTGGATACGGTGGCAGAGCAGAAGAACTTTACCTCTGCATTTCAGTCATTTTGTTTCCAGTGGCATTTGGTTAAAGAATTCATTGTCCTTCAAACTCCATATCGTTTTTTTCCTTCAAACTCCATATCGTTCTTGTCCTTCAAACTCCATAATAGTAACAGTTATGACCGTAAATGTATATACGAAAGAGTTCTGATAAAAGACGCAACCCTATGAAATAATAAAAAACATTACCATAGTAACGGTTATAACTGTAAAGATATTTCCGGAGAAGTTATCTATTAATAAAAAAATGTAATCGTAGGATATAAAATAAATAACCATATAACGGTTATGATCAAAAAGGTCGGAAACTAATTTGAAATCGCGCGGGATCTAATTTTGTATAACATGTTCATTTCTAAGATGTATTTGCAATACATACCACAGTACTAACGAAATGAAAACTATTACCAATTATCAACACAAAGAAAACCGTGAATGCTAGTAAGTATTAACATGTTGTGTGTTTGAGAACAACGCTCTACAACAAGCACAATATGGTCTATAAATTATATAAAAAATATAGTAGATATCCAGATCGATTGAGGGTGTCTTTTCATGTTGAGATCATGTAGCAATGTTAACTTAACATCATTATTTCGATGAATACAACCCAAATAAACTGCTTTCAAGTAAAAATAATCAATGTTTCTGTAGAGAGTTATTAAATTCAAAAACTCACTATATGCACCACCCATATCAAAGAAAATAGAGTTGAGATTTTCATTAACTTTTTATATTTAAAACTAGTTAGAAATTTTACATTCTCATAAGAATTCCAAAATTCTTTACACAAATCAAGATTGTAGGAATTTCTACAATAGTAAATGATCAACACTTTTGAATAATTTACACAATAGAATGACGTTTTTATAAACATTATATTTTGAGTGAATTTAAAAATTATTATCCATGAATAAAAAAATGTTGTACGAAAAGAAATAAGTATAGTTGAAAAGACACAAATGTTAAAATATGCAACCTTTAATTAAATAAGTAGTTACATGAAACAAAAACTGCAACCATAATAGAGGACTTATGCGAAAAAACATGTAGAGGTCAATAGACATAAAAGTTAAAAGATGCAACCCTTAGTGAAATAATCTGCTACCAGCAAAAACATCTATACAAAATTAAAAAAAATATATATTTGTGATGCATTTTAAGAATCTTTTTTAATCTATATTTGTTGACTTTTACTCCATAAATATATCGTTGGAAATTGAACGTATGTGATATCTAATACTTCAAAATCATTTGTATTTATCCCTAACCAGAAAGTAAACATGCTTCTTTGAAGCTCCATATTAGTTGTAATGATTACCCAATATTTTTTCAGAATAAGAATAAGCATGAACTATAATATGTTGAACAAAACAAAATAAGTAGAGTTGAATAGACATGATTGTGAAAAGATGCAACCCTATGCTGTATTAATAACCATAAAATGAGTTTTTCGAAAATACGCAACTCTAGGATGCATTGATAACCATAAAACAGTTTTTTCCGAAAAAATGCAACTCTAAGATGCATTAATAACCATAAAACAGATTGTTTTAAAAGACGCAACCCTTTGATACATTAATAACAATAAAACGGGTTTTTTTCGAAAAAACGCAATCCTATAATGTATTTTTGTGAAAAGAGCGACCCTAAGATGCATTAATTACCATAAAACAATTTTTTCGAAAAGACGCAACTCTATGATGCATTTGTAACCATAAAACATTTTTTCCGAGAAGACGTAATCCTATGATGCATTAATAACCATAAAATATTTTTCCAAAAAGACGCAACCCTATGATGCATTAATAACCATAAAACGGTTTTTTTTAAAAGACGCAACCCTAAGATGTATTTTTGTGAAAAGACGCGACCCTAGTATGCATTAATAACCATAAAACAATTTTTTTTCGAAAAGACGGAATTTCAACGATGTATCAAGAACACTCTCTAGATTCTCTCTTCTCTCCTTTTTCTCTCTAACTTTTCTGTTTCTCTCTCTCAGATCAAAAGATAAGATCTAACAAACTCTTCCTCTTCTTCATATATGTAAAAGAAGCCGGTACACTCTGAGCTAACCAGATCCAATAACTATACCGGTTATCTCCAATCAGCTCATGCACCAATAGACTAAACCAGCTCCGGTTCAGCTCCATCATACAAGTGTGACATGTCATACCGGAATCAACACCTGATCAAAATCTTAGCATAAAAAGAGGGAGGTTGAATCGATGCAGGAGTTAAAAAAGAGATTGAGAGGTGGAGAGGGAGACGAAGCGGCTAAAGGGAAGTGGAACCATCGTTCGTACCCTTAAAGCGTTGATGTGGTGGTTTATCATTGGTTCTTTTACACAAAAAATATATATGCCACGTGTCATCTCTTTGTGTGCTGACGTGGCACACAACTGAAGAGAATTGACCTTCTTTTATATTACAGATTGTACTCTTAATAAATTCAATGGCATTTCATGTAATTTTTAACAATTCCTTAGTTACTCTCTTAAAAATGCTTCTTAGTTAAAAATTTGGCAATCAACCCTTGACTCGATCTTGTAATCGTTGTCCTTAGTTAAAAATTTGGCAAACAACCATCAACTCGATCTTGTAATCTCTCATAAATGTAGTTGATAATCTTATCCTTTTTTGAAAAGCGGTTTAGGCATCCGCCTAGGTGGCGTTCTCATAGATCGTGGCGATTATCTTTTAGACTGCATAAAAAATTATGGTATTATGATAATAAAATAATATAAATTTTATTATTTATAAATCATGATATCTTATTATATAAATCTTGATGCGTCAAACTTCATAATTAACACGATCGTGACACGTGTCAGCCGGTCGATCGGATTTTGACACATGTAATTTTTTCCAATTAAATTTTGACATGTGTCATACAAATCTTATTTTTTTTTAAACTTATATATTTGTATTTATCAAGTAGATTATAAAAATCAACATATATAAAAAAAAAAATTTAGTTTCTAATAAATAATTCATTAAAATAATTAGTTGATAAACATGATCTATTTTTTTAATATTGACTTTATTATATGTCTCGGTTTTTGTTTTTTTCGTACAACCATTCTTTTTTTCCTCTTTTCGTCTACGTTTATTAAGATGAATTAGGTTTCAAAATTTTCTCATTAAAATATTAATTAATACACGCGTAAATTTTTTTTGAGTTCAAATAGATTTAGATTTACATACCCAAATCTTCAAAGATTATAATATTTTGCCTTTATATAACAAGCTTTTGTGCTCTCTCAATCTTCTCACTAAAAAAAATCAAAATTCAATAATCTCTTCCACAAATTTTATTTCAACTTTTTATTATAAAAAATCATCGATTACTCTCTTATTCGATAAAAAACAACATATCTCAACATTTTCCAATTAGCTTATTTTAGTCATTCATAAAAAAAGAGTAAATAAGCTACATATATACACGCTTACATATATTTTAATTTTAAATAGAAATAGATATGACAAAAAAATAAACACGTTTTTTCATTAGAATATTAAATACACTTGTAAAAATCTTTTGAATAGAATTAGGTTTACATACCCAAATCTTTAAAGATTATAATATTCACCTTTATTTAAACAATTTTATATTCTCTCGATCTTCCCACCAAACAATTTTAAAATTTCAATAACCTCTTCTAAATTTTTTGTTTCTAATTAGCTTTAGCCACATCATGTCAAAATAAAATTTTCCATTTAAAAAAAATCTAATATCATTATATTTTGAAATCGGACTAAAAATGTACATTGTATTGTGGGTTTTTTTAAAGACTTACCACTATGTATATATCCTAAGTATTGTAAATTTGATGTATGAGAAGAAAATTATTTTGAAAGTTTCTCATGTTTGTGAAAATTATAAAAAGTTAGAAACCAAGTGATGAAACACATATGATTCATTTTTCATTGGAAGAAAGATAATACTTGATTCATAAGTGAAAAAGAAAAATTCAAATATGATTAAAAAATGTGAGTAAGTTTAATTCAAATAAAAATACGTAAATCGATTTGTCAAGAGTTAAAAAAAAAAAAGATCTATGAGTAGTTACATAATAAAAAGTAAACATAATTTAAATAGGAATAGGAAAAACTAATAATTTAGAAATATGTAAAAAAAAAAAATTGAAAATTCAGTTAATATAAAAAAAAGTAAGGAGAATCAAAATCAATAAATAATTTGTACGCTTTTCTAAGAGTGATTTCACATCGACGTTTTCAATCTTATTTTATTTATTTTTACGGATGATATGATTTTTTTTCTATTTTTGTGCGGTTTATAAAATATTAAAAGAGTCAAAATAATTCAACTAAAATATGAGAATAAATTCATCAAATTTTTAAAATGGATTAAAAAGTAATATTAATTCAAATAGAATAGGAAAACTAATAATTTAAAAATATGTGATAAAATTTAATTGAAAATCAAATAATAAAATAATCAAAGTAAATAAATAAATATTAGACTTTTGAATTAGTGGTTTTGCATCAGCATTTTCAATTTTATTTTATTTATTTTTACGGGTGATTTAATTTTGATTTATACTTTTAATTGATTAACTTTTCTTATATATTATAAAATATTAAATTAAAAACCCGCATATATGCGGGTCCTTTATCTAGTTTAATATAATAAGCTATAAAATAACGATAATAAATGTAAAATAAATTTTATTATTTATAAGTGATTTTATTTCATATATTTTTTATATATATTTAAAATATTATGTTATCTTATAAATGCTTAGACCGCCTACAAAATCATCTAGATTTTGATTAGATGTTCTAGACACTAGACTCTGGATCCCCCCAATCGTCTAATACATTGTTGAACATTATTATTTTTCCATCTAGGTAGATTTTTGCGAACACTAGAATCGATAAAAACCGGGGAAAGGACCGAAAGCCAATATGTAAGAAGGAAATTTCCACTCCTACTTAGCCTTATAATGTATAATAATGGGCTGGGCCAAACGTTTTTGTGAGTGTTACTCTGAGACATACATATACATATATATATATATATATATATAACCTGCGCAGCCGCTTTTGTTAGTGAATTTGGCTGCATTTTGCTTCTAGGGTTTCTCAAGCTCGTCTTCGTTGCCTTTCCGCAAGCAATCATGGTGAAGTTTTGTGATTTTGTTCTCCTCTTTTCTTTTTCCTCTGAAATTTCTGAGTTTAGTTTTTGTTTTGGATCTGTGGATCAGGTGCTCCAAAACGACATCGATCTGCTAAATCCTCCAGCTGAGGTCGAGAAGAGAAAGCACAAGCTCAAGCGTCTCGTCCAATCTCCTAACTCCTTCTTCATGGTACTCTTTTTTCTTTTCTTTTCTTTTTTTCAACTTGCGAAATCTGTTTTACGCAATTGGATGTTACGCAATATGTCTGATTCCGTCTTCTTTGTGTTTTCATCAGGACGTTAAGTGCCAAGGATGCTTCAACATGTGAGTTGTCTAATTTGCTCTCCAACAAATAGATTGGGATTATTAGCTTTGAAATCAGTAGTGATGTGAAGAGGTTATTACAGTTTGTAACGCATTTGCTTGTGGGTTATTTGTAGAACCACTGTGTTCAGCCATTCTCAAACAGTTGTAGTTTGTGGAAACTGTCAGACAGTTCTGTGCCAGCCCACCGGTGGTAAAGCAAGGCTCACCGAGGGATGCTCTTTCAGAAAAAAATGAGATTGAGATCTCATGAATCAAATCAGGAATCAGATGCTTTTTTTTTAATGACCTGATGCTCTGGTCCTGTTGCAATAGAATCTGCTTCTTGTTCATGTTGGTGGTTTTGTCATTCGCTGAACAAACAGCCATTATTGAGGTTTACTGCTTTTGAGTGCCTCGTGTAAAAGCGTTATAATATTGCTAGAAGAAACTCACGGACTTGTCTTGGTAACATAAGTCAGTTAAGTTGTTCAAGCCTTAGCTACAAGTATACTATAGATTTTTAACCAATTCACTAACCAATTGCTAACTACTAGATGAAACTAGCTTATGACTGAATGCAGTAGATTAGTAAATTGGTTTAAAATTCTGGTTTGATCAAGTGGAATAAGAAACGCAGTTTTTTAGCTTTTTTTCTTCCACTCGGCACCACAATACTAGTGGAAATTTGTTACTTGTTAGGTTTGAGAAAATTTTCTCTTTTTGGTCACGAGTGATATCTGCCTTTATTTTTTCTTGGCAAACTCCATATATAAAACAGATGCAATATTATCCTTTGATATAAAAATCCAGTTGAAGATTACATTTCAACTCTTTTTTTTTGTTTTTTTTTTAATTTTAGCTGAGCAAAGAACGGCTGTGTGTAGTCTTCCTTTATCTAAAAGCTCAACAGCTCGTGTAAATTTCGATACGGAGACGTGAAACTATTGAAAGAATCTTCTACCATCTTATTGAGAGGGTGCTGTTTGAATTTGAAATCACACTTTAAATAATATTATTTGATAAACGACAAGCCAAAAGTATAAAGCCTAAATTACAAAAATCTAGAGAAAGGATCAAACTGTGGCTATAAGTGAAAGAGAATCTTATAAAGCTTAATATCTTGAGCAAGAAATTTCGCGGCGCCTTGAAATGTGAGACCTAGTGCGTAATCACTTTCCAATTTATACAAAACCATCACATGCTTTTCCATCTCTTCTTTTTTTTCTCCAGTTTAGAAAAGTAATATGAAAAATAAATAAAGCGGATTCAAGAGGAGTACAATGAATAAGTTTACGTCGCCGCTAGGTCTTTTAAGCTGTCTGAAACTTTACCGAAGCATCTTTTCCAATTTTGTGCTTTTTTTTTAACCTTTTTTTACAAGTTTTTATGGAACATTGTTTTTGGGTAACAAATGACACTTTTGTTTCGATAACTTAGTTGTACAGTTGCTTTCGAAGATAAAGTTAATCACATTTTAAAACAATGGTCGCTATAATTGTAGATGGTATACAGTACTATTCAATCAACTCTTTAGAAGAAGAAGAAGAAGTGGAAAATGCTTTGGATTCCTTGTGGATGTATATTTATCATTTACAAATTATGTAATCTGATATGTATTACTTAATAGGATCTACGTGTGTAATAATATATAAAAATGTATTGTTATAAGTATTTAAATTATGAAATTGATAACCTGTATTCTTATAACATATGTAATTTGATTCTAGATCATTCTCTGTTGTTATAAATATATAAAGAATTATTATATATATATTTTTTTAAGAATTGATGTTAGACACTCATGGTGTTCTTTTAATGTTGATAAAATTTGATATAAATATATTATATTACATCAACTAATTTTAAATAAAAAACATTGTCAATAATATGTAAATAAATTTTTTCATATGTAAAAATATAATAAACACAACAAAAAATATAATATATTAATCAATTATATATATAAATACATTGAACATGGGGTTGTTTCAAAAATAACCCACAATTTGTGGTCAACCCCAAACATAACCCACTTTTTCCTCCTCTTCATATTTTGCCACTTTCTCACAAAAAAATCACTGGCCTCCACACTTATTCACCAAAATGCCATTATGTTTCAATTTTTTTTTTTTTTTTAAATTCGAAAACTAACAAAAAGACACAAAACCCATAATATATCAACTTATTTACGAAAATACCATCTTCATCAATTTTTCAACCACCATGAACAACCAATTTGGAGCTCTAAATGCTTCTCCAACCGATTGTTGAGCTCTAAATGCTCAATATTTGTGCTCATAACCTCTTCATTTTCCATTTCCTCTCCAATTTAATCCAAAAATCTCTCTAATTTTCGTTCTAAATTTTCTTTCTCATAACCTCATATTTTCTTGTGGTTCTTGCATCTAAAACGGCTGGGCTTCTTTGTTATCGGTGAGATTCGAAGTTTCAGGTGCTCGACGAAGCTAAAAACGAGCTCGAACGGTGGAAAAAGGTAACATCACTTGATTTTCGCTAATTTCAGATCTGTTTCGCGATAGCAGACTTCACCTGAAGTCTGCTAGTCAACGGAGAGGTTAGATTTGCAATTGACCATTTTTGAAAATATCTGAAGGAGACTTCACCTGAAGTCTGCGCGTTCTCCTTTGGAAACAAAAAAAACTAGTGCAGACTTCATGTGAAGTCTACATAAAAGTGAGGTTAGTTTTGCATTTGACCAAAACTTTGACTTTACAGAGCATACTTCACATGAAGTCTACTCTGTAAAAAATCGAGGTCAATTTTGCATTTGACTGAAACTTTGACTTTTTATAGCAGACTTCGTGTGAAGTCTACTCTGTACGGAGAGGTTAGTTTTGCATTTGACCAAAATTTCGAACAATTGACCAGGAAAAACATTAATTCGCAGACTTCGGGTGAAGTCTGCGACTTATTTAATTAAATAGTAGACTTCAGGTGAAGTCTACTATTTATTTAATTTGAGATTTTGGTCAAACACAAAACTAACCTCTTTTCGGCGCAGACTTCACCTGAAGTCTGCTCCAAAAAGTCAAACTTTGGTCAATTGCAAATCTAACCTCTCATTTCCGGCGCAGACTTCACCTGAAGTCTCCTTTCGGTAGCAGACTTCATTTGAAGTCTGCGCCATTTTTACGGTTTTCCGCGTATTTGCGCAGACTTCAGGTGAAGTCTACTCTAGAAAGTCAAATTTTGGTCAATTGCAAAACTAACCTTTTTATTTTGCAGACTTCACCCGAAGTCTGTCAAACTTTTGGTCAAATGCAAAATTAACCTGCTTTTTACCGAGGAGACTTCACCCGAAGTCTGCAAACTCTATAGACTTCAGGTGAAGTCTACTCTGTGATATGCCTTAATTGCAAAAGTAACCCAAATTCTACAGACTTCACCCGAAGTCTGCTACGTAGACTTCAAACGAAGTCTGCTACGTAGACTTCAAACGAAGTCTGCTACGTAGACTTCAAACGAAGTCTGCTACGTAGACTTCGTTTGTAGTCTGTATTTTAAATTTTATTAAAAGTGCATTTATATCTTATTTGTAATGAATTTTTTAGATTTTCTTGTTCTCACATGTGTGTTAGTTATTGTTTTTTGTTTCTGTGTGAGTTGTACATGTTTATGTGTAATATTTATGGGATAAATCAATTTTCTTGTTTGATTAGCCTTTAGCTCATTTGTTTAGACTTCAGATGAAGTCTGCGTCTTAAAACCGGAGCAGACTTCGTTTGCAGTCTGCTTTTGAAATTTTATTAAAAATGCATTTATATCCTATTTATAATGAATTTTTTTTTAGATTTTCTTGTTCTTAAATGTGTGTTAATTATTATTTTTTGCTTATGTATGAGTTTGATATGTTTATGTGTTATAGTTATGAGAGAATTAATTTTCTTGTTTTATTAGCCTTTTAACTCATTTGTTTATACTTCAGAGGACGTCTGCTTCGTAATTACGATCGCTAATGTGTTTTTTATGTTTTTTTTACAGAGAATGAGTTATAAAAGATAAGTCATGGCATTTTGTGGTGGATAACTGGAGAGGGTGGAGAATGTTCTTTTTGAGTGATGGTTTTACACATGGTGAACTTGTTGAAATGTACACAAAATGATTATAAGCTACAAAAAAACGAGTTGGTGGAGTTCACTTATCCATTACCAAAATCAATGTTGCAACAAATGGCTCTGAATACACCTCCTATCATATCACAAATGATAGACAAGTTCAGATGTTATTTACCAGAACTATTATTATTACCATTTACCCTTCCATTTCCTTTCTCTTTAACTTAGTTCTTGAAACTCATATTTATCCAGTGGTTTTGGTTTTGTTAAAGTTTGTCCTCTTTGTTGTGTCTTGGAATACGGTTTAAAAACTCATAATGTTTCATTGGTTAATTTATCTCCCACATTTCTATTTTTATAATTTTGTTTACACTTAGTTATAAACAAATACACAACTCATTTATTTCTTAATCCAAAGGTCCAAACAAAGACTTTATTACAAAAAATGGAAGAAAAGAAAAACCCTAGAGAAAAGTTTTATGCATTCCAAAAATGCTTCCACAAGACTACTATGCTCACCAGGGAGCAAAGTTCCTTCTTTTTGCAAACGTGTCATTGTATCAGCTAGACCCTGCATAAAATATATGGAAAACAATTCTGTATCAGCTAGACTGTCAGATTATGTTCTAACCAAAGGAGAAAACAATTCTGCAGCAAAGTAATCACACCTTTAATCTCTCTCATATAATACTTTAGATGAAGATCCAATTGAAAAAAAGATCAAATGTAAAAGAACTACCTCTTCCCAATTCAATGATCGAAGACCAACAAATAATCACCTAGTGCAGCATTTCTTACACCTGGCAAAGGAAAGAAATACAATACTAAAATCAGACACAAGAAGACCAACAAAAAAACAAAACAAGTGTTGTAATCTCATAATCTATGATAAGCTATCAAAGCTAACACAGAGGACAAGTGAAGGCTTTACCTCGAATACATGTCATACATTTGATAATTGTTTCTGTAGTTAGTCAAATATAATCACTTTTTGCGAATACAAGATATAACTTTTTTTAATTTATACATTGACTCAAGCAGAGGACACATTTTTGAAACAGAGTAAAGACTCATTACCTCTTGTTCGAAGAATCTGAGGAACAAAAACAAACATATATCAATAACAATAACCTCAAGAACACTTAGTTAGAGCTAATGAAAAGAATCAAAGAACACTTTAAAGGAAATGGTTTATATATTTCTCTTCCATAACAGCCCATCTTTCTTTGTCCAAATCTTCTTTTGAGACTCAAATCTAAACAAATGGTTTATATATTTCTTATTAATAAAAAAATGAATTAGAAAGTCACAGAGACAAGGAGACGTTACCTCGGAGCCTCTGCTTAAATGGAAATAGTCTGAGTACCACTCTTTTAGAGCCAGCCGTGAGAAGCTGCGACGGAGATGTCACCGTCGTCAATTGATTTTCCAGTAACGAGATCGCATCGTAAGTATCATTCACTTTCCCGATCTCATCGCTAGATCCGCTCCGACAAAGCCAATATACCGTCGCCGCAATCCACAACAAACTCTTCATCTCCGTCGCGATCGCAAGCCGGAGCTAAGCTGAAAATTTTAACTTTAAGCTATGATTATCCATAAGCCAAAAACGAGATTTGTAAGAAAAATGTAAAGATAATCGGAGATAAACCATGAATCGATTCGAAAAAAGGGAAACCTTAGGATAAGAGCCAACGCCATAGATCTTGTCGAGCTAGAAAACTCGTCGGCGTAAAGAGATGTGATGGTGGTTGGTAGGAATAGGCCATTTAGCGTAGATGGGCGAGATCTGTGGAGCCGATGGCTTGTTCGAACTGGTAGAAAAAGAGAGAGATTAGAGACAAAAAAAGAGACAAGACTACGAGAAGAAGAGAAAGAGATGACGGTAGCTAACCTTGGTAGAGGCGGCGGTGGCGAGAGATCGACGGAGATGGAAACTATTTTGGAACGGTGGTCGTGTGCAGAATTGCAGAAGAGAGAAGGAGATCATACGCTAAGAGGCATGGCGAGCACTGATGATGTTTTGTTGTTAGATAAAGACGAAAGATTGAAAAGGAAGGTGGTCGTGTGTAGATCTGAAGGATTGAGAATGGAGAGAAGAATTGTCTAGCGCCGTTTGAGAGAGAGAGAGTGTCGAGGTTTTTTTTTTTACAAATTTAGGGTTTCTTCATTAAGTTTCGTTTATATATGGAGGTAAAAACATTCGGTTAGGTTAATAGTTTTTGGTTTAACAGACTTCACCTTCGGTTAGGTTAATAATTTTCGGTTTAGCAGACTTCGTTTGAAGTCTGCTAACCCCTAAACTCTTTCTGAAACCCTAAATGCTATGCAGACTTCATATGAAGTCTGTAAATTGTTACAGACTTCACCCGAAGTCTGCTACGAAGTCTGTAAATTGGTACAGACTTCACCCGAAGTCTGCTACCCGAAAACCTAAATCAAATATTTTCAATGGATTATTCAAAACCCTAAATAAAATTTATATCAAACATTCAAAATGTTTAATATATTCACAATTTAACATTTTTATGCAAATTTAACATTTTATATTAAATAATTATAAACCCTAAATCTAATCCTACATGTAAAAAGATGTTTCCAACTTATAAAGTCAAACCAATACACATATTCCGACCTCGTAATTCGGAGACATACGCAAAATCACATACATAACTCAAAATTTAACATCATCTTATAGTTAACTCAACTTTAAAAATCGAACCCTACACTATAATCTCTACAAAGATGTTTACTCTAAACCCTAAACCATAAATATGAATCCCTAAATCTAGACCATTACTACCATAAACTCATGAAACTTATAAATATCAAACAACAATAACTACCAACATGTGACCACATCAATATCTAAACATATGGTTATGGACAAACTTATTTGATATCTCATGTCTTCTTTTAGTATTATTTCATTATTAGCATGTATTTCATTTATAATATAATTTTTCTTTGTTGGTTTAATTTGATTAAATTTTATGAAATTTTAATTTTTATACTTCACAATTGTTTATAGTTTGATTATGTATATAATTTTTAATCAAATTAATTTTTGTTAATTTATAAATTTAAATATTATATGTAATTATGTAGTAGACTTCTTTTGAAGTCTACAAAGTGCAGATTAGACTTCCTGTGTAGTCTACGAGTTCGACTTCTAACTGAAGTTTACAGAGCAGACTTCTTTATTACGTTGCAGACTTCTCGAAGGTTAAAACAGTAATTGTGTGCTCTGTTTTTTTGTTTGGTCATAAGGGGTGTATTTATAATTTCACTATCCCTTTGGGTTACTTTTGCCAAATATGAGATAAGGGGTGTACAATTTTATTTAAAATGAAATTTTTAGTCATTTTTAGCAAAACCCCCTTGAACATGAAGGGTCAAAACGACTTGGATTTGAATGCAAATTCATGTAAAATTGGCAAATAATATTTAATCAGGAAATAAATCTAGAGTTTAACATAAAAAATAGAGAAACATGAAACCAATACAAATATAATTTTTGAAATTATAAAATTTCGATAGAGTTTTTCACCTCGTACAGACACATGACATCACATATTACACATGACAATGATAGTAATTGTCACAAATCATTGAATCCTAACTATTTTACACACACACATACACACATATGATTGTTTGAGATAAATTTATTTTCATAGCTTAGACGAATCTCTTAACGCCATGTGTAACTAGTTTAGCAGAATCTCTTACCGATATTTGTGTAGTTGGTCTATTGGACCGACCCTAGAGGTATTTGGGCATGATTTACAATGGTCCAAGTAACTTGATGAGTTAGGCCACCTGTCTCCACCTCTCGTCCCGAACGGTGTGGCCACACCGCTAAGGACGAATCGGACTAGAGACTGAGTGATCAGACGTACATATAGGAGAACTGACGGGGAGCCGAACACGCAGCTTGGGTTTCCGTATCAGAAACTCGTGCAAGGTATGCATTTTCATTTTTCGTAGCCGAACTCAAATATTCAAACATATTCGTATTGGTCTTATGTCAAATGGTTTATAGTATTTATCTTGCGCATGTGATGGATAAAACAGGTAGCCTCTTCTCTACGGAACGATTAAGACAGACAATAGTGATTCCTAGGAACCTCTCAGCACCTGACCTGCCGCATTGTTCGTTGTTCCTCGTATGGTGATGACGTCACTCTTAGCCTTAGGACTAAATTGTCGGGCTGCTGGTATACAAAGACAAATGTGGTAGGTGAAAAGCACTTGAATGCTTCGTACATGTGTCCAAACCGATGGATCCGGACCCGATCCGATCCAGGACACGTGACTCAGTATTCTACTCCGGACAAGTAAAACTCTATAAATACCCTTGTCTCTCCAATAAGAAGGAGATATCTTTTTGACTTTCTGCCTAAGTTTTCTAAAAAAAATTTCTCTAAACACTTGAGCCTTTTTTGCTTTCCGGAGACAAAGTCTCCCTTCCCGACCACTTACGGTCACATTTCCAACCACTTATGGTCTTTTTCGGCTACATTTAACTCATTTTCACTTGAAATACTTTGTTTTCCCTCCTCTTTTCACTTAAATTTCTTCTACAAAAGTCTATATGCACCAAGGACCAACTTCCTTCGACCTGGTACTACTCCGTTCCTTTCTCTTTCGTTTTCTGACTTCTTTCTAGTATTTTCATGCCTCATTCCGCGGTCTTTCTGTATTCTCTCTCTCTCTCTCTTTTTTAATGACTTGAGCGTCGAAGAGCTGCCAGAAAACATAGAATCAACCTACGATTATAATTTACATCTTTAACCCTAGACCAATATCATTGTGCCACCACATGTGGACTTCGACACATCTATTCACTCATTGAGTTGTTTTACATAAAAATATTATGTGTTAGTTCCCAACATGAATTCAAATGGAAAAATAATAAAAAGCTAAAGAGCCTAAACTAATAGTAGGCCTGATACTTTATAAGAAAAATCATGCCCGACTCATCGCCAAAGTAACCCGTTAGGCCACATTTATAAACCAAATTAACATAAAACCTCAATATTGAGATTTTTTAACCAAAAAAAAAAAAAAATTCAAATCGGAATGTAGGCATGATGCAATTTATGAAAGGGAACGTGAGATAAAGGTTAAACAGAAAAAGTAAGTGATCCACTACAAGAAATGGTTTATGCCCACGTGTCGAACTGTGAGAAGATTGCTGCGCCATTAAGTAAACCATATAGCCGTTTATTAAACAATATACAACAAAACTCATAAAGCGATGACTCGTGAGTCGTGACCGTACCTTTTGGGTTCTGAGTACACTCATATATAAACCCCTAAGGGGCTCTCACCTCCACCGGTCCTTTCCATGCTGATTAAGCAACATCCTCTTTTAAATATATATATATATATATATATATTCACCGCAGAAGAAACACCATTAACATCAATTGGTTAAAGCTTACAACGAAAAATGAAGAAATCTACGGCATTGATGAAACAGATTGTTGCGTTGCTAAGCTCCGTGGCAAAGGCTAAATCTATAGCCATAAGGAACAAAACAAGCGCCTTCAAAACACGACTCCTCATGCTGTCCCTCGTGAAACACAAGAAGCTCGGGTTCCGTTCCATTTCCAACAAGATCCACAACCTCCTAGGCCATGCAGATCAAGACCAAGACCACGACCAAGACAAGACCAAGGCTATAATTCTCTACAGCAGTGCGGCATCCACAGTTGAGGCTTACGACGTTCGTGAAGAGGAGAGCGACAAGTATCCTGATCTGAGGCACACCTTGTTCGACGGAGAGGAGGAGTTCGAGGACTTGGAGGAGGGTCAAAGCAGTTCTGTGATAGATCTGGTGAGGACCTCCAAGGAAGAAGAAGGAGGCAGCTTCAAATTAGAAGATGAGATCGATCATGTCGCAGATCTCTTCATTTCCAGGTTTCATAAGCAGATGAAGCTTCAGAAACTCTTGTCTTTCAAGAGGTACCAAGAAATGCTAGCCCGAGGCACCTAATAAACCCATCTCCATATATACATGTTGGCCATTGATTCATATTATAATCTTTTCCAACGTTCATATTTTGTGTTGTGGATCATAACTCCTTCGAGCCCTTTATTTTCTAGGATCAAAATATTAATCTCTTAAATGTGTTTTCTCATGTTGGGTTGAAGGAAGGATATGTTTTGCAGTATACATTTTCTTCCTCCTTGAGGTCGTACTATGTGTAAGATCTTTGTCGACGGGATACAATATTAATATGGCTTTTTTTTGGCTTATATATATATTTCACTTATTCCGGTTCTTAACTATATTTCGGTCCATACGTTTCATTTACTCAGACTCAACAGTCGGACTTCATGATCAGTTCTAACTGTAATTCATTTTTCAAGTCTGCCTGAGTCACTTCGAAATTAAATTTCATTGTCAAACAATACATTTTCCCTTTTTTTTTCAGAAACTTTTTATATAAATTAAATTAAAACTTTCTATATAAATTAAATTTGTAATTTTTTCAAAACATGTGTTATTTTGCCAATTACAAATATGTGTTATTTTGCCAATTACAAATACATTTTAAGTATAATCTTGAAATCACTAGAGTAACTATTAACACACTAAGAAATGTGAAGAAAATTGGAAGATAGATAATGCACAAAAGTAGTGAAATTTAAAGTAGGGTTTTGTTTGTAAACAATGTTTAGGAGTTGTCAACTTGGGTTGAATTTAGAATTAACTTTAGCAAATGATGAAAGCCGTGTTATTGAATCGTATGTGGCTTGCGACGTATCATTGTCTATGCGTGTTGCGATTCAGTTTTAGTGAGAATCGGAACGGTTCAGATTTTGCAAATGAGAACTGAACTGAGAATCAAGACTTAGTAAGACAACGGAACATTTTAGGAGGATTTAGAAACTTGATTAGAATTCTAAAAATATGTGAATTCGATTTTTTAACAAAATTAGGTTGGTTAACAGTTTACCGAAAAATAAATGATCCAGGATTCTAAATTCGGGAAATTCAAATTTATGAGATTAGAATTCCTATGTATTTATCCTAAAACATTAATTTTATTAGATCAAGTCATGCTGGTTCTAAAAATGATGTTTTAGTTAATTTCTAGGAATTTCGGGGATTAACCGTTTTTACTCTATGAATTTTGTAAATTAATCCATAGACTGTTTCAAAAATTCTGAAAACTCTAAAGTAGTTTCATGTTGATTTATGGGAGTTGCTAATTTTTATACAATTTCTAGAATTATATATAGTCTCAACAATACGGGTTCCATAAAATCTGACAAAATGACGGTTTTAGATCGGATCGCGGTAATGGAGTGAAACGGAACGTAACTGCGAAATTTTTCTATTTGGCCACACATGGGCCGTGTGTCAGCACCCTTATAATGTCCATTGTAACACCCCTAACCCTCTAGATGAAAAAGCCATAAAACCTATCTAAATCTTAAGTCCATTTCCCTAGCCTAGGTATTTAATTCTAAACCTAAAGGTGTTCTATTTCTGGACTAAGTGCGTTGTGTGTATTGATTTGTTGAACTGTATGTTGTGGATTATGAGGCCCATTGAGTCCATCCTCATTGAGTAATCCTTTTGGTCACCCCCCCCCTCTTTTACTTGTCTACAGGTGAGAAAAGTCTCGTTTTAGTGTCAAGTGCAAGTCGGACTAGTCAGTGTAGATTTACTCGGAATGGGGTGTCTCAATTTTGGTAGCAGAACGAGGTTAAGCCACTCTGATTCTGACCTGAAGGGTCCGTTTTTCAAAACTATGTATATATACGTTATATTTAGAGTCTATCAAAAACATTTTCAAGATTTTGGGACAAAAGGGGAATTTCAAAGAAGGGTAAAAAATACACCAACTTTGGACGGCTTGCGTCTTAGTTTAAGTCAGTTTAAACATTAGTTAGTCGTATTCTTATGTGTCCGTTTTGCTCTAGTTTGTCGCGGTTCCAAGTTGGAGGACGGTTTGCCAAGAAGCCAGCGAGTGGAGTTTTGGCCGCCTCGAGCAGAGAGCATGATTGCATTCATCATGAGTTTTGGTTAGTGCACGACTACGAGTGGGAGTTCTACGGAGAAGCTGACTTGTAAGTTTTTACCTTAGGACACAATCATATAGCTGCAAGTGCATATCGATCAATTGCAGTACTTAAGAACTGAATCCAAGGAAACAAGAGTGCACAATAGAATTTGTAAACGAATAATTAAGCTAAGTAGCAAATAAAAGATGATTATCACGAGCAAAAATAGTAAATTAAGACGATGTAAAACAATATAATTAAAGCGTTGGCATTAAGGGAATCTTAGGGGCTCATTGACCGATTTATTCAAACTAGGTTCACAGAGGCAATCGAATCTACTCATTCTAGAACTCGAAACACTGTTTTATGACTTTCATAGGTGCATATGTGTTCTATATTCACCCAACATCCAGTTTTGTGAGTCGTATGCGTTTCATGTTTAGTTTAGGCTTATGATACAAGATGATTTTATGATCGATGTCTGTTGATTGATGCATGTACTACGCTGGATAGGTTGAATGGATGCATGGTGAGTATTAAATGATGAATGAATGATAGCACGTTATGTGGTAGTTTGCTTGTATGGCTATGAACGGGAAAAGGCTCACTGCAGGTTGCTTGTCGCACCATGACGATGTACATGTTAGGTACAATAGAGCCGTGCGGCCCGTTAACATTTGGCTGACGAGTCGCGGATTGATTGGCCATTAAGTGGTGATAGTTCGTCCGATACATGCGGTGAAGGCATGGGTCTCGTTGCCACTGAGGCAACTGATATACTCTATATTTTATGACTTTTAGTATAAATTTTACTATTTTATTTAAGTATTTTATTAGTGTTTTGTACCAAAAGAAGTAGTTTTTCGTATATGTAGCTTTTGAAGTCTTAATAGTTTAAATTATTAAAAGCATGAAAATAGATCAAAAGAGGTGTCAATCATACTACAGAAATTGACACAAGTCAAAAGAACCATCCAAGTCACAATATTTACAAGATATGCAATTTCCCAAGTTGGACAGAACAGATGCACCAGATGTTTACCCTTATTTGGAGACCTTAACCATATTGGAATTATATGAAATTTGGTGAAGGGATAGATAATTGAGTTACCTGGTGAATGGAGTTAGTTTCAAGTCATTTGAAGTTGTGGTTGAAGAGTTACACCTGATTTACTGAAGATATGTCCGTCTGGCTCACAGATGAAGCATGCGCAGGAAACTGAAGCAAGGAAGGGCCAGTGCCGGTCAGACCTCTCCCTAGACCTCGTCCCGGTTCTCTCCTGACCGTTACCCCAATACCAGTCAAAGTCCCTGCCCGGTACTCCCGCCCCAATATTGATCAGAAAAAGTAAAATTTCATTTTTGCCCAAGATTAAATCCTAGCCGACTTAGGACTTCTCAAGGCTTATATATATTGCTTTTTGCCTCTTTTAGAGTTTTGATAGAGAAATCAAGTCTTAGTGAAAACTCAAAATGTCTACTAAGCTTTAATCTCTAAACATAAACCACAAGTGCATGGAAATGTCATTGTAATACTTAGAGGTCATTCTTTCACAAAGAAATTAGATAGAACAATAGAAATGCAAAGCACTTAAAAAACTAAGTCAATGGATGTTTTGGTTTTTCTTTAAGTTCCTAATTAGCATAAACTAAATGAAATGCAACAATTGAGAATGCAAAGTAAATAAACAAAAATAGACAGGTAAACAAAATGCAAAGTAAGGAATGCTAATAAGCAAATGCAAAGCAAGCAAAGATCAAGACAATAAAACGATGACGAAATCAATAAAGAGAAATATTGTTCATGTGATAAGGCAATTGACTAGAGTAGATTATCTATGGGATGTTGGTGCTAGGCTCTAATCAATTCAGTTCCTAGGACAAGGATCACCAATTTAAGACTAATCCACTTTCGTGGTACTAATTCCTTTCTTAAACTCCTTAATTATCATAAACTTTCATTTGCAATTAATGAATCAAGAAGCAATATTTACAGGTCCATAAACCCACAAATCACCTTAGACATCAAGTGTTAATTGGTTAAGATGTGAACTGCTCACTTGAAATTCTCCTAGACATTTTCACAAATACCTTTCGGGCGTGAAAAGACCATGTTCTAGAATTTGATTAGCTACTTCAAATCTAGCTTTAGATGCATCTCAAATGAAGAATTCTCTATATACTAAGCCTAATACACCTAAACCCAACTTCTAATCACCCTAATATACCTAACTCACAATCCATAGGATCATTACTCACACATGGAAAAAGCAAGAAACAAAACAAATACTGAATAAGAAGTAAACATGATTAGAGAAATGAGTGAAGATTAAGAAAACTTCAAATAATCATCCAAGATTCAAGAAAATCAAAGTACTAAACATTAGAGAGAATTTTTTTTTAAACATCTCCAACCTAGGGTTTTTAATGTGTCTAAACATATATATAGTAAAGGGAAAAGGAGCCGGGTCAACCCGGGTCAAACCCGGGTTTGTGCCTAAAATGGTAGTTCGTAGGGTCAAGAGATCGATCCACTGAGGCATCTGGGTCGATCAAATGGACGTTTTTTTCCCAAAAATTCCTCTGGTGTCACCTTGATCGACCCATTTGATCGATCTAGGGAGTGGCCTAGGTCGATCCAGGTGACACTCTGAAAAACCTTCATTTTGGCTATGTGTCAGTCTGACATGTCCTCACTGAATTGGCCATAACTTTTGAACCGTAACTCGGAATAAATTGAATCCAACGCCCACGTGAATATAACTCAATTTTATATCTCCCTACCAATTTTCAGATTAAACTGGGAAGGAGAAGACCTTCATATGACATGATATTTAAGTCGCTTCGGACTGCATCTGCATTATGGCCATTGTCTTCATTTGATCGATCCAGGGGAGATGGCTTGTCGATCCAGGTGACATTTCTAATTTCTTGTGCTTCCTTTACTCTTCTTGATTTCCTCCCAATCCTCCTTGGTTCCCTTGGCTTCCTAGCCTCCAAAGTACATGAAATGGACTTAAAATGCAATGCAAATGCATGGAATGAAGCCTAGGACTCTAAGACTCAACCTAATCTAAATGAGACTCAAAGTGAAGAGAAAGACACAAAATGCTAGACAAATGACTTTAAAAGCTAAGAAAAATGTATGCTAAGAATGCTAAAATACGAGTACATCAACTCCCCAGACTTGTCCTTTGCTTGTCCTCAAGCAAACAAGAAAGAACAAACCAAAGAAGATGTTTAAAAGTGAGAACTCAAAACCAAAAGGGTCAAACAAAGCATTCAACATCGTATCTCAAGATAATACAAAGTCATCACACAAATGAATCCATACTCAATCATTCTTCTCACACCCATCGCAACTCCGATCTTTTGCCTCTATACTACAATGCTATGCTTCTACTTGATTCCTATCAACCATCTCTTTAACATTCAATTAAAGTGTTTAGGTGCGGTCTCGTTCATGGCATAATGATCAAGTTCATTTGGTTAGGTAAGAGAAATGCTTAATGAACAATGAAAGAGGGGGTTTGAATAGTTTTTTTGGTGGTTAACTCTCAATGAAAAGAGTGTTTGGCAAATTGTAAAAGTAAGAAAGAAAAGAACAATTTATGCATACAAAGTTTCATTTTCAATTACTACCCAATTGATGCACTCTTATTTTAGCATCTTTAGCACACATTTTACTTAGCTTTAATAGACATTAGACTTGCATTTTACATCTTTTTCTTTATTTTAGGTTCCATTTAGTTTAGATTGAGTCTTAGGGTCCTAGACTTCATTTTTTGCATTTGAATTGCATATTTGGTCTTTTATAGGTTCACTGGAAGTCTAGGAGAAAAAGGGAACCAACGGAGGAGAAGGATCACCAAGTAGAAGGAAGAAAGGCCAATGATCCATCTGATGCAGGCTGCATCGACTGGACCACCTAGAACCAATCGATGGGGTAGGTCGATGGCGCACGTAGGCAGCAGCTCTGATACACGCTACATCGACCGGGGCACCTGGATCTGGTCACAACACCAGGAAGCTTCCCACACGCTGGTGCAGTCCCCATCGACCGGGCACTCTCCATTTGGTCGATGGGTGATATACTCTATATTTTACTGCTTTTCATATGGTTTTTATTATATTTTCTATGTATTTTATTGCTCTTTTCTACCAAAAATGTAGTTTTCTTGTATATGTAGGTTTTAAAGTCTTAACAGGTTAAAACATCAAATAGGATGCAAAAAGGATCAAAAGGAGTGCCAACTATGATACAGCTATTCATGCAAGCAAAGGGGACCAACCCAAGTCACTATATCTTCAAGATAATGCAAATTCTCAAGTTGGACAGAACAGATGTACCAGAAGTTTACCAACAGACGGATGAACAAAACAATTTGGAATTGGATGAAAATTTGTGAAAATATAGACCTTTGAGTTTTATTTCTAATGGAGTTTGAATCATATCATTTGGAGTTATGGTTGAAGAGTTACACAATATTTACTGAAGACATGTATGTCTGCCTCGAAGCTGAAGTAAGCCCAGAATAAGTCTAGTACCGGACCAGAACGTGGACCGGTACCACAACCCAGTATCAGCACTTGGGAAGGCACTTTTGATCCCAGTATCCGTGTCCAGTACCAGACCAGTTTCGCACTAAAGTTCCATTTTTGCCCTAAATCAAACCCTAGCCGACTTAGGACTTATGTAAACCTATATATACTTGTTTTTAGCCTCTATAGGAGAATAAGCAGCCAAATATCATCACCATGAGTAGTAGACACGTTTTTCATATATCTCTTTCATAGTTTTGATTATAAGAGTTTTAAGGAGAAGATCTCACCTTTGTACTTTGATATAGAGAAGATTTCCAAACCTGTACTCTTTATATTCGATCTATCTATGATGCTTTCTACTGTCTCTTATTGCTGTCTTCCTACTTTTACTATGTATGAGTAGTTAACTTGTTAGGTTTTAGGATTTTCAATGATTCCATGATTATGCATGTTTGATTATCGAAATTCTAAGGGTTCATCTTATGGTTCATCATCTAAATTCATGTTTATTGCTTTTTCTTGATTGACAATCTAGCTACTGCTATTAGGGTAATATACTCACCGAAATTTTTGTTAAATTACTTGAACTAATTTAGATCAGAAAAGTGCCATAACGTGCGGGAGTTGAGTTATGGAGCTTTGTGAACAAAGAATTATAGCCTACGGGAGTAGAACTATGAAACTTTGTGAACATATTGAACTTGGATTATTAATGCTTGTTTAACTACTTGATTACCTGCAGGAGTTGTGTAATTTAGGTTGTTTAGACATAGTAATTAGCGCTACGAGAGTAGGTCAATTATTCATTCTTGATTTGAGTTCTAGAACGGTTCTGATCAAATCCTTAAATCGATATATCTCTTGTGTTTTCATGTGTTTCTGCGAATTGTCTATTACCTAACTTGTCTATCATTTATTTTACTTGCTTTATTTACGTGCTTTTGTTTGCTTAGTTTGTTTTCATAAAACCAAAAACCCAAAATATATTTTGTTTTAGTTTAATTCGAGTCTTATAAATTCATAGCGTAACATCTTTCCAGTCCTCAATGGTTCGACCCCTAAGTACTACTGCGTTTGCTGTGCACTTGCAGGATTATTTCAGGGTTGTGGGAGTATAAATCCACGCCATTCAAATTTGTCGAGAGTTTGTTAAGGTATGAAACTTCTGAGTAAAAACCACCAAAAACACGAACATAGATCCAAAGATGGTCTTTTATTAAGCTGCTTAGAAAGCTTTTTGTATGAGAGCAAAAGTACAGAGTTTTGCTAGGTAAATTGCCGATCCCCTTCTCAAGAGATGTACATGTCTATTCATACAAGTTTTAGTCGGCTAAGTTAATGTCTAAAGAGATAAGGAAGATTTCCTAATTACTCGGGATTTCCTTGTAGCAAAGCCGGCTACCACTATGGGCTTTAACCTTGCCGTATCTCTATTATGGGCTTGAATTCATGGGCTCGTTGTCTCGGCCCATATTATCGTCAGCTCGGCCCAACTTCCTGTCATTGAGCCTTGGCTTGGGTGACACCATGGTTCATGGCTCGGGTGACACCATGGTTCACGGCTCGGGTGACACCATGGTTCACGGCTAGGGTGACACCATGGTTCACAGCTCAGGTGACACCATGGTTCACGGCTCGGGTGACACCATGGTTCACGGCTCGGGTGACACCATGGTTCACGGCTAGGGTGACACCATGGTTCACAACTCGGGTGACACCATGGTTCACGGCTCGGGTGACACCATAGTTCACGGCTCGGGTGACACCATGGTTCACGGCTCGGTTGACACCATGGTTCACGGCTAGGGTGACACCATGGTTCACGGCTCGGGTGACACCATGGTTCACGGCTCGGGTGACACCATGGTTCGGGGTTGCTTTGTATCATGGTTCGGGTGTCGTCCTGGTCCAGCTCTGGTCAATTGTCCAAACGGTTCGGGTGCCAATGGTTATGTTTTTTGTCTTTAACCCCGATCCGTCTTGTCTTCGATTGAGGTCACGGTACACGAACCAATCATCCATGGTTCGGGGTTTCTCGCACAAATTTGTCCTGTCGCGGTTAGAGGGCCCCCGAACCAACTCATCCTGTCGCGGTTAGGAGGCACCCGAACCAACTCATCTTATCACGGTTTGGGGGCACCCGAACCAACTCACTATGTCGTAGTTAGGGGACACCCGAACCAACTCCTCTCATCACGGTTAGGGGCACCCGAACCAACTCCTCTCTTCACGGTTAGGGGGCACCCGAACCAACTCCTTTCGTCACGGTTAGGGGGCACCCAAACCAAATCCTCTCGTCACGGTTAGGGGGCACCCGAACCAACTCACTCTATCGTGGTTAGGAGACACCCGAACCAACTCCTCTCCTCACGGTTAGGGGGCACCAAACCAACTCCTCTCGTCACGGTTAGGGGGCATCCGAACCAACTCATCTTTTCACGGTTAGGGGGCACCCGAACCAACTCATCTTTTCGCTTCGTGGTTATGGGACCCGAGCCACGGTTAGGGATCCAATTGCTAATGTTCTTTCATACTTAGCCATTTTTCAATCATTGGTTCTCAAGAAGTGGAATCTGACCCAACAAAGGTTTATAAATATTAAATCCCGAGCACATCAAGTTTTTGGCTCCGTTGTTGGGGACTGATTTGTTACCTACAAATTTCGGATAAGAATTTAGTCTAAGATTTGTTTTTCTTTTATTTTATTTACTTTTGATTTTTTTTTTTATTTTTTTTTTTTGTTGTGTTTCAAGGATTCATCAATGGAAACACTACATTCCTTATTCTAGAAGGATGGCGTCTCTTCATCATCATGAAACCATTGGAAATTATATTCCAATGCCTCTTGAGTATTTTCAACCGCATTCCTTCAAAAATTGGTACGAGCTTAGGAGACCTAAATCACATGCCAAGGGTAACCTTGGGCCCTTAGACAACCATCATCATGCCTAAAAATCCCAAGGAGTCGAGCTAGCCCATATTTTATGTTTTTATTTTATTTAAGTCTTTAATTTAAGGTTTTAATTTTGATTTTAATTTTTAGAGCTTTGTTACTCATTCTTTTATCTAATTATGATTTTTTCAGGCTTTTACAAAAATTTATAAAAATACAAAAATGTATTTTTGGAGAAGAACGACGAAGTTCACAGTACTGGTCACGATACTGGTCAAAAACTTTGTCCAGTACCAGCTGAAAACATGATCCGTGACCAAAGGAGCCCAGTACTGGACATGATACCGGTCACAAATCATGACCGGTACTCGACCAAATGTACACTGCATGTAAGTTTTCTCGATCGCGTCTCAACCCAGCCCAATACCGGTCGGGATCGCCACCCGATACCCGTGACTAGTACTGGGAAGGTAAGTAAACTCGTCCCGCGTTCGACCCTGTACTGACCCCTCATGCTGACCGGTACCATCACCCGGTACCAACCCACGATCCATCCGTCCCACACCCGAAGGTCATGACCCACCACCCACCTACATGACCCACCACATGACCCACCCTACAACCCATGGGTCGTCTGTCTCATGACCCACAGTCATGAATTTCATGACCCAGCCCATGACCCACAGTCAACCCATGGACCAGCCTGTCTCGACCCACGAACCAAACCACTGAACCGCCCACCTAACCATGGCTCGGTATAAGGAAAATTTTCTTATTTTTTTCTTTTAATTATTCAAAAACCCTTCTTTCACTTATAATTTCTAAAATTCATGAACCAATATTATTTTTAATTTTTCATTTTCATGAATTAATCTTTTAAATCTTTATGCTTAATTAAATTCATTATTGGAGAGATTATTTGATTTATGAACTTTTGCATTGGAAATTTGAATATTTTGGTTGAGATTAATTTTGGGTTTTGAATGATTCACACATCTTGACATATCCATTCATTGACTCCACTTAGTTTAGCAAATTTTAACACTGGATTCATTATTGGATTTATTTTGTTCATTATATGCTATTTTACTAACTCTTGGACTTAGAACTCAATACACAATATTGAGAGCTCTAGCTCCAAGAAACATTTAACAAGTGATTTCAAGTATTTTTGCAAGGATATTTGGTACTTAAACAGGATTTACAGCAAGACAATTCATTGTGGACGCACAATTCAATCGTCTTAAGCATTATCCACACCATTTAAAGGAGTTGTGAACCAAAAAGAGGAGAACCAAGACAGAGACCTCTAGTACTGCAGTATAAGGGACATAATATGATTATGCTCGAAGAAAAAAACTCAGTTTTCTGGAGCCAATTTCAAAATATCTCAATATTAGCTCACAAACGGACTTCGAGAAGGAGTTTTATGGGACATACACCAAACCACTCGAGAAAAATGCCTCATACTTCACCAAATGACCTAAAGTGTCATGTCTTCTGATGGATTTTCAGTATGGCTCGAGAAATTCTCTACGGTTTTCCAGATTGCTTGATGAACCTCATTCTGGCGAGCCGAATCGTCCCATTCTTGGACCATATGCAAAACCGTTCGAGCAAAAGTTTTGAAACTTCACCATCAGCCATAAAATAACATATTAATCAGTGAATTTTCAATATGGGTAGAGACAATATTCACGGATTGAAAGATAACCCCACGAGCCTCTTCCGGTGACCAAAATCACTATACCATGGGCCAATTCCCAAACCGTGTGGAATCAGCTGTTGGAGCTCAAAGTAGTTGTTTATAATGACCTAAGGAACCATTTATGAGTGCTACTTAACCCCTTGTTCCCGCCTATTTCAGAGATGCCCCATACACACCTATCCGGGACAAACTTCAGGACTTTTTGTCCAATCCGGTAGCTTCGTTCTATTCTTCATCATTTTAAATTTATAATTTCAATTTTATTTCCATCATACTCCGTTAATTTAATTTTCTTTTACACCGGGACGGTGTAAAGTAAGTATGGGGGGATTGTTGTTTACTAACACGTTTGTTCGTGTTTGGTTTTTATATTTTTGAGTCTTTTTGAACTTTTATTTTCTAAAACTTGTTTTTATTGAGTCAAAATCAGTTGGGAAATATGAGACTTTTCTAGGAACTAACACTTTGATTTCAAGACCAAGTGACCATTGTTGCATGGTTTGTTCAAGACAGACGATTCGGAAACCCCATGACTAGACTCCCCCCAGAAAGTTTCTACTTGCATTGGTTTCAATGGATTTGATTTTGAATCTATTTTATTTGACTACTAATCTGATTTTCAATTATTTCTCATTAAGGATGTTAGATCAGGGAAACGAATCATACATCCAGGACATCTTATCCTCTTTTACCACTCTTTGTTGTCCTGAATGGCCAACTCACTTTTAGTTGGCACCCTACCTAGAACCATCTACCTCCTTTCAGACCTCATACACTCTTGTTTTTCGTCTTATATTTGCAGATATGTGTAAAAACGCCAGAGAGAAAAGGATTGACGCAATTTTCCAATCACCGGAGATGCGAAGATTTGGCAAAGAATGGTGGAGTACAACAACGATTTTCAAGAGCTTGGCCTTTCCTTGGGATTCATAATCATGGTAATATTTTCGTGCTTATGATTGACTCATATTTATAGAGACCATTTTCTCCCTTATTAAAAAAAAGAAAAAAAGAAAGAAGAAAAAAAAATACGAAAAAGAAAAGAAAAAGGAAAAAATCAAAGGGAAAGGAAAACGGTTGTTCAAAAGAGTCTCATGGCCAAAGAATATCCCAAGGAAGGTCATGGATCAATAGTGAAGAGTTGGAGAGATTTGCAGTGATTCCCGGAGAAAGATCTAAGTCTGGGGGGAGAAAGGCATCATAAAGTGGTTGGGAAATTGTTGACATCAACAGGTCCATTCTCTATTGCGATTTTGCATAATATCTCACACCCGGAGTTATGGTAACCCTAAACACTCTTAATCTCACCACTAAATCAGCCTTCTTAAATCCCAGTGCCGTCTACCCTTAATGATATCTTTGATGAGAAATACACGCCAATATTAAATGAATGCAGAGAGTCAAATGATTTGAACTTGAGATTTTTGCAGGTTTGAGATTTAGAGTGTGGAAAAGGCTTGCGAAATTCATGGTGGAAGAAGATGAGAATGTCTATGAGCTAACTTTGTTTACATGTGGATTACAGGTTAAGATTTCGAGGAAATGATCCAAAGGATATGTGAGTTCCCGTGTTAGAGGAAATGATCTCAAATCTAGTAGTGCAACTTGGAGATTATGATATTAGAACAAGCTTCCATGTTTTGGAGATGAAAGATGACCCTCATAAGCCTTTGTTTCATGGTTCACCATTCCTTGAAACTGTTGGAGCAATTATGGATTCTACAAATCACCAAATCTCCTTCTCTAAACTTGATAAAGGAGTGTTCTATCCTACAGTACAAGGTAAGGGTTCTTTTTGTATGACTATATTTACTAATGGTAAGTTTCAAATTGAACCAAGTGACACCATAAAAGAGGTCCAAAACGTCATAACTCCAGCCTCCCCTCCCACACCTAAGGATGTTGTCAAACCGACAAAATCTAAGTGCAAAAAGGTTCCAAGTGTTACAAATTCGACTTTGGCTCCTATGGAATGTAATGAAGATGTGGTACATGCTAAGGTGAAGCTAAAAAGGTCCTCAAAACATTTCTCCAAGTTCAGAATAATTATCCCCTCTGATTTGAAGAAGAAAGGCGAAGAATTCATCCAAGAACAATTCAACAATACGATGAAACTTTTTCCCAGAGCAATTATTCTTCGTGAAGAACCGCTAAATGTTAATAGAAGAAGTCTCAAACCATCAAGTCCAGAGTGTCGAGAAGCTAAAGGAACCCTAGTTGATTCATCTCACGTCTAAAAGAAAAAGGAGTCGAGATGAAAGACTTAAAACAAGCGCTTTATGGGATGGAACCCATATTTTATGTCTTTATTTTATTTAAGTCTTTCATCTAAGTTTTTAATTTTGATTTTAATTTTATAAACACTGTTACTTATTCTTTTATCTTAATATGAATTTTTCAGAATTTTACAAAAAAAATTAAAAACACAAAAATTGGAGTTTTGACGAAGAATGATGAAGAACATGGAGTTTGGTCTGATACGGATCAAAATATGGAGCATCGAATCCGGTCGCCGACCGGTATCGTGGTCGCTATTCGACCCACAACCCATACCGATCGAAATTTCGATCGAGTTTCTCGACCGCTACTTGACCACATGCCCATCCCACATCCGCGACCATCACCCAACCCACACTCGAATACCGGTCATAATTTTGATCGGATATTCCGATAGCTATTCGACCCGTGGTACCAATTCCACCTGTCCCAGACCTCGACCCACAACCCGTCCCAATGCCGACCAAAATCCCGACTGACGCACCCACCCGGTACTAGAACGCCGATCAAAATTTCGAGCCAAATCCCAGCCCAGTACCAAACCACCTCATCCCATCACTTGACCTTTGGAACACAATGGTTCGAACCATCGAACCAACCACCTAACCGTGGTCCACCAAAAGGTAAATTTTCTAGTTTTTCTCTTTTTCATTCTAAAACCATTTTTTAAATTATAATTCACAAATTTATGAACCAAATTTATTTTTAAAAATTGCATTTTTCTTAATTTCATTCTTTTAATCTTTATATTTCATTAGATTAAGTTTGGATGAAATTATCGATTTATGAACATTATGCATTTTTCAAATTGAAATTTTTGGTTAGATTAATTTGGTTTATGAATGATTTTCACCTCTTAACAAGTATTCATCAATTTTCAATTTTTCACTTGGATTGGACATTTTAATCATTTGGGATGCATTGTTAGCATTTAATTTGTCTATATTCTTTATTTTATGAAATCTTGGATTTGGACCTCAATACCCAATATTGAGAAATCTGGATCCAAGAGGTATTTAACAATATATTTCAAGTGTATTTGCAAGAATATTTTTTTCGTAAAAGAATTTTCAGCAAGGCCATTCGTTGTGAACGCACAATTCACTCGTCTTAAGCACTCTCCGAACCATTCAAAGAAGATGTAAACCAAAAGAGACGAACAAAGGAAACAACACAGTGTTAATCAAATGAAAGAGGAGAAAATAAAACTGGTAGAAGAAAATAACACATGGTTCGAGTCAATTTGGCAACTAGGCACACGTACCTCACCAACGGACCACGAGTAGGGAGCTTCATGAACCAACTTCCAAACCGTTCAACCAAATAGTTTCAAACTTCACAAGCAGACACAAAATGTCATTTGGCTCAGTAAACTTTCAATATGGATCAATAAATTCTTCACGGTTTGAGTTCTGGATCAACAAATATCATTCCGGCGAGCAAAATCACGTACTCCGTGAACCATCTGCCAAACCACTCAAGCATAACGTCTCCAACTTCACCAACAGACCTAACATACCATGTTTGTTGGTGAATTTTCAGTACTGGTCGAGAAAATCTTTACGGATTTCTAGATTGCTCGATGCACCTCAATTCCAGCGAGCCGAATCGCCCCATTCACGAGACTTATGCAAAATTGTTCGAGAAAAGGCGTTGAAACTTCACCATCAGCCTTAAAATATCATGTTTCTTGGTGAATTTTCAATATGGGTCGAGGAATTTATCACGCATTGAAAGATAGCCCCACGAGTCTATTCTAGTGACCAAAATCACTACACCAAGGGCCCATTCACATACCGTGGGGAACCAGCAGCTGGAGCTCAAATAAGAACTGATCCTAAGGACCTAAGGAACCATTTGGAAGTGCTACTTCACCCCTGGATCGAAGAAATTCTGATATTGGGTTATGATCATCAAATCCGTGAACCACAAACCGAACTTCATGGATTTTTTGTCCCATCCGGCAACTTCATTCTATTCTTCATCTTTTCAAGTCATTTTCTATCTTATTTCCAGTTTATACTCCTTTAATTTATTTTCTTTGTCCCGGTGTAAAGTAGTCTGGGGATTGTTGTTTACTAACACGTTTATTCGTGTTTGGTTTTTATGTTTTTGAGTTTTTAAACTTTTATTTTCTTAAATTCGTTTTTATTGAGTCAAAATCAGTTGGGAATTATGACACTTTTCTAGGAACTAACACTTTGATTTCAAGACCAAGTGACCATTGTTGCAGGGTTTGTTCAGGACAGACGATTTGGAAACCCCATGACTGGACTCCCCCAGAAAGTTTCTACTTGCATTGGTTTCAATGGATATGATTTTGACTCTATTTTAGTTGACCTATAATCTGATTTTTAATTATTTCTCATTAAGGATGTTACATCAGGGAAATGAATCACACATTCAGGACATCTTATCCTCTTTTACCACTCTTTGTTGTCATGAATGGCCAGCTCATTTTTAGTTGGTACCTTACCTATTAGCCTTTACCTCTTTTCAGACCTCATACATTCTTGCTTTTCATCTTACATATGCAGATATGTGTAAAAACGTCGGAGAGAAAGGATCGACGCAGTTTCCCAACCACTGGAGATGCAAAGATTGGTAAAGAATGGTGGAGTACAACAACGTGTTTATGGAGCTTGGCTTTTCCTTGGGATTAAAAAATCATGGTAAAATTTTGTGCCTATTGTTGACTCATATCAAAGAGAGACCGTTTTCCCCCTTATAACAAAAAAGAGAAAAAGAAAAAAATAAATACGAAAAAGAAAAGAAAAAAAAAATGGGAAAGGAAAACGGTTGTTCAAAGAAGTTTCATGGCCAAAGAATATCCCAAGGAATGTCATGGATCAATAGAGAAGAGTTGGAGATTCGAAGTGATTCCCGGAGAAAGATCTAAGTCTAGGGGAAAGAAAAAGAAGAAAGACATCAGAAAGTGGTTGGGAAATTGTGGACATCAACAGGTCCATTTTCTCTTGCGGTTTTGCATAATATCTCGCACCCGGAGTGTATGTAACCCTAAACACTTTTAACCTCCCCTCTAAAATCAGCCTTAATGAGAAACAAACTTAATGAGAAATTCATCCCAACTTTAAATGAATGTAGAGAGTCAAATGATTTGAAGTTGAGATTGTTGCAGGTTTGAGATTTAGAGTATGGACCAAGCTTGAGAAGGTCATGGTGGAAGAATATGAGAATGTCTACGAACTGATATTGCTACATGTGGATTACAAGTTAAGATTTCAAGGCATTGATCCAAAGGATATGTGGGTTTCCGTGTTTTCAAACCTCTTTTCTATGCTTAGTTCTTTTGTTTGCTTGAAGACAAGCAAGAAGCTAAGTCTGGGGGAGTTGATATATCCTATATTTTACTACTTTTTATATGGTTTTTAGTATTTTATCTATGCATTTTATTGTCATTTTCTACCAAAAGAGGTAGTTTTCTCGTATATGTAGGTTTAAGAGTCTTAACAGGTTAAAACATCAAAAATGATGTAAAAAGGACTAAAAGAGGTGTAAGCCAAGGTACAGCAGCTCACAAAAGTCAAAGAGATTGTCCAAGCCAAAGAATTCACAAGTTATCACATTTTTCCGAGTTGGACAGAACAAAAGCACCAGAATTTTAGCTATAGACGGAGGCTCAAATCAAACCTGAATTGAATTAAAATTGGTGACGAGAAAGATATTTGAGTTAGCTTTTCAATAGAGTTGGAATCATGTCATTTTGAGTTGTGGTTAGAAAGTTACACCCGATTTACTGAAGACTGGTCATTCTGCCTCGAAGCTGAAGCAAGCCAAGAATGGAGCCCAGTACCGACCACGTCTATGGGTAGATGCTCAGGTAGATATCAGGACATCCAGAAATTTTAGGCCCAGTACCGACCAAAATATTTGGTCCAGATCGTGATCCACGCCATAGCAGTTTCGCACCAAATTTTCTTTTTTGCCCAAATCAAAATCCTAACCGACTTAGGACCTTTTGCTAGCCTATATATACTTGCTTTTAGCCTCTCTAGGAAGAAGAGAAGCCCCCATAATATTACCCTAGACATCTATACACGTTTTTACTTTGTTATTCATTGATTTTTGGATCTAAGAGCTTTTAAGGGAAGATCTTGCCTTGTTCTTCAACTTAGAGAAGACTTCTATCCCTAAACTCTTTCATACCAATCGATTTATGATGTTTATGCACTACTCTTTCTGCTGTGTGTTTGATCTAAACATGTCTGAGTAGTTTGCTTGTTAGGTTTTAGGCTTGTCAAAGATTCCATGTTTATGCATAATTGAATATCGAATATTGTTAAGGTTTATCTAGTGGATTCTTCACCTTTACTTGTATGCAAAGCCTGAGCTGCAGTAGCTATATAGTGATTGATCTTAGGTTTATATACTCTCAAAAAGCTTGTTATATTTCCTGAACTAGTATTTGGTGAGCAATGCGTCATAACCAGTCGAAAGCAAAGTTATGGAGTATTGTGAACAATTGAATCCTGAACACGAATTAATGCATGTTTTCACCTTGTAATAACCTACAATAGTTGAGTCTATTAGGGTGTTAAAACATAGTGATCGGAGCGACGACAGTGGAAAGATTATACCTTCGTGATTTGAGTTCTAGAACGGTCCTTATTAAAACCCTAAAATCGATATCTTTATGGGTTTCATGAGTTTCTGCGAATTGTCTAATGCCTAACTTCTATCTCTTATTGATTTATCTTTGATTTTAGTTTCTTTGCCTTTATTAATTGTTATTTTCGTTTTTCATAAACAAAAATCCAAAATATATTTTATCTTAGCTTGATTCAAATCTTATAAATTTGTAGCGTAGCTATCTGGTCTTCAGTGGATCGACCCCTAAGTACTATTGCATTTGCTGTGCACTTGCAGGATTATTCCAGGGTTAAAACCTGAGCACATCAACCGGTACCACAACCCAATATCAGCACTTGGGAAGGAACTTTTGATCCCAGTACCGGACGGAAAATTCGTACAGTATCCGTGTCCAGTACCATACCAGTTTCGCACTAAAGTTCCCTTTTTGCCCTAAATCAAAACCTAGCTGACTTAAGACTTATGTAAGCCTATATATACTTGCTTTTAGCCTCTCTAGGAGAATAAGCAGCCACATATTATCACCATGAGCAGTAGACACGTTTTTCATATATCTCTTTCATAGTTTTGATTATAAGAGATTCAAGGAGAATATCTCACATTTGTACTTTGATATAGAGAAGATTTCTAACCTTTACTCCTTATATTCGATCTATCTATGATGCTTTCTACTGTCTCTTATTGTAGTCTTCCTACTTTTACTATGTATGAGTAGTTAACTTGTTAGGTTTTAGAGTTTTCAATGATTCCATGATTATGCATGTTTGCTTATCGAAATTCTATGGTTCATCTTATGGTTCATCATCTAAATTCATGTTTATTGGTTTTGCTTGATTGACAATCTACCTACTGCTATTAGGGTAATATACTCACCGAAAGTGTTGTTAAATTAATTGAAATAATTTAGATTAGAAAAGCGCCATAACCTGCGGAAGTTGAGTTATGGAGCTTTGTGAACAAAAAATAATAGCCTACGGGAGTAGAACTATGAAACTTGGGGAACATATTGAACTTGGATTATTAATGCTTGTTTAACTACTTGATTACCTGTGGGAGTTGTGTAATTTAGGTTGTTTAGACATAGTAATTGGCGCTACGGGAGCAAGTTAATTATTCCCTAGCCGACTTAGGATTTCTCGAGGCTTATATATACTTGCTTTTAGCCTCTTTTAGAGGGCAAGAAGCCACAACCATTCACCATAAATATCAGACTCCTTTTTATTATAAATTCTTCATAAGTTTTGATTCTAAGAGCTTCCAGGAGGAGACCTTGTTTTGTACTTCGATATAGAGAAGATTTCTAACCCTAAACTCTTTTTATTCAATCTATCTATGATGTTTTCTATCTACTCTTGTAGATGTGTATTTAATCTAAACATGTTTGAGTAGTTTATTTTTTAGGTTTTAGGCTTTTTCAATGATTCCATGATTATACTTGTTTGATATCGAGTTGTTAGGGTTTATCTTATGGAATCTTCACCTTTACTTGTATTCAATGCTTGAGCTGGAGTAGCTAATTAGTGAATGATCTCTAGGGAATTATAACCTCGAAAGTGTTGCATCTATTTCCCTGAACTAGTATCTGGTGAGCAATACATCATAACCTACGAGAGTTGAGTTATGGAGTATTGTGAAAAATTGAATCTTGAACGAATTCATGCATGCTTTCTTCTTGTAATAACCTGCGAAAGTTGAGTCTATTAGGTTGTTAAAACATAGTAATCAGAACCACGAGAGTGGAATGATTATACATCAATGATTTGAGTTCTAGAATGGTTTTTATTAAATCCCTAAATCGATATCTATCTTATGTTTTCATGTGTTTCTGTGAATCGCCTAATACCTAACCTTTCTATCATTGATTGAATTTGCTTTCTTATTGCTTTATTTATTTTCTTAATTCGTTTCTCATAAACCTAAACCCCAAAATATATTTTATCTTAGTTTAATTTGAATCTTATAAATTCGTAACATAATATCTCCCAGTCCTCAGTGGATCGATCCCTAAGTACTACTATGATTGCCTGTGCACTTGCACCTAATTTTTAGGGTTTATAAATATTAAAACTCTGACACGACAACAACAAGATACGATAGATTGTTTGATATGAATGGATTGTCTCAGGTGCGAAAAGGGGCATATGGACGATAGATTGTGATATTCAGTGTTTTAACACCTCTTTGGACTTGTATTTTCATCGTTTCCCATTCTCTTTGTATCGTACTTGCATTATTTTGTACATTTTTTAGTCTCATTTATTTTTTAGGATGCATTTATAGTTTAGGACTTTAATTTGTGCATGTTGCATCCTGTTTGAGTAATTTTCAGGTGGTTTCGGAGACTTTGGAGCATTGGAGATGCAAACGGAGGCTTGGAAGATGATTTGAGTGGCAAAGGACAAGAAAAATAAGTCACATATCCAAAGAAATTCGAGAAGCATCGCGTATCGGGTTAAATCGATAGAAGAGACACCGATAAGGAAAGCATGCAGTTCCTATTAGTCCAAACCAATAGCCACACACCAATGGGGTGCGTACTGAACTCTCTGGAAAATTGACATTTACACGCCTTATCGGTCTCCAAACCGATAGGGACCAAACTGATAGCACGTACAGCACGTTGACTTTTCTTATTTTGGGTTGATTTCGCCCATATGACCCGGGTTTGACCCGGTTTGTCCCGGGTTGACCCGGGTACATTTCTCAAACCTATATATATGTTTTTAGGCTAAAAATAATCTAAGTTATGATTTATGCTTGGATCTTTGTTACCTTTCATATCTAGTCAAGTTTTCTTAATCTTTTATCATTTTTTTTTATGATTATGTCTTTATCCATGTTTATCTTTGTCATTTACATCATTATTAGTGAGTAGTCTCTTAGTCGGTTTTGTGCTTAGTAGATTAAGGATGCTTGATGAATGATTAATGATATCTAGGCATATATTCGTATGAGTTCCAAACGTTAAGGTGTATTTAATGGTAGATTTGACTTAGCTAATCAAGATCTAGATTACAGACATTTTTTATGCCCGGAATGTGTTCGATGAAATGTCTAGGAAACTCCTAATCTTTCTATTCATTTTAGGTCAATTATGAACTTATACTTAATGATTATTGATCATTTAATTGTAATTGAAAGATTAGTTTAATTAAGTGATTAATAAATGGATTAGTATCATGGAAGTGAATTAGTCTATTATATTTTGTGTGATTCATGTCATGGAATTGAGCTTGCTTGTTTGTCCTACCATCATTACTTAGTCATTGATCACCCCGAGTCAATTGCTTTGTCCAAGCCCATGCTTTTTCCATATTTGATCAAGTTCGTAATTGTTGACTTTTTGGTTGATTTTTGTTGACTCTTTGTTGACTTTTACAAATTTGAATTTTTTTATCCTTTGTTTAGTTTGCTTCGGTATTGTTTAGTCTTTATTTGGTTATATAGTCTTGTTTATCTTCTTTTTGCATTCTCATTTGCTTATTTCACTTAGTTGCTTGCATAATTATGACTTTTAAAACATTGAATCGCTTAGCTTAGTTAATTACTTGCAATCTTAATTTGTTATTCTAACTTCCTTGTGGATTCAATACCTTAATTGCTACACCAAATTTCTATGCACTTGTGGTAGTTATTTAGGGTTTAAACCTTATCCCAACAAATTTTTTGCACTATTGACGGGAAGTTTAACAATAGCCATTAGAATTTGGTATTTTACTAAGTCTAAGTCTTATCTTTTTTTTATTTTTTTTCTAACTTGTCTTGCTTGTGTTTGCTTTCTCGTAATTTCCTTATATTATATGCCTTTAACAAACAACAACAAAATCAATAAAAATAAAAACACAATTATTGCGTTAAATTAAAAAACGTGGTCAATAGGATTCTTTTGTATCGTTTAGACATGCCTGCAATCGAGAAACGGGTTTTGGTGGGTGGGGCCCAACGAACGGCGTTGAAACAAGAATTGTCTGGTCCCGTGGGTAGTGCTTGAATATACTACACTGATATAACAAAACAACAAGTGGTCCTTCTCCTTCTAGAACGACCACCACTTTCGTGTTCTATTTTTTTTCTTTCCTTTTTTTCTGTAAAGATTTCTTTTATTTTTTATATTTTCCTTAATTAACTTTTTTTTTAACTATCTTATTGTTTTACAACCTTAATAAAAGACTACCACATCAAAAAAAAAAAAAGACATTCTGTTTCGAAACAGACTAAAACTATTCCTAAAATATCCGTAACAGAGAAAACGCTTCCGGACGTCTCTGACAGATTAGACTGGCATTAACCCCACCTACCACCATCAGAGAATAATGCCAGTCATCCTACGGAAGACATGGGTGACATAATTAGACAATGAGTCTTGGCCGAATTATGAGTCTAGGTAAGAGCAATTCTCTTATAAATACTAAACAAAGGACCTCAAGAAAAAGGGTTCAAGGTTGGGAGTTGAAGGTTCAATAGAGGAATGGAGAAGGAGACGACAGACTCAGACGGTGGCCTCAACAGGATACACTTCGGGACCATCTCTGGAGAACCCAACTCCTTCGGAGAAAGTTCCAACCCCACTCTTCATGTGATTTCTTTCTTTCTTCTCTTCCTTTTCATACCAGATCTTCGGACGTGGTATCGAACTAAACCCACTCATATTTTCCGAATAAAGTCACTCTCTAGTGGTAGTCTGACTTAGGTGTCGGAGAGTTTTCGGGAGGGAAACCCCTTTTCATTCTTCGAAGATCTTCCTGGCGATGCTACTTGTGTAGCTATCACGACCGCCTACTGGAGAAAACGACTCAACATGACGAGTCTCTCATCTCCAGAAGACGGAACTCCTACTCAATACTCTATAATCTATTCCTAGAAAACATTCCAATGTCTAACGCATGAGATCTACGACCCTTGTACGAAGGATTTGAAATTCAACCCGAACAATTATATTCCATTTTTTTTTCTGCATACCTTCTCCAGGGGAAGAAGTTGAATAATCGTCAACAATGTAATTCCGTATGTTTATAATACAATTAATTCTGTGTTTGCATTACGTATATACTTGTATTGTTAAAACAAAACTATTTTTAATCAGATGCTTATTGCAAACTACAAGTAAAAAAAAAATTCTTCCGTTTATATTTGGCTTTTGCGTTTAAAACTTACAATTTTTTTTTTAGTAAATCACCACAAAATTATGAGATATAAACAAACACTGTTATAACATATATAGATTAAAAACAAAAAACATACGAAAATGTAAGCGTAAACAAACAATCAATACCTATATAATGGTGATATTTCTATAAAGTATGTCAAAAAGTAATGAGTATTCAAAATCAAAATTATCTTTACTTGTTAAAGATACGAATACAAGTAGAAAATAATGATACAGTCCATAATTACATCAAGCTGCAACTATCTTATACTTAATTTCGCATTAAACTAATGAGTAGTGAAAAGGTAAACAAAACAAATAAGGAAAAAGAAGCAACGAAAGAATACAGCTCATATATATATATATGATTTCTATAGAAGGAAATGAATAAAAAATAAAAATCTATCTGCAGTTTCTTATTTTATTTTTCTACTAAATTATCGCCCAACTTATATGATTTAGAAGTTCTCTTTGTGGAAGTCAAACTTGGTGGTTGTCTTGCGAGAGAAATCCAAAGCCAGATTTTTAAGTTCCTTTGTCAGTCCTGGTGCCCCACAATAGAAGACTCCTGCAATGAAGTTGATATTAGTATATACAGTATTCAAAATGAATTATGACATAAGGGATCGAGATTAGTTACCGATTCGTTTGTCGGGGTGCTGAACAGCGATCCTTTTGTAGACTTGTCTCCAGTTGGGTTTGGCGAAGTGGGACTTGACACGTGTCCCGGAGACGACATCAACACCGTTCTTAGCGTGCTGAAGCGACTGAAGCATGGCGATCAGAGCGACCCTGGCATCGCCTTCCTCGTACACGCTGGTGCAATAATTGTGGAGCTCGATCACGCCTTCCTCGTCCAACTCGGAAACCTCGTCCATAATCCCCTTGAACCACTCGAACGATCCTTGTTCCCGAGTCACCCAGTAGAAATATGCTTTCCTCGTCCGAAACCCTTTACTGTTGCTGTTGCTGTTGTTCTCGATGTCGCTGTCGGGAGATTTCATGTTATTGATGATGTCCTTTAGGATGCTGATCATAGGCGTGGCTCCGATGCCGAGTCCCACGAGGAGAACCACGTCGTACTTCTTGTAGTCTTGCGCGGGAGCACCATAGGGACCGTCGATGAGGATCTTTGGGAAGGCAAGGTTCCCGGAGTCTCCTCCTTCTGCCCGCAGCAGACCGCTTTTACCGGCGGTGGGAGGTTTGCAAACCTCGGAGAAGACGGTCCTGAGCTTTCGTGTCCAGTCCCCGAGAGTGCGGATGTGGACGCTTAGGTAATCGTCTCCCGGTGCGGAGGTGATTGAGAAAGGATGCCATTCGAAGGGAGAGACGGCTCTGCAGTTCACGAACATGTACTGTCCGCTCTTGTATTTAAATCCTTGTGGCTTCGTCATGTGTAGGGCCAACACATTCCCGGGGTATACAGCCACCTGTTGTCACATAATATCAGTGCAAACTCAATTTTTAATTAATTCCTACTCTTATCAAACACATTCTAAGGTTTAAATTCTTACCTTGAGCATCTTAACCGGTTTGATGCTTGATCTGAAAGCACGGATCAACCTCTCAGATGCATACAGCAGGATGGGTACTGCGAGATACATCCATGTCTGCAAGAAATCACACAAACATCAAGTCTTAATTACCAAAAATTAAGAAAGAAATGTAGAAAACAAAACGATCAGGTTAGTTTGAAGAGTATACCGTTTTCTGATACCAAATCTTGGTGAGGTAGAGCTTGATACCATGGACAATGAGAAGAGCATAGACAATGATGAACAAATGGTGGGAGTACCAAAAGGCATTGAAACCTGTCAGCTTCTTGAGGAAATTAGGTAAGTTGAGCTTGTTACGACGAAACCAAGGTGTAGCGAGTGTAAAGGCTATAGCCATTAGCACTACCATCACAATTCCAGTCCATCCTTCCACTCCCTTCACGAACCACCAGTAGCTCTCCGGTTGCTCCCCAAAGTAAGGTATCATCGGCTCATACGTATCCTCATCCGCGGCAAGTAAACGCGGGAAATCACACGTTAAATGCGCACCCGCATGGAGCAAAACCCCGACCCCAATCCCGCTTGCAATGACCTTGTGGAAGTTGAGATTATCATCGAAGGGAACGACAACGCCTAGCTTGGTCTTGTTCCTGAGCCAAGTGATAGTATTGCGACAAACAGGCAGCAATATGAGAGCCATGTTGAATTTGAGAGTCTCTGCGCCTCCTTTGGCGATACAAACGCAATAACCCATCACGTCATACGCTGCTTTGTTCCGGTACTGAATGAATTTGTAGGCGAAGAGGCCGCCGCAGATGCCAAGCCATAGCATCATGATCCATAGTCTCTGCCAGTTGTCAACTATGAAATATTTGATTTTCTCCGACCATCTCACCAGTGGGTTGCTCTCTTTTGCCGGTTTCAGCTTCTGGCTTAGCATTTGGCTTAGTATCCTGCTGTCTCCAATCCGCACCGACTGGTTCGGTGCTTGTAACAGCAGCATTTCTAGGTTTTCGATCTGTTTCACCAATGTCCATTTCATATCATTAACTATAATATTACAATACAGCATTTATGTTACAGATTCATTCTTTTAACATTTTTCATTCTTTACTAAATAATATCGGACCTTCATATGCCGCCTAGCATTTAGACTGACTAAACTCGATCCGACTAGTTCTAAGTTTATATATATATTACGCTTTTTAGTGTTTTTATATATGTAAAAAAATATTTATAAATATGTCAAGTAGACGCCTACATCGATTAATTGGATTTCTTAACCACCCATATATGCCTTGTCGGCTTTTTTGTTTGGTTTATATGGTCAAAATCGAGGTGTGTCAATAATTTTGACCGCTTTAGATTTTTAGAACCTTGGATTTTTCAGGTTGTTTTTAATATTTTAAGGGGTTGAATTTACGGTATAAACCATTAGTGATTGAGTGGATTAGTGACTTGAGTGGTTGAAGGTGGACCATACGTACCATAATGTACCCAGCATTGTCTGGGTCCAACTCTTCCATTATCAACGCTGCATATTCTTTGGCTTGCTTTTGAATATTGGAGAGCTTGTTGGCTGAAGCACTAAGACTGATAATCTGTAATTAATTACCAACCGAAAATAAGTATTTGAAATTAATAACCTTAACAAAAGTGATAAAGACTAGTCTATCCATAACCATTTACAGTAGTGTTCACATGGAATGGTGATGGTAAGAGTAAACGTCAGCAGATAAAGTCAGTGGGATTTGCGCGTGGACAAATTTGTCAAAGATAATCAACTGAGAATAATAAAATATGAGAAAAGGATAATTATTGAATGGTGTGTGGGCTTCTCACCTCAGCGACCTCTTCTTCTGTTACCCGCCCATCCTCATCTTTGTCCACCCTGACCACATAATGACGTCATTTATTAGTTATTACACCTTCCAAAGTATGTCACTATTTATACGTATGTGTTATAGTATTATTCTTTCGGTTCATTTAATTTTTCGTTCAGACTAAAATTCAACATACCAAATATTAAACGACCATAGAGATTCCATTAAGCGTAGATATTTATGGGTTAGGTGAAGATAAGAAACAGCTTACATGTCAAAGAAGACTTGGAGTTTGGAGTCGAAGCTTTCATCTGAGATCTGTTCCCAGAAGAGCCTGAGCTGATCCTTGGTGATTGCATCGCCGGAGATGTTGTTCCGGCGAGCCAGAGCTCGAAAGAGCTGGTCCGCAAAGTCTTTGGATTCCTTGTTCATTCCTAGAGAAATCCCAAAACCGAAATGAAAAGAAATGGAAACATATGTATAAGATAAGACAATTGGTTAGGTAGAATTAATTAGTTACCTAAGCATTCCCAGAACATGGAAGAGAGGAGGAGGCCGTTGGTGTCAAGAGAGAGCTTGTCGAAGCGTTGGTCGACGGCGGGCCAGGCTGCGGTCTTGGTGGCGATGAACTTGAGGCCTTTTAGAGCGTGGACGGCCGCGGAGCTGGTGCGGTCGAAGCGCCGTACCACAGGGGACGGGCGTCTGGAGAAGACGCGTCGGAGCTCGCGCGAGGCGTGCTTGATGCGTGAGGAGGTGCTGCGGAAGAAAGAAAGGGAGGTGGAGTTGTTGAGGCTGCTCTCGAGCGTCCTCTTGGTGAGGAGTGCGAGCTCAGGGTCCTCCAGCTGGTGGACTCCGCCCCCTCCCGCTGCTTGCTGGACGCTGTGGACGGCCACCGAGTCGTCTCTGATGTCCAGCGTGATCTCCACGTACTCATCCTCTTCGCCCCGCCCGCCGCCGCTCACGCTGTTGCTTCTCTTGGGCAGATCCGCAGCAAATCTCGCGTTCTTCTTGGAGGCGCGTTTAGGCCGCCCCAACGGACCACTGAAGGCCGTGCGGTCGCTGGCGATGCTTTCCGTGTCGGAGTTGGTATCCGAGTTAGCTCCTCGTAGAATCCCAAGTTCATGGTCGCTACTTGAATTCCCTCGTCTCATGTTCTTCCCCAAAAAGATCTCACTTGATTGGGCCACACAGATCTCTGCAAATAACAATACCCGCGACGTTACTATTTTAATTCAGAGAGAAAATCTCCGCTCCCAAAAGGTCTTTTATTTTGTGTATGGAAGAAATTGAGTTTTGCTTAAATATATATAGAATAAAGGAGAGCGAGAGAGATGAAATAAATGGGCATGCAAATTGCAATTCATCTGTGCTAAATCCGGGAAGGCAGTGGGAAACTATGGATGGACCACCCCGGTCCGGTCAAACCCTTCACTGACCATTTATTTTGACTTTTTTTTTTCTTCACATTTCTATTCTTCTTTGCTTTTATTTGCACCGAGTCATTTGTACATTTCAACACCGAATCATTTACACCTTTTCTTCAAATTATTAATATATCTATATATAACACCCCATTTGAATTTTCAGAGGAAAAGAGCGACCATATTTTTAGAAGAACGGGATCATTTACTTCTTTTTTTTTTCTGAAAATAAAAGTACTAAACCTAACTAACAATTCTCATATGGACATGGTTAGGTTCCCAATCAAAATGTGCTAATGGGCCAAACCGAAACAAAAGCAGGCCCAACTGAAAGAACCGGTAACAGTAAATCCTAATCTCTTCAGCACAAAACCGCCATCGGAAATATAAGACATTGCCGTTGCCTTTAACTCCGATGGCACAGAAGACCGCCGACGGAAAGTGTGGAACATGACCTCCACCAAGAGCAACTTGCCGACGATATGAATCGGCGTGGAACTGGAAACTTTCACTAAAGCCACTGCAGAAACAGAGAGCTCCACCGCGGACCTAACCCCAAACGGCAAGAGTAACTCGACAGGCCACAACACCCAGAGCCGAAGGAGAAGCTTCACCTACTCCACGAGAGCAAGAATGGCGGACGAAGGGGAAAAAAACCCCTGGTAAAAGATTCACGGGGGAAATTCTGACCGAAAACAAGATTCGCTGTCCCACACAGATCTGTTTCAGGGGAGAGACATACGGCGAATCTACGACCAAGTGGCCACTCGCCGCCACACCACAACTGCGATTTCAGAGTCACCGTCACTTCGCACAAACCGGACCGAATCACCGCAAGAGCACCACATGCAGAGAGTCACCGCTAGGGCCTTTAGAACAAAGCCACTCTAGTCGGCTCTCGTCCTCACAGATCCAGCTAGAAAGAGCCTCACCTTGAAGCTAACACGCCGCCGCCGCTAGAGCACCTCGAAGCCACCAAGAGACGCCGTCAAACAGACATGTTATGGCACCAAATTTTAAAAGACTGGGAGCCTCATCATGGATGAAGAGCCGTAAGCATCAAAATGGTGGAGGAGGAAGCCTTCCCACAGCGTCAGAAAAGCAGATGCAGAGATAAAATGTCGGCGGCTAAGACGAACTTGTTTTTTTAGAGAGAAGAGAGAGATATTTACTGTTAATATCCGTTTATTTTAGTTGTAACTATATTTTTCTCCTTATTTGGCAATCATACAGATTTTTTAAAAAATAGTAAAATTTTGTGTCCAAGGGATGCTGCATCAGAATCTAAACAATCACAAAGTCGATTTATAATTCATTTTGGGACGCAAATTATTAATTCATGTTGTTTCCACATAACTATTCCTAGCGTTTGGAAAGCCTTAGGAAAATAAAAACAAAAAACATTGTCAATTTTAATTCAAATAACAATTAATAGTATTATTAATAAAACTATAATTACTAATATAAAATTTTATATAAGAAAAGTACAATTTTTTTATCTGGTCACAACAAAAGTCTTTTTAAAATGAAATCTAATGTATTATTTGCTGTAAACTTAATTATATATATATTGTTTGTTACTGATTCAGTCAATAAAATATTTCTAATTTACAAAAAAAAAAAAAAATTCGCTTAAATTATAGATATTTTAAGAAAACAAAATGTACTAAAGAAAATGGAAAGTTTGAAATATGAAGAACTTTTTCATAAAAGAGTTTAATTTTTTAAGAGATAAAAGAAAATATACATGGGTTTTTTTTTAAATTAACTACAAATTAAGTAGACAACGGAAGTTAAAAAAAAGAGTTATTACATATAGAAAGTAAAACTATAGAAATTGGAATAATGAAAAATGTTTGAAAGTGTCGAATTTGAGTTGATGCAAAATAATTCATTGTGAGAATTTCACTATTACCACCAAATACAATTGCGAAGAAAACAAAAACCATCCGTTGTACTATGTGATAATCCCTAAGCAAATGTTTCAAATATTGATCAAAACAAAAAAAAAGTTTCAAATATGTAAAAGTGAGCCCGACCATACTTCCAACATTTGACCTGTGGTCGAATAGGATCTTCGGAATACGTTGTACAGCTGAGTCCTTGTGGTGGTATTTGTCCCGAGAACATCATTGTTGTTATCCTCCGAGGCTCCGATGTCCGGGAGCTATAAAGAAACAAGTCTTGTTATCTATCTTATATATAACGACAATTGTCAAAATATATATATCCTGAACTAGTGGAGATATCTAGAATTTTGTTTTAATATGCTTTTCTTTGTTTCTAGTATTGAAGTATTCTTAATCAGCAGTTTATATGAACTCTGTATAATATACTTTTTCGAAATAAAGATAAAATCAATTATGTTCTGTGCGGCAAATGAGTAGCAATAGAGTTTTGCAGGGGGTATGAACCATATTTAGGCCATCTCCAAAGAGACGGAAAAACACTAAAATAGTGTGAAATATTGACTTCTATTGTTCCAATGGGATGGCAAAATTAGCAGCATTTTAGTGGGATGATGTTTTATGCTATAGTGTACCACTATATTTAGTGGTATACTGTGGCGACGGCAAAACCTCTTTTTTGTTTTAAGGTTTATTTTTATTACATATTAGAATAACTAATTTAAATATATTAGATTAAATATTATTTGTATTGTTATTTTAAAAATGTGAATAAGATTTGAACTAAAAAATAAACATACTATCATTTTTGTGACTATTAATTTTAATAATATTTATAAAATATTTAAATTAATACGTAAATTAATTAAAAATACAAAATAAAATTCATTTAAAACATTGGAAACATAAAATTACAAAAATAAAACAAAACAAACATAAAAACTAAATGCAATAAGATAGTTTTTAAAGACATAATATAAACTTAAATAATAATCTAATTATTCGGAAAACTATTTCCGGCTCCGCTAAGATAATTATAGTACGGGGTAAATTCATCTCGGTCACTTGGTGATCTTTGGTTTTCACCTTGAACTTATTCTCTTTGAACATGTTCTTCTTGAGCTTGATCTCCTTGATAATGAGATGCTCGATATTGAGATCCATGATACTGACATTGGGAACCTTCTCCGTGTTCTTCATATTGGTTTGGTTGTGCTCTTTTTCTCAAAAAAAATTCTCTTTCATTTTCAATATACGCACGCAAGCAGGATCAGATATTGAACTCAAATCTGCAAATAATATTTTATTCTCTTCTTTCATTTTTGCTACCTCGACCTTCTATCTTTGAATTTTATTTCTTTCAAAATTACATATAGTAATAGCTTTGATAAGTTTATCATTTTGCTCCATCATTTGTTTGATTGTTCTTCAGATTGTTGTTTTCTTTTTGCTTTTTTCAAACCCATAGGTCTTGCAGATAAATTAAAAGTGGCTCCTTCATTATTCGTATTTAGATCGAATGAATTCATACCAGGGGATGGCGATGACTCATCTTGGAACGATGGAGATGACGTAATATTACGACCTTCTTCTTGGAATGCAGCGGGTGTATTAGCGTTGCTATTTGCAAATTTCTCAATACCTTTAAGGATAGGCCATACGTGATCAAATTTGAATCCTCTCTTGTATTTGACATCTTGTATTAATAACATCTTCGCTTGGTTTACCTGATTAAATATTGACAAGAGAAAATATAAATATTGACATCTTGTATTAATAAAATGTAAATAAGTTGATAAGTACAATAAATTAATAAAGATAGAGTAAGTACAAATAATATATATATATATATACTTACAATGTCTTGTTCAGAAGCACCGCTCGGATTCTTATTTTCAATCTGGTTAACGCACCCCCTCAGCTTGGAGACTGCAGAAAGAATTGTTGTCATTCGAGTTTGCAAAGATCTTCTTGGTCTTGGTTGATGAGAAAAAATCTCGGATTTATGATATTCAATTTCAACCCTTGTCCAAAATTGATCTTTTGATTGGTTTATTCCTATGATTGGATTTTTAGAAACATCAAGATACACATGACATAAGTGCATATCTTCTTCGATATAATATGATGAAGAGCGACTTGAAGTCATTTTAGAAGAAATATTAGTCGTAAGAAAAAGACTTGAAGATGTGTGATCATACAAAGTGTTTGCATGATTTATATAGAGAAGTGAAGGCAAAATCAACGGTTAGATCTTGGTGAAAGAAATTGAATGGATAAGATCGTCTCATCTTTTTCTGATCATATCATAATTGATATAAGACATGAAATGACTACTCAATGCAACGGTTGGATCTTAGTGAAAGAAATTCAATGGCTAAGATCGACTCATCTTTGTCTGATAATATCAACGGCTAAGATCAATTTGCTTACACTATATAGTGGGTATGATATTGAAAATTAAAATGAATATCACTATCTTCTATTTTTTTTAATAAAAAAATGAATTTCAACTATGGTACTTCTTCATCATCACCACTCAACACCTATTTAACTCGGAGGATTCCCATGGTGGATCTATTCCTGGTCATATAGTTATCAACCGTGACCGGGAAAATGCTTCTCGCAAGCTCTTCAACGATTATTTCACAGAGAATCCTGTATTTCCTGAGACCATGTTCCGACGAAGATTTCAGATGAGTCGTCCTTTGTTTCTTCGTATTTATGATGCTATACAAAGACATGACAATTACTTTGTCCAACGAAGAGATGGCGCCGGTAAACTTGGATTGTTTGGTTTGCAAAAAATAACTGCTGTCTTTCGAATGTTGGCGTATAGTTTACCGGCGGATTCCACCGATAAGTATATCAAAATAGGAGAGTCTACAGCTCTAGAAAGTTTGAAGCGATTTTGTCGTGCTGTTGTCGAGGTATTTTCATGTCGCTATCTTCGATCACCTGACGCTAATGATGTTGCACGGCTACTCCACATTGGTGAACGCCGAGGATTTCCAGGTATGTTGGATAGTTTAGATTGTATGCATTGGAAATGGAAAAACTCCCCAACAGCTTGGGGAGGACAATATGCTGGCCGTAGTGGATCTCCTACTATTATTCTAGAGGCTGTAGCCGATTATGATCTTTGGATTTGGCATGCCTATTTCGGTCTACCGGGATCTATTAATGATATTAATGTGCTAGAGGCGTCTCATCTTTTTGCTAATCTAGCTGAAGGTACTGCTCCACCCGCTAATTATGTTATTAATGGAAAAAATTATAATATGGGCTACTATCTAGCCGATGGTATATATCCAAAATGGTCCACTCTTGTCCAAACAATTCATGATCCATGTGGTCCCAAAAAAAAATTATTGCGATGAAACAAGAAGCATGTAGAAAAGACGTGGAACGTGCATTTGGAGTATTGCAGTCAAGATTTGCAATTGTGGCAGGACCATCACGTTTATGGAGTAAGAAAGTATTACATGATATAATGACAACATGTATCATAATGCATAATATGATTATAGAAGATGAACATGATCTTGATGCAACAATTGAAGAACGAGTCGATGTTCCAAGTGCAGAAGTTGAGATGACGGGTGATGATGATGCTCGATTTCAGGAATTTTTAGCTCGACACAAACAAATCAAGGATCGGAAAGCTCATATTGAACTTCGAAATGCATTAATTGAACACTTGTGGTCGGAATATACTAATTCATCATATTAGTATAATGTAATTTATTTTTCAATATTTTTTAGTTTACCGATTGTAATTTTATATTAATTAATGAATTAAATTTAAACATAATAAATATTTATCAAAACAATTAAATAATAAAGAAAATCATTAATTTAATAATATAATAATAGAGAATATTTTTTTTAGTGTGATATTTGGTGTTATGGTTGGAGATGAAAAAATTTTTAGTACTAAAACTGCACCAAATATAGTGTAATTTCAACACTAAAATAGTGTTGTTGTTGGAGATGCCCTTAGCTTAGCCGCCGCCCACGAGAAAAGCCAGTTTGTGAAACTCAAATAATTTAAATCAAAAAAGAAAACAGAGGTGAGAGATGGCGACAAAACAACATATATAATTGAGCACATAGTACAACGGATGGTTTTTGTTTTCTTTTGTCTCCATTGGGTCGATGAGAAAGAATGGTGGCTAAGAAGATAGTCTTAAATCGTTGAGTTCGGTAGAGGACGAATTTTGACTTATCTCCCCTGCTATGATGCTATTTCTATATCAAAACTGTGGTTATTAGTTCATAATTAATCTGACCTTAACCACAACTATTCACTTAAATTTTACTTTGATTACTATACATATACACGTAGTATACAGCAAAAGATGGAAAAAGATGTCACTAAAGATTTTATATCCGACTGTGACCAAACTTTTAACCATATAGTAATAAGTTTTTCAATAGTTAGAAAAAAAAAGTAGCTGACAAGAAACGGCAAAAGATAATCGGTAAGACATGAACGGATTATAAGATAACAATTTACTAGTAACTCCGATTGATAATAATATTTTACGAGTTTGAGCTGTGTATTTGATACGAATAAAGACATTTGATATTTTTAAAATATATAATATTTATACAAGTATATGAATATTTTTTAATTGAAAAAAAATAGAATGTGTCCGATACACGTTTAGCAGAGAGATTTAGAACTGATTCAAAAGGTTGCGTTTCAAGAAAAAGATATGCTCGTTTCTTTTGAAGCCAAACTGATGCAGAACATATGGTGGAACGAAGAGTACCACACGAGGGATGATAAACTTGTGATACAATTCAGAGAATCCTAGATATGGAAATACGCGTTTTGACAGATCTAAGAGAGAAAGGGAAGCAGCGTTTCTTTTGATGAATAAACTTTTTATTAAGGAAAAACGTAAATGAAAAGTGTCACAAGAGAAATAAGGATCTTGCCAAGATCCAATACAAAACAAAAAGGAAAAATTACAACTGAAGCCTTTAGAAATAAATAAAAAAGTCGTTGGTGAGAAATTATCAAGGAGAAGAAAGCGATGAATAGAATTTCTGTATTTATTTCCAAGTAACAAGCATACAACTTATAGTACAGATGAACATATCTAATTTCCTAAACTAGTGAGATCACAAGAGATCCTTCCCAATATGCATTACTGATTTTGTGGTAACTTAAATATGATTGATCTGTAACAGATGGGATACGATATGATGAGATATCTCCAATACCTCCTCTCAAGTTAGAGTGTGCAAATTATGGATGCCTAACTTGTCTCGAAAGTCATCAAATGCTTGCCGTCCTAAAGCCTTTGTGAAAATATCGGTCAATTGGTTATGAGTAGTGACGTGAATGAGAGTGATGTTTCTTGCAAGACATTCATCACGAATGAAATGACAATCTGTTTCGATGTGTTTTGTTTCTCTCGTGGAAGAACGGATTATGGCGATATGGATTGCAGACTTGCTGTCACACCTAACTTGCATAGGCTGAGGATGAGGAACACCAAGTGTAACTAACACACGTTTAAGCCAGATTAATTCTTTGGCCAGAAAAGCCATAGCTCTATTCTGCTTCAGTCGATGATTGACTTACGGTGGGCAGTTTTCGAGGTTTCCAAGAGATGGGAGAGTCTCCAAGCTGAACAAAGTAGCCGGTGACAGAACGACGTGTGAGAGGACAACTTATCCAGTCAGATTCACACCACCCTGTGATATGAAAATCAGTGTCGGAATGTAGCAAAATCCCTTGTCCATGTGTGCCTTTTATATAGCGAATCGTTCTCAGAGCCGCTTGGCAATGATCCTCTCGTGGTTCCTGCATATACCGAGCTAACACGTGGACACAGTAAGCTAAATCTGGTCGTGTGACTGTAAAATAAATTAATCTACCAACCATCCGACGATGTGATGATGGATCGACAAGCTTAGGTGAAGTAGACAATGAAAGCTTGTGATTCTGGTTAAGTGGGAAGGTTGCTGGTTTGGAACCCAACATTCCAGACTCTGTGATTATATCAAGAGCATATTTTCATTGGTTCAGATAAATTCCAGACTGATTTCGTGATACTTCAATGCCGAGGAAGTATTTCAAATCTCCTAGATCCTTCACGTGAAAACACGTGGATAGATACTGCTTGAATGTGGTGACTACTTGTAAAATGTTACCTGAAATAATCATGTCATCAACGTAGATCAAAAGATTGAGTTGAACATCGCCTTTAGTGTAGGTAAAAAGTGAGTAATCTGACAGGTCCTGCTGAAATCCAGTCTTTCAATGCGGTGTTCAACTTAGCGAACCAACATCTAGGAGCTTGCTTTAGCCCGTAGAGGGATTTGCGGAGACGACATACCTTAGATGGATCAGAAGCACGAAACCCATGAGGTAATTGCATATAAACCTCTTCTTCAAGGTCGCCGTGAAGAAAAGTGTTATGTACATCCATTTGATGTACTACCCACCCACGACCTGCAGCTACACCAAGAAACAGCCGTATATATCCCATCTTTGCAACATGTGCAAAAGTTCCATCGTAATCTACTCTTTCGATTTGTCGATTACCCTGAGCCACCAATCTCGTTTTATATCTCTCTATTGAGCCATCGGACTTGTATTTCATTTTAAAAACCCACTTACAACCTATTGCTTTCTTTCCTTTTGGCAAATTTTTCAGATTCCATGTATGACTCTCTTCGAGGGCTCCCATTTCACTTCCCACTGCATTCTGCCATTTTTCATCTTTCATTGCTTGATTAAAAGTTTTCGGTTCAAACCCAGTTGTTATCGCCGCAAGGAAAGTTACCCAAGATATTGGCTCAACTGAATTTTGTTTGCTCAGGACCGTGTTTGTGACATAATTCCTCAATGTAGCTGGTGGATTTCGTTTGCGATGTCCACGGCCAAGCAATTTTGGTGGCGGTGCTTCATCCACCACTTGGGGAGATAGATCAGTTGTGACTTCTGCCGATGGAGGAACAACGACATATTCATTGATGGCAATGTTTCCAGAAGCTAGAGTTGGGGTAGAAGATGTGGTTGTTGTCGGCCCAGAAGAAGAAGCAATATCAGCTGGGCTTGAATTGGCAATTGGGCCCAATACAACTATTGGGCCATTAAGTGGTGAATCGAACTCCTCATAGATAAGAGGATTAATCGTTATGGCAGGGGATGTAATATCCTTGTCTTCTCCATCTTGTTGAGAAACAGAGGATGCAAATGGAAATTTGTTAACATAGAACCGAAAACTCTGAGTTGGTCATATGATGGGGACTTCTCATACAATTGTTCATATGGTGTAGCTCCTTTTAAAATCGAACTGGGAGTTCGATTTATTTGATACCCAGTGGTTAAGATACATTCACCCCAAAACTCAATCGGTAGATTAGCTTGAAAGCATAATGTCCTTGCGACGTTAAGTATATATTGATGTTTCCTTTCAGCTCTACCATTCTGTTGTGGTGTACCCACACGAGGTTTCATGTATGATTCCTTTTCCAAGGAAGAAGTCAGTCAAACAAAGGAATTCCAAACTGTTGTCACTCCTCACGGTTTTGACTTGTTTCTGAAATTGTCTTTCTATTAGTGACACAAAATTTTTAATTTGTGTTGGAGACTTTATTTTGTCATTCAACAGATATAACCACACACTTCTTGAGTAATCATCTACGATCGTAAGAAAATAACGTGCACCCGAGTAAGAAGAAGTCCTATACGGTCCCCATAGATCACAATGTATAAACTCGAAAAATGGTTGTAGTTTTATTCTCACTCATTGAAAAACATTCTCTAATTTGTTTGGCGCGAAGACATACATCACACGCCTTATTCGAAATTTCAGAAGAAACAGAAACATCGGGAAGAGAGCAAACTACTTTAGCTGACGGGTGACCCATCCGATTATGCCATAAAACGTATGACTTGTCATCTTGCATTGTGACTGACACTGCCAGCTCCATGCCACAAAGGTAGTATGTTCCCGTTCCTTTCCTACCCACTCCACTCACAGTCCTCGAAGTGCGGTCCTGAACAACAAGGAAGTGATCAGCTAATTGTACAATGCAATGATTCTCATCCATCAACTGCCCAAGAGAAATCAAATCGGACTGCATTTCTTCCACATAAAACACATATTTTAATACCAAATTAGACCTCAAATGTACTGTTCCTTCAGTAAATGAAACTCACTCCCGACCATCATCCATTACTATCAATACTAGATTCATTCTTCTAACATCATAGAATATCTCATACTTTCCTGTAAGGTGATGAGTATCCCCTGTGTCCACTATCCAAGAGAGAGAAGAAGACTTACCCGAGAGAGTCTCGGTTGTGCTGCTTCTGCCTGCGTTAAGGAGGTTGGCCAAAGTTCCACTGTGTGTGGTTCAAGCCATTCATGTGGGAGTGTAAATCCACGCCAATTGAATTTGTTACGTCTTTTAGAGAGATCCGAAACTTCTGAGTAAAAACCACGAGAAAACACAAACAGAGATCCAAAGTTGGTATTTTATTAAGCTGCTTAGAAAGCTTTTTGTATGAGAGCAAAAGTACAGAGTTTTGCTAGGTAAATTGCGGATCCCCTTTTCTAAGGGTTTTTATGAGTATATATACAAGTTTAAGTCGGCTAGGTTAATGTCTAAAGAGATAAGGAAGATTTCCTAATTCTTCGGGATTTCCTTTTAGCAAAGCATGCCGCCCTTGAGGACTTTGATCCGTGGGCTTTTATCTTGTCATATCTCTTTTGTGGGCTTGAATTTGTGGGCCCGTTATTTCGGCCCAATCTCCTGTCGTTGAACCTTGGCTCGGGTGACACCATGGTTCACGGCTCGGATGACACCATGGTTCACGGCTCGGGTGACACCATGGTTCACGGCTCGGGTAACACCATGGTTCACGGTTCGGGTGACGCTGTGGTTCATGGTTCGGGTGACACCATGGTTCACGGCTCGGGTGACGCTGTGGTTCACGGTTCGGGTGACACCATGGTTCACGGCTCGGGTGACACCATGGTTCATGGCTCGGGTGACGATGTGGTTCACGGTTCGGGTGACACCATGGTTCACGGCTCGGGTGATGCTGTGGTTCACAGTTCGGGTGACGCCGTGGTTCACGGTTCGGGAGACACCGTGGTTCACGGCTCGGGTGACGCCGTGGTTCCACTATGGGTCGTGGCACTTGATCCAACTTCCCCATCACGGTTAGGGATCCCGATCCAAACCTTCCTTCACAGTTAGGGATCCCGATCCAACTCCTTCACAGTTAGGGATCCCGATCCAACTCCTTCACGGTTAAGGATCTCGATCCAACTTTCACAGTTAGGGATCCCGATCCAACTCCTTCACGGTTAGGGATCTCGTTCCGTCTTTCATAGTTAGGGATCCCGATCCAACTCCTTCACGATTAGGGATCTCGATCCAACTTTCACAGTTAGGGATTTCGATCCAACTCCTTCACGGTTAGGGATCTCGATCCATCTTTCACAGTTAGGGATACCGATCCAACTCTTTCACGGTTAGGGATCTCGATCCAACTTTCACAGTTAGGGATCCCGATCCAACTCCTTCACGGTTAGGGATCCCGATCCAACTCTTCCTTCACAGTTAGGGGACACTCGAACCATGGTTAGGGATCCAGCTGTTAGTGATTTTTCATACTTACCATTTTTCAATCGTTGATTCTCAAGAGGTGGAACCTGACCCCAACAATTCACACCATCTTTTCCTTTGTCAGTCAACACATAGTTCACGTGTTCTTGATTTTGAACAATGTTGGGTACATGAAATGTATTTGCATAAGCCAGTCCACGTCCTCTTCCTCCCGCAACCATCGTTGTGGAATATCCACGTCCTCTACCCTGCATCATTTTGTTTTTTGTTCTGTCACCCCACCACTCCGGGTAACCAATAACAGCATAGCAATTTTCCGACGAGTGTCCAGGTCGGTGACAATGCTTACATAACACCGATCTTTCATCTCCTCTAGTTTGCATTTGGTTCGAACGTGATCTGGTCTGCACCGTAAACGCAGCAACCTCCAGTTGCTCTTCTTGAAATTTTGTCCCATTTCGGATCATATCCTCTTCTTGTCTCACAATGTTGTAAACTTCTTCTAAAGGTTGAACTGGTGTGCGAGATACAAGGCTGGACCGAACTGTTCGAAACAATGAATCATCAAGTCCAAAAAGGAACTGATGTACCTTATCTTCATCACAGTCTTGCTCTTGAGTGTTCCAAGATCACATTCGCATTTTCCACACTTGCAGAGACGCAACGGACGGTAAGTGGCCATACTGTCCCATATCTTGGTCAATTTTCTATAGTATGCATCAATTGAAAACCCCCTATGTTTGCAACAAGCAAGTTCAACTTTTATTTGCTGAATTCTTGGTCCATTGGTGACCGAAAACCGCTTCTTCAAATGATCCCAGAGATCTTTTGCCACATCCCGATGCGAGATGTTAGATCTAAGTACCGGATCAATAGTCATCTTCATCCAGGACACGAGCAAAGCCTGGATTATCCATCAATCCTCCAGATCCGGAGAGTTTTCAACCGGTCGAGGAATTGTACCATCAAGGAATCTAAACTTCTTACGTGAAGTCAGAGCTGTCTTGAGTCCGCACGCCCATTCGTCGTAGTTGAACCCCTTCAACAGAGGATGCGAGATCACCGCTCCTGAGTTGTCTGCCGCTGTTAAGTCGTAAGGAGAAATCGTGTGTCGCACCTCCACATTCATCGTCGTCGGGTTCGAGTTTGTCGTCGGGTTCGAGTTCGTTACATCAGCCATTGTTGATGATCAAAAAAAAATTTATGGGTCGATAGATGAAACGTAGATTCGATCGATCAATTAAAAAAATAAAATAATTATTGTTCAGTCTCTGATACCATGAAAAATTATCAAAGGAGAAGAAAGCGATGAAGAGAATTTATGTGTTTATTTCCAAGTAACAATCATATAACTTATTGTACAGAGGAACATATCTAATTTCCTAAACTAGTGAGATCACAAGAGATCCTTTCCAATATACATTACTGATTTTGTGGTAACTTAAATGTGATTGATCCGTAACAGATGGGATACGATATGATGAGATTCGTATTTCCAATAGTTGGTTCATAAAAGGAAAATAGACGCGCCTAAGCCGTATAAGAAAAGCACTAATTCCTTGGTTTTACTCATTCCGATCCGACTGAGTTTTAGGATCCTCTCTTTGATAAAGAGTCTTCAACTCTAGTTTTTATGTGACGAGATGAGGGATTTCAGATTTTTCGTACCTCAACTGTGTAAATAAATCCGTTTCATACACAAACTTGAAAGTTGTGCTATTTATACCTAAACTAAAAAAATTATCTATTTCATACACAAACTAATCAATTTTGGCTAAATTATACATTAATAGTTAACCAGTGATGACGTGGACGACACATCAGCTCTCATGTTTGAGTCAGCTGACATGTTACCTGCCACATCATCATGCACGTCATCATTAAAAACAATTTATCATTTTTTTATATTTATTTCACATATCTGAAAATAATTATGCAAAAGCATATTTTGTCTATATATTATTAACAAAATGTATTAACTCATTCTTCATGTTAATATATTGCCCACTAATTATAAAATGCCCTTAATGACATATTCTTTTTGTATAATAACAATTGATATTTTATCATATGCTCAAGGTTAGAATTTAAAAATAACTACATGAAATATTTACATTAAAGTTCATATGTATTTTCAATCGTATTTTCTTTATTATTTTGTATTTCTTCATTTTTCCTCTTGTATTTTTAAAATTTCTAAAAGATAATACTAAGATTTGTTTTCATGAAATTGTATAGTTCACATAATTTATGTTTTATTTTATTATGTTATTTTCACAATAGACATCACATTAACATCTTTAAAATAATTTTAAAATGTATCATATTTTTAACATCTTTCATATTTTTAATAAAAAAAACACGTTTTAAAATATAAATAAATTTTGATGTAACCATTTCATGTAGTTATTTAAAAATTCTAACTTTAGGCATATGATGATTGACCAATTGTATAATTTAGCCAATATCGATTAGTTCGTGTATAAAATAGATAATTTTTTAGTTGAGGTATGAATTAATACAACTCTCTAGTTTGTGTATGAAGCGGATTTATTCAGACAGTTTGAGATATGAATATGAAAAAGCCCAAAATCGGACGAGATGATGGATAGTTGGACCTGACCCTTGGGCTTCACAAATGGCCAGAAAGTTGATCCAAAAGCGGAGTGAACCCAACCACTAGGCGATGTTTCAATTGGGTATGAGTTTGTCTTTATTGGCATTTATGGGCTGAATATCTTAGTCTGGTTAAAATCTCCAACGGTCTGGACATATTGAGGGGCCTCCTTAGTTGATCAGCAGTGGTAGTGACAAGGCCCATTGGACTTTCTTTGGGCTTTGTTGGTTAGTTTAACGTTTTATTGGTCTCCATTGGAATCCAAGTTGGAATGGCTCCGCTCTTGGTGCGCTCTTTGGTGCGCTCTTTGGTGGTCTGTGAGTCAGAGACTAGTCTAGTTGGACGACATCAAGAACGACCATCTCTCCTTTGTTCTTGACGTGGCATCCAAGAACATTCGTCTTCCCTCGTTCTTGGTGTGTTTTCCTTCAGACAGCTTGCGACGAAGGTACTATTGGCTAGACCAACTCCATCAGTCTGCTCCATTTGTATTTCCACATACTGGTTGAACTTGTGATGTATGTGTATTGCCTTAACACGCATCATATGACCATCGAGTACAAAGATAACTTAGACTTTCTCGTCTTTGTTTTGGCTCCATGTCCTCCTCACTCCATTCCTCTTCAAAAGGTTTTGACGCCAAAACAAGAACATATGCATTAAAATGAGCAAAGTCAGTAACATTAAAAGTATAAGAGACGTTGAACTCACCTGGTAGCTCTAAGCGGTGTGCATTATTGATATACTCTATATTTTATCGGTTTTCATCATACTTTTTAATATGTTTTAAATTAAGAAACTATATGTTTTCGGTATTTTCATGGTGTTTTAAGTGTTTTTATAGTCTCTAGTGTATTTATAGGTAATTTAGGTAAAAAAGACAAAAAGGATGCAAAACAACCGTTTTGAAAATTAGACAGCTTTCAAGTATCAGAAGTTTCACATCATATGAAAGATTTTCCATCAATGGATTGTGCTAAAATTTGGAGACAAGAAAGGTGAGGTGATTATGAAGCTCTTAATGATTATGAAGTTCTTATTTGCTTCTACTTTTGGTTTCATGATCATGTCTGAATTGTTCACTTTTTGGGACTAGGGGATTTCATTGCTCGATAGATTTAGGAAATAGAGTGGTGCTTTTGATGAGATTAGTTCTTTGTCTAATTATGTTCGTTAATCCATATTACTTGCTTGATTACTTAGCTATTGATTCTAGGCAGTCTTTGCTTGTACACCACTCAAAATATTTGCTTGAATTGAATTGAGATGGACTTAGCGTCATAACCTGCAAGAGTTGAGTTATGGAGTTAGGTGAATATATTAAACATGACCTAGTGTTGCTTATTTATCTTTAATTGCCTGCAAGAATTTAGTGATTGATTTTTTTAGGTAGGGTTGATTATCGCCACGAGAGTAAGTTAGTCATAAAACATTGATTTGAGTTCTAGAACGAAGCGAATCGATTACCTCTACGAATTTACCTCAATAAATTGGTCCATAAACCCTTGATAATTTCCTAAATGTCCAACATTTTTATCTTATTGCTTTACATCGATTTTAATTATTGCTTTCACTCTTATGTTTGTGACAATCAATCTCTTATTTTGTTTGCTTAGCTCTATTCATAGTTTATGTTGAACTAGATATTCCACCAAGTATCAGATAGTAAAAAATGTTTGGAGATTCGGAGAATTTTGTTATATTAATGTTTAAAGTTCGGCGTATTACAAGAAAGAGTTAGGTCATCGAAGTGACGAGCTGACCAATGAAAATAAGAACTATGGAATCAAAAGCTAGATAGTTCGTAGCCTCTAATCTCTTGGGTCTGTGGAATTAATGAATGATCCCCTCTTCAATGAGGGCACACCTCTATTTGTGCTCTTCTCTTGTCGGTTGTCCCTTTTTCCTATTTCTTTAGTTAATAGGTTTTTTTTTTCCCCGCAGATTTCATTTCTTTCTGCTTACATTCTTTTGGCCGGGCTTCATGGGCTTTTAAGGTTAATGGGCCATTCGTGATTCAGGCCAGGCTTTTAAGAGGGTGCGCAGCCCATCTACAACAATAAGCCCCCTAGTTCGTCGATCGAGATGGACGAGTTCGCCAAATTTTTCAAAAGAGTCAGTAGCCTGGTTTGAATCCAGATTGGCCTAATTTCTACGAGATCTCCAATCGTCGCGAGGGTGCAAAAGTCGAGGAGTCGAATAGGTGCAATGATTACTCCTCGATAACCGTTTCTTTTCTCTATATATTCTTCCTTCCGCTTCTCATTCACTTCACTCTCAATCCTCGGCTTATATAAAGGTAACACTCACTTCTCTCCCTCTGCTTTCTAACTTACGTATATCTTTTTAAGGTTGAAATTCATTTTTGACAATTCGTCGCCATGCTTTCGAATATTGCGGTTTAATTCCTCTGATTTGCTTGAAGATCTTCGAATTTTCTGGCGAATCACCTTCGTGTTCTAGGTAATGTGATGCTTGGCATGGTAATGCTTTCGACTGGTATTACATGGCGTAGATGTGGGTCGGAGGTTGATGCGAGTGCGGCTAGTGCATAGGCTGTCGTGTTGTCTCCCCGAGGTATCTTTGTGAATTCAAAGGAAGTGTAATCCTTAGATAGTTCCTGAACAACTTTGAGATATGCATCCATTCGTTCGTTCTTTGATTTGTAGTCCCTGCTAAACTGGTTAGCTATGAGCTGTGAACCGCAAAATGCTTGAATCTGTTTAGCACCAATTCTTTTAGCTAAACGCAGCCCGTCGATCAATGCTTCATGCTGCTTCGTTGGTTAACGCTAGAAATCAAGGTGGAATGACTGTTCTAAGATTTCTCCGGTTGGCGATTCTAACCGTACTCCCACCCCTGATACATGCCGAGATGATGCTCCATCTATGTATAAGATCCATTTTTTTTGCTTTTGGGTAGTTTTTATTGGCTCAAGGCTCTTAATATTTTGTTTTCAGAACATATTTATCTAATTAGTATGAATGAATCTGTATTGATGCTTTATTACATTGCTTTGGTCGTCACCAACGAGTTCTGGAGGAAGTTCGATGAGAAAGTCGGCTAAGTTTGAGAATTTCCACTAGTGTGACTTCTATACTCGATATCGTACTCACTCAGCTCGATGGCTCATTTTGCCATTCGCCTGGACTGACTTGGACTGTGCAAAATTGTTCGTAACGGTTGAGTGGTCAGGACGGTGATGTATTTGTGTTTTAGCGTTCTTAACATTCATTTTTTTCTTAGTTTTCAAACTTATTTGTCTTGCATTTTGTGTCTTTCTTATCATTTTGAGTCTCATTTAGCTTAGCTTTAGTCTTAGAGTCTTAGGCTTCATTCCATGCATTTGCATTGCATTTTCCACTCATTTTCAGGTGCTTTGGAGGCTAGAAAGCAAAGAGAACCAAGGAGGATTAGAAAGACATCAAGAAGAGTGAAGAAAAGTGTAGTTTCTGGACAGATGCTCTGGATCGACCAGCCCATCTCCATCAGTCGATGGGACCAACACCAGAAGCAGAAAAATGCAGATGAAGCAACTTGAAGATCATATCTAATAAAGGCCTTCCTCTATCCAGTTTAATCTGAAATTTGGTACGGAGATAGGAAATTGAGTTAGCTTCACGTATGCATTGGATTCAACTCCTTCTGAGTTACGGTTAAAAAGTTATGGCCAATTTAGCGAGGACATGTCAGGCTGATCAACCAGGCCATCTCCTTCAGTCGATGGGGTCAGTCGATGGGACAAATGTCAGGAAGCCCTACCGAGTGCTGGATCGACCCACCCATTCCATCCGATCGATGGGACCACTCGATGGCGAGCACACTTATGAACAAATCCGGGTTTGACCCGGTTTGTCCCGGGTTGACCTGGTATCTTCCCCCCCCCCCCCCCCCCCATATATATATGTTTTAGCACATTTAGAACCCTAATTTTTATATGTTGACCATATATATATGTTTTAGTACATTTAGAACCCTAAGCTAGACATGTTTTAGGATTTTCTCTCTAATTTTTAGTACTTTTATTTTGCTTGAATCTTGGATGATTTATTAAAGCTTTCTTAATCTTTTTCATTTCTCTAATCATGTTTATATCTTTATTAGTATTTGTTTTGGTTCTTGCTTTTGCCATGAGTGAGTAGTCTCTTTAATGGATGTTGGGTAGAGTAGATTAGGATGTTTGATGCATGATTAGTGATGCTTAGATCTAGATTATTATGATTTCCTATGTTTAGAGTGTGCCCAATGCTAGGATTGAACTTGCTAATCAATTCCTTGATCATGGTCTTTTCATGTCCGAAAGGTGTTTGTGAAAATGTCTAGGAGAACTTTAAACATACTTTTAACATCTTAGCCAATTAACACTTGATGTTTAAGGTAATTAGTTGACTTGTATGGACTTATGCATTAATGATCTCTAATCTCTATCAATAGGAATCGGAAAATTGTCATTTTGAATGATTAGTAGAATGGATTAGTATTCATGAAAGTGGACTAATCAACTTGTTAAGATCCATGTCTTGGAAATATCTTTTCATATGAATTAGCATAATTGATCATTAGTTAAACATCCGTTGTACTATGGAAAAGACTTGTTTAGTTGTTTACTTGCTTAATTGGTTGCATTTGCTTATTGCTTTGAGTTTAATTTGTCTTGCTTGTTTAGCTTCTGCTAATTAGAAACCTTTAGAAAAACCAAAAACATCCATTGACTTATCTTCTTGAGTGCTTTACATTCTTATTGTCCTAATCAATTTTTTTGTAGATTTGATCCCTAAGTAGTACACCGATTTGTCATGCACTTATGATTATTTAAAACTTAGTAGTAGTTTTCCTCCTATAAAGTTTTTGGCACCGTTGCCGGGGAAATTTGCATTAGGCACTAGGATTTGAGTTCTTTTGAAGACTAAGTCCTTTTATTTTATTTGCATATTGTTGTTTTTGTGTTTTCTCCTTTTTGGTTTGTAGGTACCAAATCACAAATCACGGAGAAAAAATTGGAGATTATGATGGACCAACTACAAATGGAGTCAAGATGGGAATTAGGCCTCCACCAATCGTTGATGATGAATGGGAAATCAAGTCTAGATTGATAAATATGGTCCAAGGCAACCGTTAATTGGGGTTGCCACATGAGAATCCTATTGAGCATATTGATTTTGATAGATTGTGTTCAACGGTAAAGAGGAGTGGAGTCTCCAAGGATGTGGTTAGGCTTACTCTCTTCTTTTTTTCACTTGGAGATAGAGCATCACAATGGAAAAAGAGTGTCAAGTCATCATCGATATCCACTTGGGATGAATCTAAGAAAGTTTCCTCTCAAAGTTCTTCTCTCTTCAAAGGACGGCAAAGATTAGGAATGAGATTGATAGGTTTGAGTAAGGAGCTAGTGAAACCTTGTATGAAGCTTGGGAAATGATAAAAGGTTATACTAGATCTTGTCCTCATCATGGAGTCCCCATGGAAGCTCTTATAGGAATTTTTCATCGTAGAGTTCATGAAAGTATCACATTGCTTTGAACGCGGCGAACAATGGAGATTTTCCAAGTTTAACCGCAGATCAATGGGAACAACTTGTGGAAAATCTAGCCCGAAGCGATAGGTGTTATAGTGTAATCTATAATCACACCCTAAGAGGAGCTAAGATAGAAGATGTTGGGATCAAGGAGATAAACGAGAAGTTGGACAAGTGTATACATTTGAGCCAAAGAGCTATTCATTTTGTGGAAGGTTTTGATGAACAATAATAAGGGTTTGTTCCCAAGCAACAATACACCTTTCCAACCCAAGTTTCTCCCAACCTTCAAATACAAGGTAATGCTTACACTCAACCTTCACCCCAAGATCAAGAGATCAAGGCTTTGGTACAAAGAGTTTTGAAAGGTCAAATCAAGAATTATGCGGATATTGGGAAGAAGTTCATAGAGGTCAACAATAAGATTGATGGTATGTACCAAGAATTGGATGGGAAGATAACAAGCTTGGTTTTCCACGTGAAAATCATTGATTTGAAATGAGCTCAAGTAGCCTCTAGCTCCAAAACACCAATGGGTACTTTACCGAGTAAACCCGAATCCAACCCAAAATCTTTTTTTGGAGTTGTTATCTCGGATAGAAAGAAGGTCTTAGGAGTTCATCAAGGATCCAATGGAATGTCACAACAAGAGAAAAATGAAAGATATATGGAAGAATTAGCTATGCTTCTTGGTTTTGCTAATCTTGAGAAAGTAGATAAGGTTGTTGAGGCCATGAGATTGTCACCTAAAGGTAAGGAAAAAAAATCTATAAAGGCTGAGAAGAAAAGTTTGATCGATTATTGGAAATTTCTCGGATAGTTATGCTAATAGTGTTATCCTAAACTTGCGCGATCAATCTTCTTTCCATTGTCATGGGATTTACTTATTTGGTGACTATTCTTGCGAGATGTTGGAATTAAGTGGCAATTAGAGTTAAGATTAAGAAATAGATGTCTCTTAAGTTCTTAGATTGTTCTTGCATATTTCGTAGATTTACATGTTTTATTACTTCATATGTTAAACCAATTAAGATTTTCCTCCATTAATCTGACTATATTTTCGAATTCAATTATCAGAGGATTCTCAGAGTATGTGGAGTCTAGTGCTGAAGCACTTTATCAGAAGTTGTGCAGCGAGATTACAACAGAGTTCAACGAATATTCCAAAAAAGTCTGGATTTTCCTTCTCGATGAGGTTGCGATGGGGAAGAAGACGAGGCCGATTTGAAGGAAGAAGATAGAAGCTTGAATCTGTTACTTTGTAATATAGGTTTTTTGTATCATGGGTTTTTTGCATGATGGTTTCATATAATAATAATAAAATATGATAATTTTATTTTTAATATGTCAATTTATCCTAAAACCCCCAATAATTGTAATTTAAATATAATAAAAAATTAATAAAAATATAAATGTTACAAAAAATACAAATTATTAGAATAAACTACATAAATTGTTACATATATTGTATGATAGTAAAACTACAAAAATTATATGAATAAAACAATTAATAACAAAATTTATTGCTATTGTAGAATATACGATTGCATAGAAAAAAGCGCTATATTAAACGAAGACACGATAGCAATGTTGAAAACCGCTATCGAAAGTGCCGGACCTATAATGACGGGCGTAGACAGAGTGCTTTCCATAACGCTATGGTATCGTTAGTTAGTGGTTTCCAGTTGCTAAAAATACGTACATTTTATGTAGTGATTTTAGCCTTAACTTAATTCAAATCCCATAAACTCGTAGTGTGATTCTTTAGTCTTTAGTAGATCAATCCCTAAGTACTACTGCGTTTGCTAAGCACTTGCGGTTTTATTTTAGGGATTTAAACCTAAGCACATCAGTTTGTTGTTCCTTGTACAATCAAATGTGTGGATTTTTCAGACTCTTTATGCGACACATGAGCTAATATGAATATTATGTCTAAGACCATTGCAGACAAGCTGGAAATTGTTGACATCAAGCTATCCCAGATCTCTCTCATGTTTGGAGACGCTTCCGACATAACTTCACATGGTTTCATCCAAGATTTAATGCTGCCAGTAGGAGGATGTCTTGTTTATGTTGATTTTCACATTCTAGAGACGGACAAGGCATGTCCCATAATGAAGGATTCAAAGAAAGGCTAGGGGGTTTTAAGGTGTGGCACCATCCTCATTCAAAAGATGTATTTGAATCGGGATTGGCCATTCAAACCATTGGAGAGTGGTAAAAAGGGATAAAATGGTTTGAATGTGTATAAGTGAACCATGTGGTTAAGGTCTAAAACCCATAAGTGAGAGAATTAAATTTAATTAAGGCCAAATAAAATGGATTTGGTTATAATTCAAGCAATCAATCAACAATAGCTTAGAGAATCTAGAGCGAAGAGAAACGTGAAGCGGCGTGGCATTGGAAACCTTAGGTCTTGAAAGCAACTCGTGTTGCAATACCTTGGATGCGGCAAGAAACAACACAACGGGGCTTCGTCTTCATCTATGAAATGGTATACAAGCGTGTTTGGAGCAAAACGACTCGCTAGAGTGTGTTATTACCATGTAGTCAAAATTCATTCTTAGCCTCTCTTGAATAGGAGTGTAGAGGACAAGGTTTACGCCAACGCGCTCGAAGAGTGGATTGAGCATCCTTACGATGTAAATCTTAGGTTCATTCGCGGAAGGAACTTAGAAGCGGGTATACAAGAGGTTTGTGAAAAACATCGATGCGGAATCCGGATAGAAAGTGGGGTCACACTCAATTGGACGCCCATGGTGGTCGTGGAGGAAGTAGCGAATTGTTCAATACAACAATCTCAACTCATTTGAAGTGGGGACACCCGGCTTGTGACAACCATACACGGTGTTGGCCATTAAACGGAGAGTATAGCGGATTGTAGGATTTCTCACTTTAGACATCCTAGAATTGAGAGGTGAGCAGGGTTCATCCATGGCTATGTTTATCCAAACTGTTAACTCTTAATTGAATTCTTGAACCGCATCAAAAGTAGACTCGGGAAATCCATATACGTCACAAAACGCCTTGAAGGAGATTGAGTATTTCTTCGGTCCAACCATGAAGTGAATATGTCCTCTTCCATTTGGTCCATCTACAATGTATTGAATCGTGGCTAGGAAGTGCTTGGTTGGCTCGGGATAAGTCACATGATCCATTTTAGCTAGTTCTCCCAAGTGCATCCAATCCACGAGATCATCCACTTGATCTTGGATTGCCATTTCAAACGAGACATTAGGTCAAGCAAAGTGGGTTGAATAAATGGTGGCTTGGTCTAACTCACTCAAGAACTGAAAAACTTCTTGAGACCACTCATCAAACACATAACTCCCTTGGGAAGAGTAGCATCTTGTTCTTGATGAAGAGCTCATGGTTTGGTGTGCTTGGTTGATCCTTGGCCATGTGCACGCGATCAACCGGTGGAACCGACTGGCTCAGGAGGGATCGGTCGATCCAGCCAACTTCAGTGGTTCTGGTTCGGCTCCGATCGACCTGTTTAGAGGGGTATGGTCGATCCAGCACACACCAGAGCTGTTGGTGCTACTGCGATCGACCCACGAGATCAACTGGTTTTAGTTGGTCTGGTTGATCCAGCACACTTCGTGCTCCAAAATACCTAGTTTGCCTTCTCAAACATTCATGAATATACCTCTTGTTTCCTAAGATCAAAAGCACACAAAAACAAGCATAAAAATAGATAAAAAAAACTCAAAGAAAAATATGTACAAAGGATACCATGAGATTGCCTCCAAAGTGCGCTTCTTTAATGTCTCTAAGCTTAACGGTTTGAGGAGATTCTAGGTGGAGAAAGTGTGAGAACCATCCTTGGTACTTGGTCCCCAATCATTCAAATCAACTTGAAAAACCTTCTTCATGACACTCTTTGCCATCTCAACCTCTTCTTTGTTTAACCCTGGGATGAGAATGATATTTTCCTTGGAGAAAGGCTTCAAACCTCCCTTCTATTTTGCTTGCACTCAAGTGCTCCCTCAACCATCTGGATGGGATGCAAAGTGAGAGTAGTTTTCTTCTTCTCATTTGGGACTTCCTTGAGAACAATTGGTGCTTCAATCTTTGACACCATTTCTTCATTTTCATTAAAGAGCAAATTCAAGCATTCACCATCAAAGGTATCTTTACCATTCTTCCCTTCACACCCTATACCAAGGGTTTCCTTTGCAACTTGAGTGGGATCATATTTGATCTCAATACTCATCAATTGACCCAACTCTTCATCACTTGAGATAGTACCACAAAATTTTGTTGGGGCATGAGAGATGGGGTAGGAGATGTAAGCATCTACATTATGGAGGATCGCTTTCTTGTTATGGAAATCCATACTTGCTCCTGCGGTGGCTAAGAATGGGGTACCAAGGATAAGGGGTAGCCTCTTGGTTGTATTCATATCCATTACCATGAAATCTGTCGGTATGACACAATTTCCAATCTTTAATGGGTAATCTTCAAGAATTCCCATGGGGCACTTTGAAGACGCATCCGCAAACATTATGGAGCAAGTGTTATCCTTCAATTCCTTGATACCTAGAGTATTCACCATCTCATAAGAAATAACATTGACACTTGAACCCGAGTCATACAAAGCGTCATCTATCTCCAAATCTCCTAAAGAGCATGATATTGAGAACCTTCCCAGATCTCCTTGCTTTGTGAGAGCCTTTTGTTCTAGTGCCTCTCCACATTTTTGTTCATAATTATTCATCACATCCATGACTTTCCTATGGTTAGCCAATACATCCTTGATGATCTTTCTTTGGATGGGAATTTGAGCAAAATCGTCTCCCTTGGGCAAAGTCACTCGTATTTCATCCATATCCTTCTTAAAGCTAGTGAGGATCCTCTTGAGAGTCTTGGTAAACACCGGACGAGGGAATGAAAATTTAGGTTCATAGGGAGAGGGTTCAAAGCTAGGAACTTCCTCTCTTTTCATCATATTTGGAGTTTTTACCTTAAACTCCTCATCATTCTTAACAAGGTTTTCAACATAGGGGCACTCAAGTAGCATAGCCAACTCCTCTAAGTAGAGCTCATCTTCTTCATATTCTTCCTTTGTCAAAGGTACATGACGAGCTCCCCAAACCTTTTCCTCATCCAAGATAACAATATTGCAAAAGGACTTTGAGTTATATTCGGATTTACCCGACAAAGTACCACTTGGTGCCTTTGAGCTTGAAGCAACTTACGCCAATTGTAAATCAATAGTCTTCACATGGGAAGCTAAGCTTGTTATCTTTCCATCTAGCTCTTGGTACATCTCATCAATCTTGTTGTGGACCTCTAAGAATTTCTTTCCAATATCCACGCTATTCTTGACTTGACCCTCCAAAACTCTTTGAACCAAAGCTTTGATCTCTTGATTTTGGGGTGAGAGTTGAGTAGAAGTGCTAGCTTGTCCTTGAAACTTGGGAGCAACTTGGTTTAGAAAGGTGAATTGTTGCTTAGGCACAAACCCTTGTTGTTGTTGTTGTGGGGCAAATCCTTGTTGTTGTGTCATGAATCCCTGGCCTTATTATTGTGTAACAAATCCTTGTGGCTTTTATGCGTAGACTTGGTCTTGTGGATTATCCACATTGGTGTTTCTATAGGATAAGTATGGTTCCTATAGTTGGGGTTGAATCCCTTTTTGTAGTACCCTCCTTTGCCTTGCACTTAGCATAGCTCCTCTTGCCCATCTTGACAAGTCTCAACCACTAGCTCTTGGTTTCCCTCAAAATCTCCAACAAAGTGGACTTGCCTTTTGTTAGCCATAATGTATTTATCAAGCTTGTCACTCAACTCCTTGATCTTTGGATCTTCTCCCTTGGGTTCCCTTATGGTCCTATCATATTCACCACCGTAGCATTGGTTGCTTTACGCCAAGTTCTCAACTAATTGCTCTCCTTGATCCGCGGTCAAACTTGCAAAATCAACGTTACTCGCCATGTTTAGAGCAATGTGAAATTTTTCGTGAATCCCTCTATGAAAAATCCCAAGTAAAGCTTCCATGAGGACTCCATGATGAAGGCATGAACGTGTGTATGCTTTCAAACGCTCACAAGCCTCATACAAATATTCATTGCCTCCTTGTTTGAATCCGGTGATGTCGTTTCGGATCTTTGCCGTATTTTGGTTAGAGAAAAACTTGGCAAGAAAGCGCTTCTTGAATTCTTCCCACGTTGTGATTGATGAAGTGATCACACTCTTTTCCCATTTAGAGGCTTTGTCCCCAAGAGAGAAGGGAAAGAGTGTCAACTTAATAACATCCTCCGATACTCCATTCATTTTCACGGTTCTACAAAGGCGGTCAAAGTTGTTGAGGTGCTCGATAGGGTGCTCCATAGGTAGCCCATAAAACCTATTGTTTTGAACCATGGTGATCAAGCTCGACTTGATTTCCCAATTATTATTACCGCAAGGTGGAGCTCTAATACCCGTCCTTGTACCATTGGTATTAGGCTCATCAAACGCTCCTATTCTTCTTGGTTCACGGGGTTGATGAATGGGCCCTCTAGCTCCCACATTACCAAGGCCAACCCCGTGTAACTCTCTGGGTTGATTGTTCCTCGGTTGATCCATATCCAAACGTCTCAAGTGATCAATCCTCTCATGTTCTCTTCTTGCTTCTCTAGCTTTTCTCTCTAAACAATTGATGTCACGTGAAGGGTCAAAGTCTTGTGGTGGTCCTCTTCTCCTCGTGTTCATACACCTTCACACAAAATATAGCAAAGCAAACACAAGAACTGTTAAATAACAAATTAAAGTAAAGCTTAGTCTCCAAAAGAGTCCAAATCTTAATGCCTAATGCCTACTCCCCGACAACGACCCCAAAAACTTGATAGAGATTTATGTTGCTACCTAGTTTTAATCTCTAAATTACAACCACAAGCACATGGCAATATCATTGTAACATTTAGAGGTCATTCTTCCATAAGGAGTAAGATTAAGCCAATAAGAATGCAAGAAACTTAAGAATCTAAGTGATTTCAAATGATTGTGTTTTGGTAACCAATCTAACAACCTAAGTGAAATGATGCAAATAGACAAGAAAAATAACTAAACAAGATTAAGAATCTCAAAGAAAAGCAAGGATAAGCAATACCAAACATAAAACAAGACAAAGAAATTCAAATGGAAAAATTCAACAAAATTAAGCAGAGTGATCAAGATTGATAAAGGCATGGACTTTGGGTCATATACTAGGGATGTTTAACAAATGACCAATGATGCTAAATCATATAACAAACTATTTCCAAGACATGGATCCTAACAAGTAGATTAGTCAACATTCATGAATACTAACTTATTCCACTAATCACCCAAAATGATCAATCTTTCGATTCCTATTGATAATGATTAGAGATCATTAATGAATAAGTCCACATAAGTCTCAATTCACATTAAACATCAAGTGTTAATTGGCTAAGATATAAAAAGCATGTTTTAGAGTTCATCTAGACATTTTTGCAAACACCTTTCAGGCACAAAAAACCATGATCAAGAAATTGATTAGCAAGTTCAATCCTAACTTTGGGCTCACTCTAAAACATATGGAAACAAAAAGATTTAGACCTAAACATCATTAATCATGCATCAATCTCCCTAATCTACTCTATCCATCATCCACTAAGGGAACTACTCACCCATGCTCAAACAAACCATCAAAGCATAAGACATGAAAGACATAATAAAAGATTAAGACAAAAGATTAAGAAACTTCACTAAATAAGCATGAAAAGATCCAACTTTATCATCCAAAAGTAGCAAGAGCCAAAGGGTTCTATTTTTTTCCGAAAGATAAGAAAATTAGATAAAACTTAGGGTTTTAATGTTGCTAAAACTATATATAGAAAAAGGTAAATGTATACGAGTCAACCCGGGACAAACCGGGTTAAACCCGGGTAGGTGCAGCGATCGAGTGGTCGATCGGATGCACATCAGTGTGTGGGAAGCTTCCTGGTGCTGGTCCGATCGAGTGGTTGGGGTGCGTGGGTCGATCGGATGCACATCAGTGTGTGGGAAGCTTCCTGGTGCTGGTCCGATCGAGAGGTTTGGGTGCTTCGGTCGATCCAGCGTTCGGCAGGTGGACTGGGCATGTGTGCGATCGATCGGTCTGATCAACCAATTAGTGATGGACTGGTCGATCCAGGACGCGACAGTGGGTCCTTGGCTCTCGTTCATTCTTCTCGGTGTTCCTCCTTCGCCATTTGGTTCTTCTTGCTCTCAGACCTCCATTAAACCTGAAATTGACTAGATATACGATGCAAATATAAGATATGAAACCTAGGACTCTAAGACTCGACCTACACTAAATGGAACCTAAAAATGAAGAGAAATATGCAAAATGTAATCCTAATGAATGTAAAAGCTAAGTAAAATGCATGCTAAGGATGGTAAAATATGGGTGCATCGGTTTTGCATCATATGGAGATCTTCCCACTGACTGATCAAGCTCATATTTTTTCACAAGATAGATAGAAGTGTTAGCTTTAATTTGGATATCAGAATGTGGAAATCCAACGGTGTGATCTCAAGTTATGGTCGATTTACTGAAGACTGTTCGATGAAGGTTCGAGGAGAAGCAAGCACAGATGATGAAGCATGATCGATCGATCACCCCCCCTGGAATTGATCGATCGAACATCCACAACTTTGGCTGGAGAAAGGGATTTTTGAGGCAATCGATCTATTAGCCCAAGGGATCGATCGATCGCCCTTCCTAAAAAGAGAAATTTTCTTTTTTCTCAATCTTATCTCCAAAACCCCAAAGAAAAAGCCCTAACTCGACCGCTACATTATAAAAAGCCTCCAGCAGCCACGAAAATACCAATTCTTCATCATTATTTTGAAGATTGATTATTGTTCTTTTCATACCAAAGCTTTCTAGTTTTTTTCTACTTTGTTCGATAAGGGAGAAAATCACGCCTCTTTGTACTCCTTGGAGAAGTTTTCTGAAGCCTTTGCTCTTAAATAAATATGATTTCTATTGCTTTTGCCTTGGTTTTCATAATTATGTCTGAGTAGTTTCATAGTTGGGTAATAAGGGATTTTCAAAGGAAAAATCATGGTTTGATAGATAGGTTTTTATAACTAGAGTGACGCTTTTGATAAATCAGAGTAATCCTTCATCTATATCTAATCATATTGCATGTTTATTTTCTGATCATCTAGAAACTGATCTTAGAACGATTTCTGCTTGAACATCACTTGAGTTATTGTTTTGATCATGGTGTTTGATGAGTCCAACCCTTTAGCATGCGAGAGTTGAGTTAATGCGTTAGTGAACAATTGAACTTGATAATAATAATTGCTTATTTATGTTATTAACTGCGAGAGTTGATTGATAATATAGATTTGACATAGATAGTTATCGCTGCGAGAATATGTTAACTTTAAAATAGTGATTTGAGTTCTAGGATGAAAGAAATATTAATGTCAATTGACTCTAGAAGTTAATGCCTGAATAATTCGAACTATGAATCCCTGAGAAATTCCTGAAAATCCAACGCTTTATTCTTATTGTTTAATTCGATTCTATTTTACTGCTTTTTATTATTTGCATTTAAAAACCTTACAAAAATATGTTTTCGCTTAGTTTAATTCTTAATTCATATTTCTATTGTGCATTCAATGTCTCTGTGGATTCGATACAAAAATACTACAATTGTCTGTTGTGCACTTGCAGCTATGTTATTACATTTATTTTGGGGAGAACTTTATTACCTACATCAATATCATTGAGATCATAGCCTTGAATTCTTGTCCTGTAATTCACATGTAACAAAGTTAGCTTAAAGACATTCTCATCTTATCCCACCATAGCCTTTCAAGCCTTGTCCATACTCTAAATCCCAGAACTGTAAAAATCTCAACTTCACATCATTTTACTATCTACATTCATTAAGTTTGTGTGAATTTTCTCATCAAATAATGTCATCCAGGGTAGACGGCGCTAGAAGTTAAAAAGGCTAATTTAGTGGTGAAGGTTAAGAGTGTTTAGGTTTACCAGACACTCCGGAGGATGCAAGATATTATGCAAAACCGCAAGTGAGAATGAACATGTTCATGTCCACAGTTTCCAACCAGTCTATTGTTGGGGTCAGTTTTCACCCCATTGAGATCAACTGCTGAAAATACTAAGTATGGAGGAGAAAGCCTAGGCGACGAGCCGACACTCCTGTTGGCTCGGTAGCAGGAAGGAGTGACGAGCCAACACCCCTGTTGGCTTGGCAGCAGGAAGAAGGAGTGACGAGCCAACATCTTGGCTAGGCAGTGGAAGAAGCAGGAGAGGAGCCAACATATTGGCTAGGAGAAAGGAGTGACGAGCCAACATCTTGGCTCGGCAGCATCAAAAATGATGACGAGCCAACATCTTGGCTAGGCAGAAAGGAGAAAGGAGTGACGAGCCAACATCTTGGCTCGGCAGCATCAAGAAACGATGACGAGCCAACATCTTGGCTAGGCAGCAGGAAGAAGGAGTGACGAACCAACGTCTTGGCTAGGCAGTGGGAGAAGCAGGAGAGGAGCCAACATCTTGGCTAGGAGAAAGGAGTGACAAGCCAAACTTGGCTCAGCAGCACGAAGAAACGATAACGAGCCAACATCTTGGCTAGGCAGCAAGGAGAAAGGAGTGACGAGCCAACATCTTGGCTAGGCGGTGGAAGAAGCAGGAGACGAGCCAAACCTGGCTCGGCAACATGTTGGCAAACCAATGAACGGTGACGAGCCAACATGTTGGCATACCAATTTCCTGGCTCGGCATCAACGGAAGTCAGGCGACGAGCCAACTACCTGGCTCGGAATTGGGATAAGCAGGCGAGACAAACGATGAGCCAGCCCATCGATGACCCAACAAAGTAACCAGCTCGATACCTTGTTGGGCCGAGGCAACGAGCCATAAGATATTGGTGGGCTGAGGCAACGGGGCAAAGAAAGAAGCCCGCATCTGAATCAGAGAAAGGAAACTCCGAAGAATAAGGAAGTTCTCCTTTATCCTTTAGGAAAAGGCCTAGCCGACTATTTTCACATATAAATAGACAATGTACCTCTTGAAAAAGGGGATCCGAAAATTGACCTAGCTAAACGCTTATTACTTTACAAACAGCTTTCGAAACAGCTTGAATAAAATCGCCATCTTTGGATCTCAGTTTCTTGGTTTCTTTACATAGAAGTTTGTCGAATCCCTAAATCTCTTTACAAGTTTTGGTTGTGCGAGTTTCGACTCTCACATCTATGCTTAACTCCCCTAAACTTAGTTTTTTCTCTCGGAATCACTACAAATCGGTCCACCTCTGTCTCAATCGATCCATGACATTTCTTGAGATTTTTCTTGTTCATTAGACTCTTTTTATAGACCCATTTTCCTTGTCCTATTTTTTTTTCTTTTGAAAAGGCGGAAAACGGTCTTTTTGAATAAAAGTCTCTTAGGCACGAAATTGACCATGATTTTTGTGACTCCCAAGGTAAGACCAAGCTCTCGAATCTCATCATGGCACTCCACCGGGTTTTCTCAATCCTTGCATATGCAGTGGTTGGAAAATTGCGTCGATATTTTTCTCTCCGACGTTTTTGCACATATGATAATAAAAAACAATAGTACATAAGATCTGAAAAGAGGTAAGGGTTCAAGGTGGGGTAACAACTAAAAATTAGTTGGTCATTTAGGATCAACAAAGAGTGGTTGATATATCCCATATTTTTTTTTTAATACCGATTTTACTATATTATCTTTGCATTTTATTATGATTTTATGTCTTTAGAGGTAGTTTTCTTTGTATTTGTAGTGTTTTGGGTCTTTATAGGTAAAATCAACAAAAAGAATGCAAAACGGATCAAAAGAGGTGACAAACATGCTACAACCATTCACAAGATATGCATTTTTTTAAGTTGGACATAACAGAAACACCAGAAGTTTACCCTTCTATGGAGGCCTCAAACATCTTGGAATTGGATAGATCTTTGAGTTACCTCTCCAATGGAATTGGCTTCAAGTTATTTGGAGCTATGGTTGAAAAAGTTACACCCAATTTACCGAAGACATGTCCGTCTGACTCGCAGAAGAAGCAAGTGCAGGAAAAGACCCTGCACCAGTCACGGGATCCCTAGGCCTCGCCCCGGTATGCTCCTGACCGGTGTGCTCCTGAATTTATGTCCCAGCACCGGTCACAAAGCCTGTCCAGTGCATAACTTGTTCAAACCTAAATTTCTTTTTTTTTGCGCCCCAAACTAAACCCTAATTGACCCTAGGCCTATATATACATATTTTTAGCCTTTTGTTAGAAATAATTGGAGTCGCGAAAGTGGAAAGATTATACCTTAGTGATTTGAGTTCTAGAACGATTCTAATAAAATCCCTGAAATTTGATTGATAGTTTATGATTTATGAATCTCTTCGATTAACCTATTGCCTAACGTTTTCTTTTATTTATTTTTCATCGTTTTATTTACTTAATTTCGACTTTAATTTCAGTTTAAAACAAAAACCAAAATATATTTGGTTTAGCTTGATTCAATTCCTATAAATTTGTAGTACACCATAAAGTCTGTGTGGATTTGATCCCTTCTATGCTATTTTGATTGATGTGCACTTGTAGTTAGTTTAATTGGGTTAAAACTAGACTCATATCAAGTTTTTGGCGTCGTTGCCGGGGACCTTTAATATTTTTTCTACTAGTTTTGGACTAGAATCTAGTGTAAAACATTTTATTTTACTTTGCTAATTTTGTTTTTATCTGTCTTTGTTTTTGATTGTTTCAGGGACTTACTTGAGTAAGGATGGCTGCTATCATTCATGACCACCAACGGCTGGCGCCTAATCATGAGACCATTGGAGACTTCGATTCAACACCAATACTTCTCAAGGATCGAAATCCAGTCCATCCTACACCACGACAAGATCAAGACATTGAGATAAAACCTCGAGTTATCGCTCTAGTGAAGCAAAATCAGTTTCATGGTATCATGGTCTCCTCCAAGAGAATCCTTTAGGCCATGTTGATTTTTTGAAGAGCTATGTAGTACCACTAGTGCTAATGGAGTCCCCAATGAATATCTTAGATGTCGCCTCTTCACTGTCTCTTTGGCGGGCAAAACACTTCGATGGATGAAATCACTTCCATCCCAATCGATTACCACTTGGGTAGAATACAAGAAAACTTTCCTTGGACAATTTTTCACCAAGCAAAGGGTGGATATATTGAGAAACAAGATCTCTAGTTTCTAGCAAGGTCCTATCGAGCCATTCCATGAAGAGTTAGAACATTTCAAAGAACACATAAGAGATTTTCGTTACTATTCACAGTCTTAAAAGAAACACTTATATTTTTCATCTTAGCTTGACTCGAATCTTAAAACTTTGTAATGTGATTTTTTGGTCTCTTGTGGATTCGACCCCTAAATACTATTGCGTTTGCTGTGCACTTGCATGATTATTTCAGGGTTAAAACTCTGAGACATCAAGTTTTTGGCGCCATTGTCGGGATCAATTCAATTGCCTACGAGTTTCGGACAAGAGTTTAGTCTAAGGTACGTATTTATTTATATATTTTTTGTTTATATTAATTTTACTCTATATATAGAGTATATCAACTCCCTCAGATTTAGACTTTTGCTTGTTGATGTTGCTCAGGTTTTAATAATTATAAACCCTAAAAATTAGAAAATATATTCCTCAAGGCTAGACACGCGATCATCTAGTGTCTTCACACGCCTATAGAGGGCAATAGACTTTCCATTCAGATTCGTTGTCTTGACAATTAGATCATTAAATTGGCTCTTCATGTCGAAACAAACAGTATTAAGTGTTTGTGTAGACAGCTTATGATCTTCAACTACTTCTTTTATCGTTGAATGGATTTCTCCTTGAATTATACCAGTTTCTCCCCATGATTTTTCAGCTTGAAAAGCCTTGCAACAGAATTAAGATGCGTAGTAAGCTCAGAGACATTCTCTTTCGTGCTTTGAATCTCCCAGTCAAAGTGCTCCCAAGTTTTGTCCAACTTGTACTTAAAGTTGATAACATCCGATGTATTTTCCTGTATGTTTTGAGTTTGACGCTGCTGAATTTCTTCAATTTGTCTCACTCTAGCTTCAATCCCTTGAACTTGAGTTGAAAGAGAATCAAATTTTTCACCGAGAGTTGAATTTAAGCGGTTCAACTTGGCGTTGAATTCTTGGACAGATTTTTGTTGATCTTCCGAGAATTGATGAATCATAGCTTCAAGTCTACTCTCATGGGGGCTCATAGGCACGTGATAAGAGGCTGATAGAGGTGGTTGTGGATGTGGATAGTGATGGTTGAATTGGTGGGGATCATAGGTGTGGGTGAATGGAGATTCGTGGTTGAAGTTTCCACCTCGAGAGTAGGCGTTTTGCCTGACAAAAGATGGGATGAAACCGAGGTGCATCTGGTGCCTTCTGAGAGTTGGCATAGGGATAAAAGAGTCATCTTCTAGCTCTCTTATTGTGTTGAGGCTGGTGGTACCTCTAGTGATACACATGTGCTGGTAGATTACTACCACTGTGAGAATCATGTGATGAATGAGCTTGATAGTAAAACATGTTGTTGTAATCTTCCACCTAAGCTGCCCCTGAAAACACAAAAACAAAAAGAAAAATTCGAAAATTAAAAAGCAATAAAGAAAATTCTTAGACTAAATTTTAGTTTTAAACTTGTAGGCAACGAATCAATCTCTGGCAACGGCGTCAAAAACTTGATGTCGAGTCAAGTTTTAAATTTATAACACTGAATATTTCCTGCAAGTGCATAGCAAATGCAGTAGTACTTAGGGGTCGATCCACTGGATATTGAGAGGATGCACTACAAATATATTAGAATATAATAGAGTTAAGACAAAGATAATAAAAAGGTGTCAGGAAAATCATATTTGCAAAAGTAAATTAAAGCAAGAAAAAACGTGTAGGAAATCAATAAAAGACAAGCATTTGGTGTTCAGAGAATTCTCTAGAGATCATGAACTATTTTGTTCAGAGAATCTAGCAATAATAAATCAATTAGAAAAATTCTAGAACTTGAATCACTGATGTATAAAAGACATATTCTCGTAGTGCCAATTAATTACGTCTAACAATCTAATTAGTCAACTTTCGCAGCTAATTATGAGGTTAAACACACAATATGGTCAAGTTCAATTAACATTCACAAAGATCTATAACTCAACTCTCGCGGATTATAACTCTAAACTAGTTCATGTGATAAATCAGCACTTTTGTTGGGTTAACCTAGCATCAATTACTAAGTGGCCAACAAAGCAATATGTAATAAAATCAAGCAAAGAACAAAGAACTTTCTAGAAGAGATATATTCTAAATCCAGCCACCTAAAATAATCAATCAATGAATTCCCCTTTGAAAACCCTTAAACCTAACAAGAAAACTACTCAGATATGATCAAAGAAATCATAGCAAAAGTAGAATAAGAAGATTGCATAAATAAAGAATAGGATTTAGAAATCAACTCTATAGAATAAAAAGAGGATGAGATCTTCTCCCTCAAATAATAAGAGCTAGAAAAGTATCAAAAATGGCTGTAAATTTCGTGGGTGTAAAGTATTGTGAAGTGGATCCTCAAAAATTACAAAAAGAAGTATATTTATAGATCTTGGAAAGCTTCTAGGTCTTGGAACTTTTCTTTTTTGGATTAGGAAAACTTGGACATGTTTTGAACTTGTATTTGGGCCTTTTAGAAGTCAAGAATCATGGGCTGAAGTTGGGGATGAGTTTATATTCGTGATCATGGCTCAGACCCGTGATTTTGGTGATCCAATGGCTGAGCCCGTAGCTTGGAGTATGTTTGGACAAGTTCTGGTAAAATCGTCATAACTCTTCAACTTTTGATCCAAATGCCTTGATATCAATTTTCAATGAAATCTAACTCTCGTGGCTATCTTGTGTCCAAATATTAGCTCAATCCATTAAGTTTAAGATCTTCATAGAATCACAAACTTCTGGTGTTTTGGATCTGTCCAGAAACTACATATGTGCCTTTTGTCCGTTTTGGTCCAAATTGTGTTAAAAACCCGTAAAGACTCTAAAAATTCCAAAATACCTTTAAAAGCTAAAATAAATATAAAATATTAGATAAAATCCTTTAAACCCATAGTTAAAAACAGTAAAAACTGATGTATATAAAAAAAAACATAGTAAAACCAATATAATATAGAGTATATCAGGTTCCCATTTAATAGAAAATCATTGTTTAATTGGATGGAATTTGATGCTAAGTTTCCCGATCGGTATGTTTCAAATCTTTCTAAATTTCTTGATCATGCGCAAAAAAAATTCAGGGATGAAAAGCCACAATTGTCATATGTTTATGGAACGATTACTTCCTTTCGCATTTGTGGAACTTCTACATAGAATGTCTATGAAGCACTTGCAAGTTAGATTTATTATACATTCAATTGACTTATAAATTACAGAATTAGTGGATTTATTAATTATTGAAGGATAATAGGCATTGAAACATTCTTTCGAAAATTGTGTATGCAAACTTTAATAGAAGATGAAATCGAACAATTAGACACCAACATTGCGATATTGTTTTGCAATTTTGAGAATATATTTCTGCCATAATATTTGATGTTATGGAACATCTCATTATACATCTCCCTCACGAAGCGACAGTAGGTGGACCTGTACAGTTTTGGCGGATGTACCCATTTGAGCGCTTCATGAAACATTAGAAAGGTAAAGACAAAAACCTTACGAAAGTTGAATGTTCAATTGTTGAAGGTAGTTTAACCGAAGAAACTTCTCATTTCACTTCATACTATTTCGCGTCGAGCGTTCGCACACGCAAAAGAGCTCTGCGCCGATATGATGATGGTGTGTGGCACGGTCATATACAGTAGAGGGTATCCCATACATCTTCTCACCAATCGGGCAATTAAGTGGCAAATTAAAGCAAGTTTGGTGGTCAAATAAAAAAGACTGTCACAGCGCGCACACATCTATCGTCTTGGGTTACGAGGAATTACGCCCTTTCAAGTACGGTAAACGGTGGGCAACTTCCAACTATGGTGTATGTTTGAAGGGTGAAATAGATTATTATGGGGTGTTGCAGGAGATAATTGAAGTGGAATTCCCCGGGTTGGTTAACTTGAAGTGCATACTCTTTAAATGTGATTGGTTCAACCTTACGGTCGGCCAAGGTGTGCGAACAAACAAGTTTTGGGTTGTCGATGTCAACGAATCTAGACTGTACAACAAGTTTGAGCCATTCATCCTACCTTCACAAGTCGAAGAAGTCAGCTTCGTCCTATATCTGCGAGTACGAAAAATCTGGTATTCTTTGGTTATCGGTTATAAAAATTGCTCCAAGAGGTTAAATCATTGGTGTCGATAAAGTTTCATTGAAACAAGATACATGTAATGATATGTCATCGCTAAATCAGACAACTGACGACATTCTCCTGGTAGATCAGCAAAATCGGCAAGTAGAAAATATCGTTGACAACACAGAGGAAGAGAAAAGCTCAAATGAGTTTGTTGAAAGTGACGATGAACCTAATAACAAGGAAACCTCAGATTTGTCAGGCAATAACAATGATTGAAATTTGTTATTATCATTACTTGTTTATTATTCAGTAATGTTATGTAACGTTTGACAATCTTCTATACTTATCTATCAAAATTATCCAAACATAGATGAAGTAATTAAAATACCTAACTATGTCGTACATCAGGTTACCAAACTAATAATTCAATCCTCATATGCCTCATATGATCATGCAAGTGGATTCAAAGCATTGCAAACTCCATCTAATCATATTTAAATCAAACTGGAAGTATACCATCGCGTTTACGTCGAATTATCAAGCATTCATCGTTTATATGTCGTAATACGACGGATAAACGATTATTCCACGTAATATCAGATCCTAGAGCCTATACCCTAAACCTCAAATTACTTACCTTCCATAGCGGATTAACGTTGATTTGTTGCTAAATCGGCGTTAGTATGAACGCATCATAGACTCTAAACCCCAAATCAGTTGCATTGTCTACTATTACAACGAATTAACGATGAATCATTGCTAAGTTGAAGTAATTCTTATCGTAAGAGATTAAAAAAAAAAAAAATTCCGCCTACGGAAAAAACCATAATATTCGAAAAGAATTACGACTCATTAGCGACGATTCATTCCTAATTCGTCGTAAATTTGAAAATCTATATTTTCCGCTTGCGGGAAAAAACCAAAAATCGAATTCGTATTACGACAGATTTACGTCACCGTGCCGCTAATTCATCGCAACCAATATGACGAATTAGCGTGGATACAAAATCTATATATATACGAGCCTAGTTTTTTGTTTCTTCGCTCATTCTCCACTTCTCTCTCAAATCTTTTTTTCTCTCTACGCCTCCTAACATAAATATAAGGTATTTTCTATATCTCCTCTTTCAAATCTCTTTCTCTCTACGCATCCTAGCATACATGTAAGGTATGTTCTATATTTTTTTTTAGAAGTCTATTAAAAATAAATATAAGTTATATCATGAATAGATTTTGGAATTAGGTTGGTTATGGAATTAGATAAGTTGTGGAATTAGATAGTTAAGAGTTTTGAAATTATTTATTTTTGATTAGAATGATTTAAAATTTATGTACATAACTTTTAGATTAATTATATTTCTGTAATTTACATTTATACCATAAATTTGATATTTTATTTCCTTTTAATAATTTTGTAGATGGGTGACCATAGACGTCCTCATTACATTCAGAAGCTGAATGAACATCAGAGTAGAAGCGGTCCAAGCACGAGTAGTAGTACGCCAGAGACAGCTCGACGCATGTAGTTCTCATTTGTGACGGAGACGCAGACACCCTTGACACCGCATCCATAACTACCCTTAGCACCGCATCCACATCCATCCTTGGTACCACCTCCATCGGCCCAACTGTAGGCCTCTTGTTCGGGCGAACATGCGCCTCTACCGACCACTTTTGCTTACATGACAGATGAGGAGATTCTCGCGCAACTAGGCCGAAGGGGATTTGATTTATTGGACACAGCTCGCCCATCGAGAACAAACTGGCAATAATGATTCATTATTTTATTTTTTGAAGTTATTAATTTTAAATAATTTTTATAAGTTTGGTGTCAACAACAAGGTAGGACGTAGCGTCTCGAAAAACCATCAAAGACTACTTCTCCGAGCAGCATGCTAATTGGAGCCAGACGCCTGATCATATCCAGAAGACATGGTTCAAATTTTTTTGAGTAATTTTTTTTTTAATTAGATTTAATTTTGATTAATATATATATGTATTTATTAATTAATTTTTAAAATTTTTACTTTGTAGCAAAAAATGGCGTTGGGAGCTTGCCGTTCATGAGCGGGTTAAAGAGGCGTTCAAAGCTAAGGAGATCAAGCGGCTTGCCATCATTGTGGCCGAGTAGAAGAAGGTGTGGAATATCAAGGGCGCAAGCCACGACCCATATACGTGTCAACAGACGTCTGGACTGACTTTGTTCGCTATTGATGGATACACACTTAGAAACGTTTCTCCAAGGTTTCGGCATCCCGAATATTGTGGCTCCGGGCAGACTCCTACCTACTGTGCATACGTTTAGAAAAACGTCTTTTGCGGGCAGGCGCATACAGATGGCATCTCTAATTTTTTACATACTTTCAATTTCTAATCACATTTCTAACACTAATTAATTATTAACTTATTTTTGGTTTTAGGCAAACGGAGGGGAACTCCTTCCTCTTACTAAGATTTTTGCGGAAACCCACAAGAGGAATGAAGCTTTTGAAGACGCTCAGTTAGAGCAGATCTACAATGAGGCGACTGCCAAAGTCGTGAAGCGTCAGTTACAGCTTCAGCTATCTTTAGGCGGGACCTCGGTCTTGTCTGAAGATTGACCACACCCGAAATAGACCAAATTTTCGAGCAGGTACAATATGGACTAGTCTTTCGATACATATTTTTAACTAAGGTTTTAAATCTAACTAGTTTTCATATTTTAGGTTGACCCTAAGAAAAAAGGCGGACCTTAGGAGTGGATTCGATCCGTGATGGTTTTGTCGCTTCTTCATCTGCTCTGCGCCACAACTTTGAGGATCCTACTGAGTTGCGCATGCAACTCAATGTTGCACACGAGGAGATTGCAACACTCCGAGAGCACCAAACTGCCTATGCTCAGCAGATGCAGGGGTACGACCAGTTTTTTGAGATCGCGTACAACACGGTATTAGCCCGTGCATTACAGCAAAGACAGCGTCCAACACCGTTGGCGATGAAAGAGACGAGCCATCAGGGATCTGCTCAGTAACAACCGAGAAAGTAGTCAGAGTTTTAGAGGCGAGCCGCCGATCTGTTATCCGTCTAGATGACACAGACCTAGCTTAGCTATTTTTGTATTTTGTTATTTTGTAGTAAATAATTTATTGTTTTCGATAAATTTAATTTTAAAATATATTTTAATTTCAATCTTAATATTTTATTATATATTTTATATTATTTTAAAACTTTTGTTTTTTTATTTTTATTTTTGTAAAATATAATACATCGTAACCTTTACGACTGATGGCGCACAAAGTAAAGACCATTTACTAAAAAGTAAGGTTCAATCCTTTGTGCAAGTGACAAACTTTAATATTTATAAACCTTATCACAACTAAAAGCACCCCAAGTGCAAGGTATGATTAGTGGTAATTCGGGGTCAATCCTAAAGAAAGTAAAATTGCTAGTACATTCCGAAATTGGATTAATTTCCCTTCATGGACATGGATCCTTGTATTTAAAGAGAAGACTGTAACAGAATATTAGGGATATACAAAGATATGAAACAAGAATATCTTAGACTAAAACAGTGTGATTATCCCTTATATTCTAACATAGAGAACCATAGTTTGAACGCATATGACTATTGTGTAAAACATAAGCAAACTGGCCAAAAGAAAGTATCATCTTGTTTTCCCTAGACGCAAAAACAAACTGTTCATCTGATTGTTGGGTATGGATGCAACATCAAGATACAAAAACAAACGGAACCTCAAACAATACATCATTGCGTGTGCTGTTAGCTAAGAGAGCCCTTTCTTTTGGATCGTATGAGTTTGTTTTATATTTGAATGCATGCAGTACCTTGTTGTCGATCAGCGGAACAGCGACGGTATCCTTAACTAATTTATGAAGTTATGTTGCGATAAAAAAATGGCCTCTAAAGTTTATCGTTTATTTTTTTCTCCTTCTTATGATTCCAATGACATGAAATGGTTCAATTTATTCCATGTTCAAGGACTAAAATACGCAAGGCGTTACGACCACGCGGAGTTACAAAGTAATGGAATGACAGGAAAAATGTCAAATAAGTGTTTCCAGTAAAAGCTTATTCATGATCATCATGTAGATAAACAAAAACAAACAACCTTAGGCTTTCGTAGCTCCTCCGGCTTTCACAAGGTCTTCAAGGGCCTTGAGAATCTGTGGCTCGCTCATACCATCCAAGTTTACACACCTCTCCACACCCATATCTGCACAAGGGTGTGCAAGCCAACCACGGATTAAAGGATACAGAAACATTTATAACTACTAGTTTCTAAGTAGAATAGAGAACCATAAATTTAACGCATATGGCTAATGTGTAAACATAAGTAGACCAGCCAAAAGAAAGTATCATCTTGTTTTCCCTTGCGTATGATTCGTACTTTCATCCATCCCTAGAAGTCATGTGGAGTGGCGTCTTAAAGCAGACTCCTCTCTCATGGTCTCAAAGCTAACAACCTATGCAAGTCCTAAACATGCCACTTGCATGGCCACGGATGTCTATATGCAGGAGCAGAGATGTATGTGATTTCCAATATTTTTCCTTTACTATATGATGGGAAGTGGGAACACACAGATTAAAGAGGATAAAGTTCTCTCAACATAGGAGTCTGAATACTCTTAGTTCTGAAAGCACTGATATGTCATTACCATAGAGTTTAAAAGCGAGAAAGATTAAGAATAAGAGCACTAGACAATAGCAGAAACCATAAATTTCAAAACTCACATCAAACACACTGAGGAACCAGGGAAAATAATCCTCATCTTAAAAGCACAGCCAATAGGTAAATTAGAGAAGGAAGATATGCATAGTTGTGTGAGTGTGCACTTGAAATGGAATGATTAACTCAAAAGACTCTTCCATAAGAAATGAATGTAGAAACAAAAGAAGAAGTCACATCTGTGACTACCAATGAGCACATTCATGTCAAATCTTTATTGAGAACACACAGCTCGTTAACTTTTCCATTGCTGATGTGTTGTTTTTCACTAACAAACATGTTTCCCAGGAAGAAGATATAATTTCAACTCTCTTTACAAAAGCACAAGTGCTGTCAAGTTTCGTGCCAATGTATATTTGAAGCTCTAATAACGAGATAAAAAGAGATGGGAGATTAAGCTATTACCATATCTAGCCCACATCTGAGGCTGGATCCCACTGCATTCGCGGATCAGGATGGGGAATTTAGGGTTTAGAGACTTCAAATCTTTGTAATTCTTCTCTACGAACGTTCTGAAACGGGAAAGAAAAAACATCGTAAACCTAACGGGAATGGAGTGCGATTCGCCGATCTCACAGATTGCTTTGATCGATCACAAATGAAAGAAATGGCGGAGGAAACCTGGCGGGAGCGCTAGCCGGAGAAGATTGACAGAGAAGAATCCTGAGCTCTTTCATAAATTTCGATATGTTTCCCCTCCATGATGCCATCGCTCTTCTCTTCTTCCTCTCTTCTCTGCAGATGCCGCAACACACAGAATCAACCTCAACAAGACCGAAGACCTTCTTCAATTCAATATGGGCCTCTAATAAATATATTGGCTTGCTTTAGGCCCATTAATGTCAGCCGGTTTAGCAACGTAGAACCTCCTAAGAACCTGACTCTTTTAAACGTAACGGCTGCAGCTACAAGTGCGAAAGTTTTGTGAAAACGGATGGCTGCGGTTTCAAGCATTATTAAATGATTTAACGATTGGTGTAGCGGTTAAAAACTAATTGAATTTGTAGGATATTTGTAACCGGATGTCAGCGGATGTGGTAGTGATTAAACAGAAATTAACAAAAAACAATGTTTAGTTATAAGAAATATAGAAAATCATATTATTAAATAATAAAAACAACATGATTAAATTAAAAACCCCATAAATAAATCACTAAATGATTATTCATAAATATACATATAAAATTTCAGTCAAATGTCAGTAGAATGATATATAAGAAAATATGGAATATAAGCCTTAGATTTAGAACTAAAATGGAAGAAAAAATTGATAGGTAACTATTGAATGTAAAATACCATAAAAAAACAATATGTGTATGATACTTACGTTCATTTTTTTTTTTTTACTTTGGATGAAAGTAATGATTTCAATGGAGAATTATTATTTTTTGTCTTGAGACTAAGGTTAGATTTAGAGAATTTAAGTGGTTATATATATTTTAGAGATCGAAAGAAAATTTATTGAAAAAAATTTAGTTTATGAATCTTATAAAATTTTAGTTTATGAATCTTATAAAAAAATTTGATTATAATATCCAAATTTTGTTTTTGAAGTTATTATATATCTTGGGTTTAAATAAATTTTATCTTTTTTTGGTTTTCTATTTTTTTATTTATTTTTTTAACGCTCGAGGGAAGGAGCTTTTGATTTTGAGGGATTTGGAGCGGCACGAAGCGGGAAAAACGTTTTCCATAATTGTTGTTAAACACTAACAACCGCTACCACACGCAAATGCTGCGTCATCGTTTGCAGGTGTTAACGGGAGAACCAATCAATCTCTAAGACTCCTAACAAGGTTATGTCTGTGCAATGATCGATAAAAATTAATATATTTATTCTTTTTCTGTCACATCAAGAATGAATAAAATAAAAACATTGTCGAAAGAGATGTTCAATCTGGATTTCGGTTCGGTTTTTTTTGCTTTTGAATTATTCCGTAAAGAAAAAATAGTTATCAAATTAAAATTATAGCCATATCGATTTGGTTCAGTTCAATTTAGAATCATTCGATTTTTGAATTTTTCGGTTTAAATCCGAACAAAATATAATTACGATATTTGGTTTAAAATTTTATAAACTCAAGTTCTAGTTTTGAACTCTTAACTTTATAAGTAACTAGATAAAGGACCCGCATATATGCGGGTTTGTAATCTAATATTTTATAAACTGTAAAAAAGTTAATCAATTAAAAGTAGAAATAAAAATTAAATTACCCGTAAAAATAAATAAAATAAAATTGAGAACATTGATGTAAAACCACTAATTCAGAAGTCTAACATTTATTTATTTACTTTGATTATTTTATTATTTGATTTTCAATTAAATTTTATCACATATTTTCAAATTATTAGTTTTTCTATTTGAATTATTAATATTACTTTTTAATCCATTTTTTAAATCTTGATGAATTTATTCTCATGTTTTAGTTGAATTATTTTGATTCCTTTAATATTTTATAAACCGCACAAAAATGAAAAACAAAATCACATCGTCCGTAAAAATAAATAAAATAAGATTGAAAACGTCGATGTGAAACCGCTCATAAAAAAGGTTACAAATTATTTATTGATTTTGATTCTCCTACTTTTTTTTATATTAACTGAATTTTCAATTAATTTTTTCACATATTTCGAAATTATTAGTTTTTCCTATTCCTATTTAAATTATGTTTAGTTTTTATTATGTAACTACTCATGTATCTTTTTTTTAACTCTTGACAAATCGATTTACGTATTTTTATTTGAATTAGACTTACTGACATTTTTTAATTATATTTGAATTTTTTTTTTTCACTTATAAATCAAGTATTATCTTTTTTCCAATAAAAAACGAATTATATGTGTTTCATCACTTGATTTCTTATTTTTTATAATTTTCACAAAATAAAAAATTTTCAAAATAGTTATCTTCTCATGCATCAATCACTACAAAAAAAAATACGGCAGTTAACGAAGTTTATAATAGGACTTAACGTCGGTTAACAAGTGACTCAAATATATACGCGTCGGTTTACAAACCGTCTTAACATCCTCCGACGCTAAATATTTTAACGTCATTAAAGAAAATGACGTGTAGTTTTATGGCAAAAATCTTGCGACGGTTCCACATGCATGTTTTGAGTCATTTCAACAACCGACGCAAGTCCATTTTTTGGGTAAAAATATATTTTTGTATATTATTTATTAAATCGTAATAAATTATAATTAAACTAAGAATAAAAAATAAACCATATATAAATATCATTTAAATTAATCAAATATAATCTGTTTAAACAAAATATATAAACTGTATTGAAAACTGTAACATCATAGACACAAATTTGGGCGGATCAATCTATCCAATTCTTCTATATTTTAAATCACAACTTTCGAAACTTTGATTGCCTGCTTTCCTGAAACACAGAAAAATTCCAAGATTTTACAATTCATACATATAATAATATAATGCCAAAGATGTAAATATCATTGTTACCTGGTCACAACTCAACTGATTTATTATATATATGCTATTTGGTGAAAAATGTGATTGAGCTTTATATTTCCACTGTTTTCCTTCACCTGTAAAACATTGATAGCACCCTTGATGATCTAAAAACCCATACATAAGACTGTTAAAAGTGAAACTAAATTAACAAATAATGATAGAAGATTGTGATGCCATACTTGTTTTAAGTATATCCTAGTACATCTGATCAATTCTATGTGAAGAAAAAGCTCACAAGCTAAGGGAGCAGAAGATTTTAAAAAGTAAACTAAACCTTAAGACAAATTAGTAAATCATCAGAAGATTTTGAATCCTAAAATGTTTTAAGTTTCTTTCCAACAAAATGATTTCATAGTAAACTAATCCTCAAACTAATCCTCAAACATTGTGATCTCAATCTAGAAAATACCCAGATAACACATTAATCTCATAGATTGAAACTGATGCACATCATAAGGCATTATTCAAGGTTTAAGTGCCAACACTGTTTTAGCATTACTAGTACTCCATCAAAACCCAGTACAGTAAACCTATGATAACCTGAATACTCTGAGTTAAAAGTGAAACATCATGACTTACACTGTATCTTTTTTAATTCTGAATGCCAAATTAGGATCCACAACTCATGAAGCATTGCCTTTACCCGTTAAAAGTTGTTCATGTCCTGAGAGAGAGACAGATAAAACTATAGTTTTAAGTTCATCCACAGGTGTGTGAATGAGAAAAGCTTAGTAGTCCACATAACTCCATTCCCCATTTGATGTAATCTGGAGACACAAATGCCTTAGTAGGTCTGCCAAAAAAATGTTTCTAAATTAAAACTCAATTGAAAACACTATGATGATTTTGTCTATGAAATCAAATTGCAGGAAAAATTATTTGTGACTGGTGCATAAACTCGTTCAAAGGTGCCCAATTCCTTCGTATCAGATAAAACGTGTTTAACTATAACATGTATTAGGATCACTAATCATAGCTAAATTTGTTCAAAATTCACAGAGATAGAGATTGAAACAAACTTAAATCCAATCAGAAATTACCTTAAGCTCAAATTAAGATTCAGGCCGTAAGCTCTCCCCAAAATTCGTAAGGAATCTATCAAATACTCTATCTTGAAATGAAGTTTGTCAGAATCATATATTCCACCTAAAATACAGTAAAATTTGAGAAGGGAATCGACCTGATACATCAAAAAAGAAAGCAGTGGATCAAATTGAAATACGATTATGTCTTTGAATCAAAATCCAAATTCCGATCTGAATAGAGATAGAATCAATCGAATTCGACGGAATCGGCTACCAGAATTTAAATCACACCGGAGTAGTTCCGATTCCGTTAGATCTCATCGGAGTAGATGCGACGATGTTTGATCTCAACGGCGGCAGGTTTTTAGAAGCGACGGAGTCGCACACTCGCACTGCTTTCAAAGAATCATTTATTTTATTCCCTTAACAAATAGTACCACATATTGGTGATAAATTGATAATTAAGACGGTTTAGATTTTAGAGTCGGTTTATTAACCGACGCCAACTCGCGTCCAATTAAAAAATTTAACGTCGGTTTAATATATGACGTTAATTAACTGACGTCTTCCGCCGTATTTCTTGCGGTGAATTTTATAATATTTAGAATATCTTGGTAAGTCTTTAAAAAAACCACAATACAATGTATATTTTTTTAATCTGATTTCAAAATATAATAATATTAGATTTTTTTTTAAATGGAAAAATTTATTTTAACATGTGGTTAAAGCTAATTGGAAATACTAATTTTAGAAAAGGTTATTGAAAATTTAAATTGCTTGGTGGAAAGATCAAGAGAGTACAAAATTGTTTAAATAAAGGTGAAATATTATAATCCTTAAAGATTTGGATATGTAAACCTAATTCTATTCAAAAAGAAATTTACACGTATATTTAATATTATAATGAAAAAACGTGTTTGATTTTTTTGTTATATCTATTTCTATTTAAAATCAAAATATATGTAAGCGTGTATATATGTAGCTTATTTAATTTTTTTTTATGAATTACTAAAATAAACTAATTAGAAAATGTTGAGATATGTTGTTTTTATCGAATAAGAGAGTAATCGATGGTTTTTTCTAATAAAAAAGCTGAAATAAAATTTGTAGAAGAGATTATTGAAATTTGAAATTTTTTGGTAAGAAGATTGAGAGAGCACAAACTTATATAAAGGCAAAATATTATAATCTTTGAAGATTTGGGTATGTAAATCTAATTCTATTTGAACTCAAAAAAATTTTACACGTGTATTAATTAATATTCTAATGAGAAAATTTTGAAACCTAATTCATTTTAATAAACGTAAAGGAAAAGAGGAGGAAAAAGAATGGTTGTACGAAAAAATAAAACCGAGACATATAATAAAGTCAATATTTAAAGTAATAGACCATGCTTATCAACTAATTATTTTAATGAATTATTTATTAGAAACTAATTAATTTTTTTGATATATGTTGATTTTTATAATCTACCTGATAAATATAAATATATAAGCTTAAAAAGAAATAAGATTTGTATGACATTTTATTTTCAATTAAATTTTATCACATATTTTCAAATTATTAGTTTTTTCTATTCCTATTTAAATTATGTTTAGTTTTTATTATGTAACTACTCATATATCTTTTTTTTAACTCTTGATAAATCGATTTACGTATTTTTATTTGAATTAGACTTACTCACATTTTTTAATTATTTTTCTTTTCAGTTATGAATCAAGTATTATCTTTCTTCCAATGAAAAACGAATTATATGTGTTTCATCACTTGATTTCATACTTTTTATAATTTTCACAACATGAGAAACTTTCAAAATAATTTTCTTCTCGTACATCAATTTTACAATATTTAGAATGTCTACGTAGTGGTAAGTCTTTAAAAAAACCACAATACAATGTACATCTTTTTAGTCTGATTTCAAAATATAATGATATTAGATTTTTTTTAAATGGAAAATTTTATTTTAACATGTGGCTAAAGCTAATTGGAAACAAAAATTTAGAAGAGGTTATTGAAAATTTAAATTGCTTGGTGGAAAGATCAAGAGAGTACAAAATTGTTTAAATAAAGGTGAAATATTATAATCCTTAAAAATTTGGGTATGTAAACCTAATTCTATTCAAAAGATTTTTACATGTGTATTTAATATTCTAATGAAAAAACGTGTTTGATTTTTTTTGTCATATTTATTTCTATTTAAAATCAAAATATATGTAAGCGTGTATATATGTAGTTTATTTACTTTTTTATGAATTATTAAAATAAACTAATTGAAAAATGTTGAGATATGTTGTTTTATCGAATAAGAGAGTAATCGATGGTTTTTTCTAATAAAAAAGTTGAAATAAAATTTTTGGAAAAGATTATTGAAATTTGAAATTTCTTGGTAAGAAGATTGAGAGAACACAAAAACTTGTTATATAAAGGCAAAATATTATAATCTTTAAATATTTGGGTATGTAAACCTAAGTCTATTTGAACTCAAAATTTTTTTACACGTGTATTAATTAATATTCTAATGATAAAATTTTGAAACATAATTCATCTTAATAAACGTAAAGGAAAAGAGGAAAAAAAAAGAATGGTTGTACGAAAAAATAAAATCGAGACATATAATAAAGTCAATATTTAAAGGAATAGACCATGCTTATCAACTAATTATTTTAATGAATTATTTATTAGAAACTAATTAAATTTTTTGATATATGTTGATTTTCTTGATAAATATAAATATATAAGTTTAAAAAGAAATAAGATTTGTGTTACATATGTCAAAATCTAATTGGAAAAAAAATTACATGTTTCAAAATCCGATCGACCGGCTAATTTTGAAACATAATTCATCTTAATAAACGTAAAGAAAAAGAGGGGGGAAAAATGGTTGTACGAAAAAATAAAATCGAGACATATAATAAAGTCAATATTTAAAAGAATAGACCATGTTTATCAACTAATTATTTTAATGAATTATTTATTAGAAACTAATTTTTTTTTTGATATATGTTGATTTTTATAATATACTTGATAAATATAAATATATAGTTTAAAAAGAAATAAGATTTGTGTTACATATGTCAAAATCTAATTAGAAAAAAAATTACATGTGTCAAAATCCGATCGACCGGCTAATTTTGAAACCTAATTCATCTTAATAAACGTAAAGGAAAAGAGGAGAAAAAAGAATGGTTGTACGAAAAAACAAAATCGAGACATATAATAAAGTCAATATTTAAAAGAATAGACCATGTTTATCAACTAATTATATTAATGCATTATTTATTAGAAACTAATTAATTTTTTTGATATATGTTGATTTTTATAATCTACTTGATAAATATAAATATATAAGTTTAAAAAGAAATAAGATTTGTATTACACATGTCAAAATCTAATTGGAAACAAAATTACATGTGTCAAAATTCGATCGACCGGCTAACACGTGTCACGATCGTGTTAATTACGAAGTTTGACGCATCAAACTTTATATAATAAAATTAAACATATAAAAACGAAAAATTGAAGAACTATTTCGGTTCGAATCGATTCAGATTTACCATTGGACACTTGTATCTGTTGAGGCTTGAGCGCCCTTCCTTCGCATAGTTTCTCCTTCAAGTGCTTTTCGATATTCGTTTTTTTTTTCTTTTGTTCCTATCCTTTCCTAATTGTTTGTTTGATAATCGGTCGATCGATCGTCTGATCTTATTGTTTTTGTATGTGTTCATAGTTTTTTCTGGAATTTCATATTTGTAGGGTGTAGTGTTCCATCGGATTTTGTTTCTGATAGCCTTGCAATCCGATCGGATTGGGTTTTGAGTTGGATGTATTTTTTGGAATTTGTTTTGGCAAACGTATCGTTTGGGATATAGTTTTCTTATTAAGATTATATTAAACTTTGTTCCGATCGTATTGAATCGGCTTTCCTCTATTTAATCATGTTTTTCCTGTGATTAAATTAGTTATTAAGAAATATAAAATTCAACATATTGTTTTGGAGAGATCTTTTGAGAAGTAGATCAATCCGCTTTACCTATTATTGCGTTGATCTTTCCTCTTTTTATCCGCTTTACCTATTATTGCGTTGGAAATGATTTTTAATTTATTGTGCATAGCTAATTTCTCTTACGATTATTAATTTAGTACTGATGAACTGCAATAAATTTTATTAGATTTTCTGAGCAACCGCATAACATCTCTTTGTAGGATTTAAGATAATTACGTTTAAAAAAAAAGTTGGAATAGGTCAACATGAGTCAGGTGTATAATTTTTTGGTAATAATATTTATTCTTTGAAAAGAATGGATAACTTACAAGAGTATCAAAGCTTATGTGATTCGACCTTTATCTTATGTTAGTTTTGTGATGGGTTTATTAACGATTCTATTTCCCTATTCCAGTATATGTTTGTTGAATTGATTGGTTATTATACAATATTTTAGTATTAACTAGCTTATGTACTGTGTTCCTTGGGTTGTTACAAGTTTTTATTTTATTTTGTACTATCATTAAAATGGCAGACAATCATTGCGACGACAAGTACATTGAGATATGGAAGATTAAGAAGCTGGTCAAATCCCTTGAAACTAATAGGGGAAAGGAACTAGCATGATCTCACTCATCATGCCACCCGTTATCAGGTATCTCATGTTACCAAGATGTTGGGTGATGAATATGGAACCGCATCAAACATTAAGAGTAGAGTAGATCGCCAGTCTGTTTGGGCGCCATAACTTCTGCACACCAAAAGCTGAAACTTTAAAACAAGGTTCCTCCCAATGGTCTCGTGCTCTATACTAGTACCATTGTCAACGAGGAAGACAAGGAAAAGAATGTTATTATTGACTTTGAGCCTTTCAGACTGATAAACACTTTTTTCTACCTTTGTGACAACAAGTTTCACAATGAAGCTTTGAATGAATTGTTGGAGTCCGGTGACAAAATTTGTTTTATTATAATGGATGGGAATGAAACTCTCTTTTGGAAATTTGAATGGCAATACCCACTAGGTGCTTCACAAGTTCTATGTTGATCTTCCAAAGAAACATGGAAGAGGAGGGCAATTGGCTCTTCGGTTTGCCCATCTCTGCATGGAGAAGCGTCACAATTACATGAGAAAAACTGCTGAGCTCGCCACATAGTACTACATCCATCCTTCAACAAGTCAGCCTAATGTAGATGCGCTGATACTTGCCGGTTCAGCGGATTTCAAAATAAAATGGAGTCAGTCTGATATGTTTGATCTCGGGCATGATGCAAATATACTGAATGTGGTGGATGTATCGTATGGAGGAGAAAACAATTTCAATCAGGCTATTGAGATGTCATTTGAAATCTTGGCGAATGTAAAATTCATTCAAGAGAAACGTTTGATAGGAAAATACTTTTAAGGAAATAAGCCAGGACACAGAGAAGTATTTGTTTGGTGTGGATGATACGTTCAACGCTTTGGAGTCTGGTGCTATCGAGACACTGATTGTATGGAAAATCTTGATATCAATAGATAATGTAGTGAAGAATAGTGCAACGAGTGAAATTGTGATAAAACACCTAACCAAGGAACAGGAAGGCAACAGAGAATTTCAAAGTAGGCAACACCGAATTGGATGTGGAGGAGAAGATGTAATTACTGGAGTGGTTGGATAATGAATACAGGCGTTCCAGTTGTGCGCTAGAGTTTGTAACCTACAAATCACATGAAGGGTCTCAGTTTTGTAGAGGGTTTGGAGGAATCGGGGGGATACTTCGTTACCAGCTTGACATGAGTGCATTTGAATCCGAGGATGGAGAAGTTTATGACGATGATTCTAAATATCAATCAATCATATCTTTACCATAGCTAGTTCCAGAAGATGGACCACCACCAATCCTAAACCAGCATGCGCTGGCTCTCGGGATCACGCAGAAGGTAGTTTGAAAATAATTGAAAAAGTATTTTTTCCAAAGATAAGAGATCTCTTAAACATAGGTTTGTTTTTGAAATTCTTAGCTTACTCTCTGAAATGGTATTAAAACACGTGGAAAATGAAGATACACGTGGAGAATGAATTGGTCTATTGGCAACAAGTTAGCTACCTGGCAACAAGTTAGCTTTGATAGAATTCATATTGTTCTGCGACATATATGGAGTTTTCTTTTAGGTTGTTTTCTTTAAAAGAGTTATTTGAGTCAGCTATATAAGTATTATGATACTCTTTATGAGAAGAAACGCGTTAGTGATTTGAGTTTGTATATCTCTCCATTGCATGGATGTTTTGTGACTTTGGGTTGCTGAATAAGTTGGACGACTAACACTTTCTCTTTATGTCTATTTTTGCTTAAAGCATTTACCTTTTTTACTCACGAATTATTAGTCAACTGTTTTAACAGTAAAAAAAGATTAGTTTAACTAACACCAAAAATTTTAGCTTGAATTGAGAGTCCATTTCTAAATGTTCATTTAAAAGTTAAGTTCTGATGAAGACATCGACATCAACCTACCTGAGATCAACGATGATATCACCATACCAACTATGAAGCATACACAAAGGACAAGGTCAGGGACAAGGAGCTTAAGGAAAGAGTTCAACCAGTCTATTGAAAGCCTAATCACTCTCATAGAAGATGGAGAATCCGAAGAAAAGCTATTCACTAAGGAGATTACCCAAGAGACGCCCATTGAACCCCAAAGAAAACCAAATGCGTCTAAGGCTCAAGATTTGGAGAATGATCAAGACTTCAACTATGATGAGCTAGGAACTCCTCAAGAAGCCGAGATCATCAAAGGAAATGCTTGTGTACAACTCAAGACTCAAACAGCTTTATTTTTGCCGGTTTTGCAAGGAATTAAGGAATCCGCTCTTTTCATCATTTCCAATGCAATTTATGAAGGGCTTGAGCATGTATAAATAACAGTCTCAAGGTAAGTATTTGAATTCAAATAATTAATCAAAGTTACCATTTGTTGTTTTGCAGGTTTTTCCCTTTTGTTTTAAGTATTTCCCTTTTAATTCCTAGTGAGTCTTATGTATTTGCAAATTAAGTACTTTCTTTTATGGTTATTTTCGACCCTAGAAGGTCACCGCTGTCGAGCTATTAATAAAGCTCCCCATTCAGCGTTGTAGCAACCAATTTTTATCCTAATGAATAAAATGAGACGTTTTCTTCTCTGAAAAACGTGTTGACCTCTCATCTTCTTGTGTGTGAATCCTTGAAGCTTGAGATCTGACTTATCACAGAGTTCTTCATCCTCTGTGTGACGTCATTCACTCCATCCATCGATTTATTCATCTTCATCAATATCGGATCTATTAAGTGTGTTGTACGGCCCTTGATTGATTCACCAACTTTTCACTTCACTTCATTGATCATCCAGCGAATTGGCAAAGAGTGTTCTACAACCAGTTGCCTCTTCCCACCCTTCCATCACGTGGAATTCCTTATCTGGTTCATGTATCAAGTTCGAACATAATTAAATGATAACCTGGTAAGATGTTATTTTTAAATGACAAGAAAGTATTCATAACAAAAAATTTAGAAATACAATAATATCTCTATAAATGAATAATGTCGGGATTGTAATATTTTATTAATTTATAGAGATATTAATTGTTAATAAATTAATTTGGGACCAGAAAATTTTATTAATTTATCAAGATGTTAATTTATAGAGGTTCTACTGTATTAGATAATTTTTAATTTGATTCATGGATTTATTGTATCGTCATGTGTTTTAAATTTTACAATTAGTGTAAAAAAAATAATATAAAGAAAGCAATGTTTTGAAACTGGACCGGCCGGTCCAACCGAAAATTGTTCATGTAGTCGAGTTCGGGTTGAGTTGAACCACTAATCTAGCTAAAAACAGTTAAATCTAATGATCCGGTCCGATATCAAATCATCAAATTTCAGTCAATCAAATATTTAAATTACATTTATATATATATATATATATATATATTTTTTTTTTTTTTAAATTCTAATAGAGGAAACTATTTTTTTCTATTTAATATGGATTAAAATCTTAGTTTTTTATTCACGATAATTACCCTGTAATTAACATATTGACGTATTTCATGATTATTTTTATGTTGCGTTTTGGAGAAAATGTTCTACATAATATATTACCATTTATATTCTATAAATTTAAATGATTTAATTTATAGTTTTTGTTGTTTTCTCATTTATTTTGAGAAATAAATAATACTTAAGTTTTTTTAAGTATAGTTTGTCTTTTTCAGTTTCTGTTTAGGTGATTTTACATCTCCAATAATAAATCGCCACGTCAGCAAAAAGACAAAAAAGAACCCTGTTCCGGAGCAGTGTTGACTTGCTCCTGGGATGTCTCTGACAGACTACTCCACATAAGATATTGACGATGTAACTAGACAAAAGATCTAGTCCGAGTTAGGGACAAATGGTAACTATTAATCTTCTATGAATACCAAATAAAAGACATTCAAAGAGCACAAGAAGAGATGGTTGGGTCATCAAGTTAGGAGATGGCTCGAAAGAGAGAGAGAGAGAAGCGGACGTGCACCAAAGAGGTGGTGCACCTAGAAGAAGATGCCTACGTGATATCTTCTCGAGAGTCTTTCGAGCAGTCCACCCCTATGGATACTTTATTTCTTCTATTCTCCTCTATCCCAAAAATATCAGACGGTGACCCCGTTCTTCGAATGTGGTCCTAAACGAAACCCTCATATACTTCTCGAATAAACATGCTCTCCAGTGGTAGTCTGAGTTGGGCGTTGGAGAGTCTTCGATAAGGAAATCCTTTCTCATTCTCTCGAAGACCATCCTAAGGAAAAAAATAAGGGAGAACGAATCCTAAGAAAAAACTAAGTACAAAGGGAGCTAAGATGCTACTCGCCAGCACCAGAACCAGACAGCCTGCTCTGGGGGAAGATGTCGCCTCTCCAGCTTTTCCATCCACCGACGAAAACTCACGGTCTCCTTGTACAGTCTGCGGTTCTCGGTCTGAGACTCCATAAGGAGCCGAAACCCGAGCAAGTCTCCTCCGGGGTAGCATCAGGGATCCATGCTCGAACTGACGCTACCGCTACCTGAAAGCGGGTTGTTTGCCGCTTCTTGGACTTAGCTCGAAGCTTGCCAAATTTAGCTCCGAGTTGAGGCGTTAAACCTCTGCGCCCAGCTCCCCTCTGCATATTGAAGATTGAGTCCCTGCGAGCTGATCTTGGACTCACAAAAACTCTGCCGAGAGATAGCCTGCTACCGTCACTCCACGAAGTGCAGCTCGTTCTCCACGAGTTTGAGATTGCAGAAGGCTTGACATAATTACACAAGCGGACGAGTTAGAGGGAATAAACACAACTATAAGACCAAGTGCAAAGAGATCATGGAAACACCGAGGTACGTACCTGGTAATATACCGCCACTCTCGGAGTCTTCTTACGCTTTGGGAGGACAACTACCAGATTGGGACCTCGTTGTTCTCCGAAGACGATGCTCTCCAGGCAAGAATGGTAGCACCTCAACGCTCCCAGACCCTACCGAGTTCAAGGTCGCGTATTCTACCTTAGACCTAAAGGCACTCCACCCGCAGCTTGTTGTTAGCACTCTGGAGTTCTACCACCAGCGGGGTGCTCTCCGCCAAGTTTTCCATGAGGTCGCGCATGAGTCCGAGCCATTCATACTCATCATTGACCTTAGACTCTAGGCACCATCGCGATACCTACGTCTCTATCCTAATCGTACGGCTAGATATGGTGACCAGCCTGCCTCTAAGCACCCCCATGTCGGTCCAGAGGGAGTCGACCTGGTATCGCTACACTTCCAAGCAACCTTTAAGATATGCTACCTCGAAGCGAAGTCCCCCTCCAAAAAGGGCCTTCCACTTGTAAAAGATGTCATTCAAATAGCGACCGGTGCAAACCAGGATGGCCTGGCGAAGACGCGCATCCGCTTCTACCACCCCATTCTCTTGGGATCTGGACCACGATAGGGCATCCCAAAGATAGGTCACCGAGCCTATCATCTATGCCAGAGAGCCGATGGTGCGGTTGGCCACCAGGTAATGGTTCCCCAGGCGTATGCGTGATTTAACATCAGAAGCAAGCCCCTTGTTTCCCCGCACGGTTTCGGGAATAGAAGCCCCAAAGTATGTGAGGAAAACACTTCGGGGAGCGGCAGTCTCACGAGGATAACGACGAATGGAGTTCCTCGCAGAGTATGTATGAAAGGAGAAGGCCTCCCCCTCCCATCCAGGGAGAGCGAGGGACCATCGCGATATGCACGCTTCTGAAGCGCGGCCCCAACCATAGAGGAGTTATCCCTACTAGACGTACATGGCGGGGTTGGTCGACGACTGCACGGTTATTGTGCCCGAGAAAATTGCCATTTGAAAATAAGGAGGCACCATCGACACCACTGAACCCCTTGCCTCTCGACAAACAAAATCAGTCGAGAGGTGAAGATCCATGGAAAAAAGATTGAGGCAAAAAGGAAAGGCACCCTTGGGAACGCTTTGAGGAAAATAAGGAAGCAGTGAGGAGCTGAGAGAGTATGAAGGAAAAAAGATGAAGAAGCCTACAGTCCAAAGACACATTTTATTGGCTTGATGGGAAAGACCAATCGAATTTGAAACTCTCAGGACCAAAATGAAGGAACGAAAGGAATTCAGGTACCAAATATGCAAAATAAACGTCTCGAGCAGTTCACCTTGACAAAACACCTCGTAAAGATGCATGTTCAAAGTTCATCATTTATATCAAAACAAGAAGCCATGCGATGGGTAACCGACTACACCGCGTGACAAGGATGACTTTTGCCACACGTCTTATCCCCAACCGACGACCATCATCCGCCATGTGTAAAATCCAACTAAAATTTAACCGGAGAACAATAATCGCAGTAACGAAACGTGAACGCGAAGGAATGCTAGCCGAACAATGTTGCAACAAGAAATTGTGCTACCGGAGATCAACCTCAACCAAAGGTAATGGTCGAATGATACAGCAAGTACTAAGCCCCAAAGATCTACTAAGGGAACCTCGATGGAAGCCAAGCGTTAAACAGGGAGCGGATTGACCCACAGAGGGTTTGCAAAGTTATGCATCCCGTCTGCTTGCATCGCCTCGGGGTCATCTGCGTTTACTTGCGTGCATCCTCTCGGGATTTCTGTTTACTTACCCCCTCGGGGTCATCTGCAATTTTCTTACTTGCATCCCCTCGGGGATTTTGTTTACTTATCCCCTCGGGGTTCTTGTTTACTTATCCACTCGGGGACATCTGCATCTCGCTTGATTACAGCCCCTCGAGGTTCTTGTTTAATTATCCCCCCAGGATCATATGTATTTTTCTTGTTTGCATCCCCTTCGGGTTCCTGTTTACTTATTCCCTCAAGATCATCTATATTTTGCTTGTTTGCATCCCTTCGGGGTTTCTATTTACTATCCTCTTGGGGTCATCTGCATTTTGCTTGCTTGCATCCCCTCAAGATTCCTGTTTACTGATTCCCTTGAGATCATCTGCATTTTCCTGGTTACTTATCCCTCCGGGGTCATCTGTATTTTTGCTTGCTTGGATCCCCTCAAAATTTATGTTTACTTATCCCCTCGGGGTCATCTGTATTTTGCTTGCTAGCATCTCCTCTGGTTCCTGTTTGTTTACCTTCTCGGGGGCATCTACATTTGAAGCGTTCATGTTCAACCAAACTTAAAAACCTTTCCAATACGTCAGTCTCGGACGTGCACCTCCAAAGTGGTTGTATCTCACGTAAATTACATGCCAATAGCCTTTCGCCGACTTGCGCTCCGGGGTACCTAAACTCGCGTGCTCTAAAAGGACGTGCATGCCTGAAAATGACATGATCTCTCTGGAGATTTAAGGTGTCTGCACCTCATGACCGCTCTCAGCTCCCGCTAACCTACCCCGATGCCCCTCCCCGCAGGGACACCAGGTGTAAAAACATATCTCGTGAGCTCCCTCCGGGGATGTACCAACCACGATCTAACAAAACCAACCAAATAACCACCGTGTAAGCACAACACAAGACTGTCCAGGCAGTACATGGGTCGGGGTAACGTCCTCGGGAAATGCCCTTTTTGCCACAAGTCGTTACGCATATGCTGCACAAAAAGTAATGACCCCCTTTGTGTTAGCGACCCGTGCACGAAGACAATTTTTCTCTTTCTCGAGACACCTCAAGGTCCTCGGGCAGGTGTCGATCAAGTCAAGCGTCACTACTCAGCCTCGACCCTTAATGTAGGCAGATTTGAGTCCTACTTACAAGACCAGTAAGGAAGGAACACACCCCGACCTGCTAAGTGACGAGCGAAGTAGGAAGGGTTAATCCCTCCAGAGAGATGTTTCCCGCGGCATAGTAATGCGTCGTCCCCTAGGAAACTATAAACGCTGTCCCATGTAGCAAGCACCACGACCTAGGAGCTCTAACCCGAAATTCCCGATTACCCTAGATTAGCGAGCAGTTACTTATGTGACGAGCCGGGTAAGCTGAATCCAACGGGAGTGTGCCCTGGCCAATGCTTGTCAAACACCACCGCGGTCGAGAAAATCCCTCGAAGGAAGTATCCTATTAACTCCTCATGAGGTCAAGGACATTCGATTATATCATATGTAAACTGTCTCCATGAAAAGGAGTTATCAATCTCATCCAAGCACAGAACAATTCCACTCTCCGTCTTATCTCCAACATGAACAAGACGGAGAGTCGGAAAAATTGCTGGGGTGATTTTACACCTCCAATAATAAGTCGCCAATTCAGCAAAATGACAAAGGACAACCCTGTTCCAAAGCAGTGTTGATTTGCTCCCTGGTTGTCTCTGAGAGACCACTCCATAGAAGATATGGGCGATGTAACTAGACAGGAGATGCTCTATTTCTTCTATTCGCCTATATCCCCTAGGAAGAGAGCTCAAACCCCACTTTTCGTATGGATACTCTATTTCTTCTATTCTCCTCCATCCTATAAATATTAGACGGCGGCCTCGATCTGCGGATGTGGCCCCAAACAAAACCCTAAGATACTTCCGAACAAACTTGCTCTCCAGTGGTTCTCTGATTTGGGTATCGGAGAGTCTTCGGGAGGAAAACCATTTCTCGTCCTCTCGGAGACAATCCTGACGATGTTTCCTGTGTAGGTTCTCGTATATTCCTTGACGTTAACTACAACCATTTCCTGGAGATGAAAATATAGACGGACGCCTCTTTCATCTTCCCCAGAGGACGGAACTCTTACCCTGTGTTTTTGGCTATTTCCAGAGAATATCCCAAAATCAACGCAAAAGATTTACGAACCCGTACAGATTACCTGAAATCCGATCTGAACAGATTCATATTTTCAAATGTATATTTTATTTATAAAAATAATATGTATATTCGAAGTCCGGTTCAACCGACTGGACCGGTTCAACCAGTCATCCAATGACGATACTGAATTAGTGTCTAGCTCGGTTTTCAAATATTGAAAAAACCTGTAAAAATAAACTTTGAAAATGATATAACACATTAAATGATATGAAACAAACAAAATTCTCTTGTTTTACATTTTATTAAAAAAAGAAAGAGGAGTTATTAAATGAGAATTTACTAGTTCTATATTGAATGTTCAACCAATTGGGAAGAAAAATATAATTAGAAAAGGAGTTATTAAAAATGAGTACAACATCTCAGCTCGATTTAGATGATGTTATAGCGATTTACCTCCACCTATCACATATATAAAAAAAACGAGATATGATACTGCAATGGATTGGTGTGGTATCTCTATAACGAACAAAAGTTATCTAAGGAGGCGCGGAGCAAAGGCAGCTCCGCGCCTCTACTCTAGACAAAAATCTGAAATACTCTAATCTATCCATACTTCTTTCTGGCATACTCTTATGTAATCTGAGATACTCCTCTCTTTAATGAAAATGTATTATGCCGATTTTACTCTTTCTCTATTTTTTTATTAATTATAATTTTAATAATAATAATTAAAAATTCAATTTTTCGTCCAATATAATAAAAAATTGTACAACTAGGTACTATTTGGTACAATCTCAGTGGTATTATTTGGTACAACTACAAAGACACGATACAACTTAGTATTATTTGGTACAACTGCAAAGACACGATACAACTACAAAAACACGGTACAACTTAGTATTATTTGGTATAACTGCAATATACATGGTACAACTATATATTATTTGGTACAACTACAATATACAACTCGGTTTTAATAGGTACAACTATTGATTAAAATTCGACAGCTGTACCAAATAAAATACATGTACCATTGGGTACAACTTAGGTACAACTATGCATTAAAACTTTTGACCCGATCCAGATCTGCCATTGTAGTAAAACTCGAAAGCGCCGTCTCCATCTTCTCCTGCATCTCTCTCGTCGGCGCTTCCCTGGAGAACGATGACCGGGTTAAACGAGGGGCGGCGACCGGATCTCCATCTTCTAATCACATATCTACGGTAGCGACGGAGAAAAAAACGTTAATCTTTTCGACAATGAAACCGTCGTTGCAGCGAAGAGATCTGAATTGGATCTGAGATTGAGAGAAATTTGGGAGATCTCAGATCTGAGAGAAAATGGCAAAAGAAGAAGACGACAGAGAAAGAAGAGATGCCGAAGAAAAGAGGGACGGCGAAGAAAGAAGACGACGGAGAAAGAGAAGAGAAAGAAGATGGAGGATGGATGCGATTTTTGCAGAGAGAAAAAAAAGAAAGAAGATGTCTGCGATTTTTGCAGAGAAGGAGGTGTTTGATTAGAAGATTATGTTAAAATCTGGATTGGATCCGAGTGGATCATGAATCGGGTGGATATTAAGTGGTTGGATCTGTAATTTTATTAGTTCTGCCTGGTTTTACAGTAATCTACTTATTTTTGGATTTAATAATAAATGGAAAAAATAATCTCGTTATAACGAGAGTCTTTCGGAGATTCTTTGAACTAAAAGGAGTATTTCAGACAATCATCCCCTCTACTCTCCATTGATGGTAGAAGTAAGAGTTTTAGGATGAGCTCCAGAGTGTCGGAAGATAGGATTCACGAAGTTCATATTTTTATCGGATTTCAAAGATTTTATCTCTGCGATATAAGAAACTCTGCACTGGCCAAATATCTCAGATACTTTCGAGGAAATCACTTTGTTTTGAAGCACGTTTGAATCAAGTCGAGGAGATCTCCTACTTTTTACGACGTGATAATGCTCTTGGTAAATCGGTTATTATTATTTTTTAAATCTTTATGATTTTACAATTGATGTGTGTGAATTCAATTTACTATAATATGGACGTACTGAAATTGTAAAGGGAAATAGATAAATAAATCGATAATGCATTAATACTGATACAAAAATTAGGAAGAAGAACAGATTTACAAAGGCAAGATATGATCTTTATCCTTAATTCTTAAAACTCTCCGTAGTGTGACGGTTGTGTGGCGTTCCGAATCCCAGGATACAACTGCAATCAATTCTGTTTTACACCGCTCAAGAACATAATCTAACGAAAGCTATTTCTGTGTTGTACTCTCAGACACAAAAATATAAAAATAAAAGAAATTGCGTGAGATTTGTGTTGTTGATATTTGATCATCATGTTGATGATGATTCGTATCATTTTATGAAGAGAGGAGGAAGGCTTTATTCTATAGCCATAAACCCAACGTTCTAAAACCAAGAGGGGTTACTAGTGGAGTAATTGATTTCATCTTTAAAGACGAGATTGAGTTCTAGTCAACCAAAATTGTTTTTGACGTTATGTACTTCATTCAACAATTGAATGTATTTCACGTTATAAACAATAATCAATTAAAGGAGATATTATAGATTTTGATTAAATCTATAAATCAAAACAATTTAGTTCAAAATACTAATCTTTTGATCTATTGGTCAATTAGCCAAATTTCAAAGTCCAAATCCGAAGTCCGGCCCGATATCTCTATTTTTCTAATACACCAAAGTGTATCCAAGGTTTTGAACCTTGTTATGAGTTCTCCAATTTATATATGTAAGAATTTTATATCCAAAATTCCAATGTGGGATATTTGCTAGTTTTAACACTTAGCCAAATTTTGAAGTTTTACAAGCTTTCAAGTCATCCACTTTGGACCTCCACTTCTTATTCAAATCAACTTCGATTTTGACAAATGAATACACTACGTTATATTGTTTACAGCGACGATTCTATCGTGCCTAAAATCTGGTCATTCCGATGAACGTCTCCATCGGAAAACTCACTACAAAATGGTCGTAAACCATTTTGTCAAAAACGAGTTCCAACAATCCCCCACATGAATAGAAATGACTCTAGACACATGACTCGAGAAAACGGACTTTTGAGAGTACAAGCGAAAAATCACTGTATATGAGTTGGTAGTTTTTTCAGCTTTGAACCAGTCATTGTTTATATCTGTTGGATTTACTCGACCAGGAGGTGAACATGATGTCTTGAACCACCCGGGTTTTGATGTAAACCGAGACAACAACTCTAACACATCTTCATTCTCTCACAGAACTAGGTTCTCTATTGTGTTCATTGTGGCCTTGAATATGTCTGGTTATCATGAGTAAATTTACAGAATATAGCCTTTCATTCATTCTCCTAGAAACGGCCTCATTTCACACTCACTAGGTGATATTTCAATAGACTTTGTTTTATAAAGTATCATGTAATACTCCACAAACATATCAAAGCTATGGTGAATATCATTAAAAGCAACGCTTATCCTTTTTATACAGGAAGCACTATATATCATCTTAGAAACTGGGTAGAGACTAGAGTCTCATAGTGCTTTTAGCAAAATCAGTTTAACTTAGTTTTCCCCTTGAACCTATTTCCTGGGATCTCCAGTCATGTAGGTAGGGTTTCCATCAAACATCCGCGTAAGTCATAAGCTTTAAACCCAATCCTTTTGATGATTTTACAATTTGATCTCGTGACACACCTTTAATAAATGGATCCTAGGTTGTCGGATGAGATATAATCTGTTGAGATTACTCAATTTGTGATCAATTTTCTAATTGTTTGACGTCATTTTTTTTAAAGACATGACTACCCATTATAGATAAAACTTAGTGTTGGGCTATAGTCGTAATGCTCACACTAGTTTTTTCCACATCATGATATCTTTTACCAACTTTTGAAACTACTAAGCTTCCTTAGATTTATCTCAAGTTATGAATTTAGGTTCCATGATTAATCTGTTCCGCATAGTTAATTTGGAAGATTCCATGATGTTGTTGCACCGCAATGTGTAAAGACATATTAGTTCTTTCCAAAACTATTGGTTCTTTACCATAATGCAACCAATAACTTTTAGTATATTTCATGTAGCTCAATACTTTAGTTATTACTTTCCAGTGTTTACAACCTGGATTACGTGTGTAGCAACTTAGTACATAGACTACGTCCGCCGAGCACACTTGAGTAGATCTTGAACAATATTAGTTTGTTTGCCCATGTCTTTATGTATTCAAATAATGTGATTTACATACAAACTTAGCAAAATGTATCCGTTAGGAGTACTTTTGATGTATATAAACTTATCACATTTATTGACGTGAAAACTATTTGACAATGTCAAATATTTCAGGCTATTGTTTCAGAGTTTTTGTATGCCCAAACAGAGACTTCAAACAAGTCTATAGACTTTGTGTATTTTTGACTAAGCCACCTTAGGACTTTAGGCCTTAGTGACAAATCGATTATCGCTCATATATGGTTTTTCATAATGGAGTCGATCTCACTAATGAAGTTTTCCTTCCACAAAAGATTGTCTAATGTAGACATGGCTTTTAGTGAAAGTTTACGGTGCATTCTCGCGGAAAAAGACCATTACAAATCTTTACCAAAAGATTTACATATTCTTCTGCACCATCTCACAATATGACAAAAGTACTCTGCTCAATTATAGAGGTGATAAAATCTTTTTATGCACGAGTTGGTTTTGGATTTTGTTTATCCTTATACCGAAATACGTGTTCAAAGAAATATACATTCTTTGATTTCATTATTGTATTTACATGGATATCCGGTACATCTGATTATAATTCAGAAACCGATAAGCACTTATTTGATGTGCATATTCGATAAAATACAATTTGCCATTTTTGGTCCGATTGCGACCTTTTTAGGAGGTGGTACTGCGACTTTTGCCAGGCACCCCCCACACTTTCAGGTATTTGTACGAATGTACTTTACCTTTTCAAAAATTCATATAGCATTTGGCCAATGACTTTATGTGGTAAGCAATGCTTTCCCTCCCACATTTCTTGAGATAACTCAAAATCATGGATATGTGCATTCATCATCTCTTTAAGAGTTCAGAATTTTTGTTCCACAGCTCCATTAGTTTCAAGTGAATAGGGAGCAGTTTTATCGATGAATAATGCCATTTTTCTCTAAGTAACGCATTTCATTGTCATCAAACTCGCCTCCTTTATCATTTATAACTATTTTCATAGTTTTCTCAAGTTAGTTTTGAATTTCCATCTTGTATGCTTTGAACTTTTTCAAAGGCATATTCTTGCTTCTTAGCAAGTACAAATACATATTAAAATAGATATTGATGGTGGTAGCAGCGTAATGCGACCATTCCATTCGATTGTTTCCAACCTGGTTGACTTCTGAAACTACACTACACATGTTTGTTTTAGTCAGATTGGTTTGGAATTTTTCCATTGTCTCTGCATGGTCAATCATGGTATGACATTCATTAGCATTGCTATGACATGCATAAGCTTTTTGACCACCTATAATGCCACAATTGGGACATTTTTTCCATTGAACTTCTTTTAAGCATTATGCTTTATGAAGCTAGTGGAGGCTTTAATAGAAACCTTAGGTTTCTATTTGTTCTTGTGTTCACATATGTAAACATCATATGCTTTGCAGTTTGTAGACTCAATCTGTTGCCTGATAATCAAGTCTGCAAGGCTTTCAGCCTTTCGTTTATGCGAGAGATAATTCTTGAAATATTTCCAAGCTAGTGAAAAATTTTCAATTAAACAACAAACCTAGTATGTCAAAGTAACTGACATCCATGCGGTCATTGTCTCATTCATCAGCAATCACAGCTTTTTGATTTTTATATGATGAACTTAGAGCCCACCAATTTAAAGTCCGGAAATTTTGTCATTGCGAATTTCTTAGAACGTGTGTTCTTAGACTTGTACTTCTTATCAAGGAAACTCAAAATTTCTTAGAAGTATTCAACTCACTGTAGATTTATACAATAGTTTTCCAGGCGGCATTTATCCAACTTTGCATAGAACATTCTCAATGGTACAAGATTCAACACTGACTAGAGTTATAATGTTACTATTCTCAAGAGAAAGCATATGATGTCCTCTTTGAATTACTTCTCTAGTTTCAGCATGGTCAGAAAAATAAACATCGTATCCTGCCATGTAATGAATCGAGTTTCATCGAATTTGTCTAGTATTAGTCCTATGTTTACAACATTAGGCACTAACATGACAATCTGATAAAAACCAGAATTTGGCACTGTCACATGTGGAAGACCACTACCAAATTGAATTTGGCGCGTCGACTCACTAGACTTGTAACCATAACACCTCCACCGCTATCGGTGTAAATAGGATCTAACATTCCGATAAACATCAGAGATGTAGTCCGTATAACACACAAGGTCATAAGTGGTAGACCATTCTCAATTTGAGTTGTCCACTCACCATACTCGTTGTCATCTTTGTTATACCACTTTTAGAGACCGGAATATCATGTCCAATTAAGCTGCTAACTTGTTTATAGTTGCACTTAACATCAAATTAGTTTCAAAAGAATCAAGATCTAATTAGTACATAAAATTAGAAGTTCCATCTAATATTTATGAAGCAATTTAACAAATATGAATAAATTGCAAAAAATAAATAAATTAAAATTTCTAGAATTATTAAATTCAAAAATTAATTATTTAATTAAACTAAATGCAGAGACAAAAAGTACAATTAAAATAAATTGCATATATAAGGATTTAAAATATTCAAATTAAATCACCAACTCAAAACGTATGCAATTATTGCATTCAACTAAAGTAGGAGAGTTGAATAAACTAAACCATGGAACAAAGAATCGGTTGAACCAAACCGGATTTTGTTTATCCTTTTGGCGAGGACATGAACAGATCCACGACGTCTGAAAAATTATTGCGATCAAATGAAATGATTTAGCAAATTTCAGAGCCATTCATTGCCACCTGAAAGCTATAAACAAATCTGGAAAATAATATTAATAAATTGCAGAAAAAAGGAAAAAAATAATCGAAATAATTCAGTAATTAAGGTTTCAGAATTTGTCAACATTTATCCGAGAATAATCAGATCGGACATGATCGATTATGAGTCACACAAAATTTTCCAATTCCTTTTTTCATGACAAAACACTTCACAACAAAATCAGTTTTCGTTAATGCAATAATGCATAAATGAAAATTGTTCAGAACTAAGATTGTATGAATTCAATTTACTACAATATGGACACACTGATATTGTAAAGGGAAATAGATAAATAAATCGATAATGCAATAATACTGATACAAGAATTAGGAAGAAGAACAGATTTGCAGAGGCAATATAATCTTTATCCTTAATTCTGAAAATACCCCGTAGTGTGACGTTGTGTGGCATTCCGAATCTCAGGATACAACTGCAATCAATTCTGTTTTGCATCACTCAAGAACAGAATCTAACGAATGTTATTTCTGTGTTGTATTCTCAGAAAAAAAAAAAAAAAAAGAAATTGTGTGAGATTCATGTTGTTGATCTTTGATCATCATGTTGACGATGATTCGTATCAGCTTATGAAGAGAGGAGGAAGGCTTTATTCTATAGCCATAAACCCAATGTTCGAAAACCAAGAGGGGTTACTAGTAGAGTAATTGATTTCATCTTTAAAGACGTGGTTGAGTTCTAGTCAACCAATATTGTTTTTGATGTTATGTACTTCATTCAAAAGAATTTAGTCAAAAATACTAATCTTTTGATCCATTGGTTAATTAGCCAAATTCTAAAGTCCAAACTCGAAGTCTGGTCCGGTATCTCTTTTTTCTAATATACCAAAGTGTATCCAAGGTTTTGAACCTTGTTATTAGTTCTCCACTTTATATACTTAAAGGATTTTATATCCAAAATTCCAATGTGGGATATTTGATAGTTTTAATACTTAGCCAAATTTTGAAGCTTTACAACCTTTCAAGTCATCCACTATGGACCTCCATTTCTTATTCAAATCAATTTCGATTTTGACAAGTGAATACACTAGGTTATAGTGTTTACGGCGATAATTCTATCGTGCCTAAAATCCGGTCATTCCGATGAACGTCTCCGCTGAAACATTTATTGGAAAATAGTCGTAAACCATTTTGTCAAAAACGAGTTCCAACATGACGATGTAATTTCCTCTTGCTTAAGACCTCTTGTTGGGGAAAACGGTTAATTTCGACCCCTATTTTTTCCGTCGTGCACTTTCATACCCGATCTTTTTATTGCGGCTTATTTAAACCTGAAATCAAATATAATTCAAATTTCATACTTGAACTAACATCTTTTGTGCCGAAATATATATTGACCCAGACCCCATTAGTCAACGTTAACGGAATGATGGCTAGGATGACACGTGGTTAAGTGGCTCGGTTTCGTTGGCTCAAAACGACGTCGTTTCGTTGTTTTACTTAGACGACGTCGTTTTGATTTGGAGAAAATCTAAAATCGAATCCCTAATTCGAAAAATTCCCAAATCCTTCGAGACCTTCTTCTTCTTCCCATCTGTTCTTCATACCTGAGCGAAACAGAGAGGAGAAATCGATTTATTGAAGAACAGGTTATTCCTATCTCATATTTGTAGATGATTTGTTTCTTAAATCGATTTGTCTTTGAAATTTGAGAAAAATTCCTCTGAATTTTGTTGTTGAAGCGCTCTGCTACAATGGCTGAATTTCGAAGAGGCTTCTCAAGTATGGTAGATTTGTTTCTATTGATGCAGAAAAAATGGTCTCATGTGTTTAAGTGGACCGATGAGTGTATGGTTGAAGAGCTTGAAGACTTGGTAGACAAAGTAGATAACATCGAAGGAGCTTCAATGAAGCTACAAAAGGCATTAGGAGCTTGTGAATCAGAGATCGAAATTGTGGAAATGGAGACAAGAACTTGTGAGGCTGTGGTTGAAATGGATATTCGAGATTGCAAAATAGAGCTTCGTAGTTTGAAGAACATGATTGTGTGTGTAGTTGTGATGTTTCTCTTTTACTTATTTGTGCTTTGAGTGGGTTGAAGTAATTTAGATTGGAGACAATTGTAGTTTATGTGTAAAACTTATTATGATCATGGGTTTGATGTTTCAAATTTGTAGACACATTTTTCTTGTCATATATTGTTATGATCATGAATTATGTTTCAGATAATAAGCTTTAAGGTAAACACAGTAACTTGTCCTAAACCATGTTTAAATTAGTTTAAACAAAATATTGTTCTGAACCATGTTTGAGCACAACAACATAATCAAACTTGAACTAAAACGAATCAAAACTTGTTCTAAACCATAAAGGAAACAAAGCTTGTTCTAAAACTGAATAAAAGCTTGTACTAAAACCGTTGAAAAGCTTGTCCTAGACCTTCCTAAACCTACACCAAGCTTGTCCTCCATATGCTCCATCATCCATGCTTCCAAAAACTGTCCAAAGTAACACCACCATCATCTACTCATCTACACCTTCATCCCTCTGTAGACACAAAAGTCATACACTCAAAATCAGACAAAAAACACATAATCAGAAACACAAGATAAACAAAACCAGACCTGATAGTTGGCTTTGACTCATTGGTTGGCTTTGACTCATTGGTTGACTTGGTTCACCATCATATCCATCTTCTATTCCACCATCTTGTCTTTTTTTTAGATTTTTTCTTTGGCCTATTAACTTGCACTCCAGCCCGTGTGCACTTCAGAGCATTGTGTCCAGCAACTCCACAGTTTCCACAATGTATAACTCTTCCAGCCCTTGTAAGCTTCTTTTTTTTTGTTGGAGACTCATGCTTCCCTTTCTTCCTCTTTGGCTTTGGCTTTCTCCCTTTTTTGTTTTCTATTTCTTCAACTAAGCTTGGTGGTGGCTTTATAACAGAACCGTCTTCTTCCCAAAAGAAATAAGTGTTAACTGGCCTAATAGAATCTCTGTAAATCTGTTCCCATCGAGAAGTCAGGTACCAGTTAGAAATATAGTCATCTGAATTAAGCTTCTTCTCTGCAATGACTCTTAATGCATGACGGCAAGGGATACCACTCATTTCCCATCTACGACATACGCAAGTCCTTTGGGACATATTCACACTGTAACCTTTACCAGACTCAAGCACTTCAAACCTACCATCTGCTCCTGGAATCATCTTGCAATACTTCAACTTCTTTTGTTCAGCAGCTATGATCTTACCTGCTATTATACTGAACCTGCCACTGTGCTTCACTGCCTTGGTATACCTCAGAGCAATACGGTTCATGGTTCCCCTCCGTATGGTCTCCAACATCTCCACCATTGGCATGTATCTTGAAGGATCAATTGCATTGTTGTATGACTCTGAAATGTTGTTGTGAACATCTATACAGGAAGATGTTGGTGTGAAGAAGGCGAGACTGCAATTCCTTGGATTCTTCTGCATCATAGCCTCGTAGACACGCAAGTCATAACTCTTTACCAATTCTAAATTAGCAGCATACTCTTGTTCTGTGCAACTCTCAGCCACTCTCCAAAAAAGTCCCTTCATATCACTTTGATTAGGAAATTGCTTCTTTAAATTCCCATATATATGTCGGGCACACATCCTATGTTCCACCCTAGGTAACTCACTCTCCACCGCATTCAACAATCCCTGAAAATGAAAATAGTAATGTAAAGTTTATAGAAAGTATATGAAAACAGTAATGTAAAGGTAAAACAAACAGTTGATATTACCTTTTGTCTGTCAGATATTATGGTGATACCATGACCATCTTGTAGATTCAAATCTGCCTTTAGCTTATTTAGGAACCACGCCCAGTTAGGTTCATTCTCCACATCAACAATAGCCCAAGCAATGGGATACATTCCATTATTTGCGTCTCTGCCCACAGCTGCCAATAACTGACCTTTAATGGTGCTTTTCATGAAACATCCATCTATGCCAAATATAGGCCGACACCAGAGCTTCCATGTTCTCTTCAACACTTCAAAGCAAACGTAAAACCTCTTAAAGATTTCTGATCCATCGTCATCAAAGAATGTGTCTACCTCCACAGTAGAACCAGGGTTAGACCTTGCAAAACAATTGGAAAACAATTAGTTTCAGAGGATTAAACCAGTTTGAAAGACTAAAAATCAAACACTTACCTAAGCAGCTCTGTTTGATAGTTCCTAAACCTTGAAAACTGAAGATCTTGCTCAGCTTTGATGATATCCAACGCCTTTTTCTTTGCCTTCCTACACTGGTCATTTGTTACTATCAAATTGTACCTCTGCTGGATTTGAGCTTGCATAGTTTTTGGTCTGAAATCTGGATCACTCCTAATATCATCCATAAACATCTTTGCAATCACACCAGCTTTTATTATCTTGCTATATCCATCTGGTGTGCAACTGTGTTCATCCTCAAATGTCTTGACCATCCACTTTCCAACAGCCTGTTCATAGGAGCAATATATCCTCCATGGACAGCCATCTCCTATAGCACAGATAGCCGAACTCTTTTCTTTTCCCTATTTAGACATCCTAATATTCCAGCCTTCTTTTAAAACATAATCTACCAATGCCTCTTTAAACTCTTCTAAGGTATCAAACACCTGACTAAGCTTCAGCTCACCACTGCCTCGTTTGCATCTAACATAGGAAACAACCTCTTCTTCACCATCAGAATTTGGAGGTGTGTTATGGTAGTCAAAACTCTCTTCTTCATCACCAAAAGCAGCCGCATTTTGTTCCACTCTCAATTCTTCTGCACAAGGCTCATTACATTGCACATCATCACCTGGATGCTCTTTTGTGTTTACGACAAACACATCTACATACCCTGTCCACCGAGAAGCTTCACACATCTTCGTAAAGTCCAAATCACCATTACACAAACTCTTCCTATCCTTACCGTCTTCAAATGGCATCTTGTACCAAACCTTATGGTCATACAAACCCCCACTCAACTCAGTAGACAACATCGTAAACAAGTCTTCCGGTTTACATTCCATTGTTAAAACCTCACCACTAATATAAGCAATCTCTCCGGCATGATCCTTCACCCAATTCCCACCATGGTACACACTGAAGGTTACATCACCCATATAGCTGTAATCGGCACAAAAAACACATTAGAAACATGTAATTATCTCTCACAGACATTTCATCGAACACTTGGCGCACTAATTTAGAATTTGTTCTCTACTCATGAAAAATTTAACACATTAGAACCGATATACCTACATATATACACATGTGTATGAACTCTAAGATTCATATAAGAAACAAAAAGAAAAACACTTGATAATGTTCGGTTTCGAAAACAAAAATTACCTCATCTTTTTGGCTGTGAAGGACCCCAATATGAAACTATTAATTCGTTTTGTCAGTGCTGTCGTCTCCAATTGCTCCTCTCTATCCTTGATTCATCGATTTCTCCTCTCTGTTTCGCTCAGGTATGAAGAACAGATAGGAAGAAGAAGAAGGTCTCGAAGGATTTGGGAATTTTTCGAATTAGGGATTCGATTTTAGGTTTTCCCCAAATCAAAACAACGTCGTCTAAGTAAAACAACGAAACGACGTCGTTTTGAGCCAATGAAACCGAGCCACTTAACCACGTGTCATCCTAGTCATCATTCCGTTAACGTTGACTAACGGGGTCTGGGTCAATGTATATTTCGGCACAAAAGATGTTAGTTCAGGTATGAAATTTGAATTATATTTGAGTTCAGATTTAAATAAGCCACAATAAAAAGATCAAGTATGAAAGTGCACGACGGAAAAAATAGGGGTCGAAATTGACCGTTTTCCCCCTCTTGTTGAGGCTCAAATGCCAAACTCTTGTATCTGAAGTCATGAATGAATCAGTTTATTGAGGAAAAAAAAGAAAGAATGAAATTGTAAAATCAATTTAGAGACCCAAAACAAGGGGGTTGGTTTGGGCATCCTTCCACCTATCCCACCTACTACCAAGTGCACATCAAGTAGCAGACAAATTGCGTCCACTATTTTCTTGTTTTCCTCTTCCGCAAGTCAGAGCTTCCTCCGAGATCTGGCGACGAAATGGCTTTGCAAATGCAGAGCTCCCCGGCGTTCACAAACTCCGCGCCATTGACCGCCGGTGCGCGCAGCCGGCTCTCCCCCCTCGGAACCGTCGCGGTTGGCCGGGAAATGTTAACGGCGTGGCGGGGCGTCAGATGCAGCGCCAGTGGAGTCGGAGGCGACGGCGGGAAGAAAAAGGCTGTTCCCAATTCCAACTATGTCGTGCCTATGGACAAGTTCTCGTCCTCCTCTTCCATCACTCGGCCTCTGATCGAGATACTTCGCGACCTCAATAAGAAGATCCCTGACAACATCGTCAAGAGCCACGATCCTCGCTCCACTGCTGCTTCTTCTGGCTTCATCCCCTGGTACTCTTTTGGGATCCCTTCTTAGGCGTTGTTGCTTTTCGATCTGACTTGCTTTCCGACTAATTCGTAGGTTCCATGCAAATCGGATGCTCAGCTTCTACGCTCCCGGTTCGTACATAAGATTGCATTCTCTGTCTGTTTTCTGAAAATCATCATTACAGAGACTAATTTGAAACCCATTCCTCTTTTACTCTCTACAGGTTGGTGTGGGGAAGTTCGAGATGTCATTTTCTCTGAGAATGGTAATGTCACCGTTGTTTATCGTCTCACCATTCGTGGCTCTGATGGCGAGGTAAGCTCCTCAAGATTTCACTGCCCTTATTGATCCTCAATTTCTTACTTTAAGAGTTTATCAACCATTAAGGAAAATATCTAAGCTCATGTCTTGATGTGTCTGTTTTGTGCAAAATCAAACCTTGCTTCTCTCTTTCTAGAGGATAAATCCTAATGCTAGGTTTCAAGAGTGTATCAACACGATTAAGGAATATCTTAGAATATCTTAGAAAATTTGATGGAAATGCTTCTTTCTTATCTCATTTCATATTTTTGTTGGGATTTGAGAGTCTTGTATGGATATTTTGATACTTCTATTGCCGGACAATGGCAAACGCCCTAGTGAAACACTCTTTCACTGATCAGAGGATTCTGAACATCACGAATATTTCTGTATTTAAAAGAGACCAGAAACCGAAAATAATGTGACCCATGGCAATCCCATTTGTTCTGACTTTAATGATATAAGGCTATGGTTTTGTGAGCGAGTTGAATGCGTTGGTGAAGTTGGAAAATAATATTAGTCAAACAACTTTTGTACGTAACGTTGATTGCATGACTAAGTTTTACTCCTCTTTTTTCTCGTATCCATTATTCAGCAGTTGAATTTCATGTAATGCAGGCACATCGCGAATCGACTGGGACAGTAACGACGACTGATGATCACATTGAGGATCCAGTTGCTGCAGCTGAGGAAATAGCATTCTGCAGAGCATGTGCTCGATTTGGTCTTGGCTTGTATCTGTATCACGAACAGTAGGCCAATAATTTCAAGCGTGCTTACCTTTTTTTTGTTGATGCATCCATCAACTCGTTGGGAGACCCTTGTGTGATGTAGAGTACCAAAATATGCACTGTTGGCCACAAACAAGTTAAAACAATATAAGCAATTCATAACTCTGTCCGTGACTGGAGTTTTTATGTATAACCACACTCTTCCTGTTCATTCGTTAGGTCCTGTGTTATATATTATTTTTATGTTTTGTGTACATTAGTGACATTATGGTCTCAGAAGTTTTGGACCCATATTTGAAGCCATCCAAGAAGTAACAGCATCGACGAGCAGGGCAAGATCTTTGGACATTTCAGCACGAAGGATCTTTGAGTCCTTTCCCAGCGAACCTCCAACCTCTTTAGCCATAGATTCCCACGGAGTCCCAACAGCAATATTTGCCAAAAACTCACTTCCTCGATTCACTGCTTCTGCCATTGCTGGTGGAACATCCGGAAGAGACTGTTCAGACAACAATACAAATTGCTGTCAACATTATCAACTCAACAGAGCAAAACAGAAAGATTTCTATATTGATTCTAACTAGGGGTGTTCAATTTGAATTTTCCGATTTTTTTTGTTTTCAGTTTTACAAAAATGTAACTAATGTGAAACCAAATCTACTATGGACCGCTTTGTGCGGTTTTGATTTCGGTAATCTATCTTAATTTTCAAGTTTTAGTTGGGGATTTCCCTTTTGAGGGGCAGTTCGGATTAAGTTTGTGTTTCAGATTTTGAAAAATAAAAACCACATGAACCAAATTAAGACATATTTCAATTTTCAGTTCGGATCGGCATGGTTTGGTTTATTGAGATTGAACACTCCTAATTCTAACCCACTTCATGTTCATGGTGATGGCTCAAATCTCTGTTGCAAAATAATTTGCATTAAACAGAACTCGGTACCTGTTGCAGAGGGAGACCATGATCCCCTGGCAGTGTACGGATAGACATGTCTAGCTTTGAGCTTATGGATGATTCCACGCCAAGCACCTGAGCTAGGATTGATGTTTCATCTATTGAATCATCCTCAAACTTAATCAACAGATTCCTAGAGATTCCATAGTAAGATCTTATCTGAACATTATTAGCAAGAATCTCGATTAGTGTGATAGATGGGTTATAATCTCAAAATGTTTTGGAAAGGCTCCATGATGAAACATAAATCCAATAACATGCTGGGTTTCACCTACAAGGCGTCTTGTTTCTTCTGGTTTTGGAATAAAATCTTCTCTTCCCTTTACCAAGTCCATGTACAAGGGAGGGAGCTGTTCCACTAATGGTAGAATTTGCTTCATGATGGGAGGGCTAAGCGTTTCTAATTGCTTTCGGGTCATCTCTGCCTGCAAGTAGTTTATTTTTGTCAGTTATTTGAGAACACCATCAACAAAGAATTAAAGAGGATGGACAAGGTAAAAAGCGTAACTACTTGATGTGTCAAATATCAAAAGTAGCATTTACTGCAATTTTTAAACAAAAGGAGAGACCAAAATCGGTGAGGAGTTCATGCTTTCATGACAGAACTTCTTGGGTTAGCAAACGAACTAATTATCATCAAAAAAGATAATAAGTTAGACTATCACTTGGGAAGATCTGCACATCATAAAAAGCAACGCAAAGGAATCAGAACCTCACCCCAAGGCGGACTGTCGGGGATGTTGCTACCTGTGATAACAGTGGTCCAAGGCTTTGAGCCATCGGGACGAGAACTGGGGAGAACAAAGGAATAGCTAAGCTCGCTTCCTGTAAAATTAAGGGTTCCGAGGAGATATCACCTATACAGGTTTTTCTGACTAAATAGCCGGATACACAATATTCTCCCAGGAAAATAAGTATCACTTTGGTAAGAGAGATAAACCCATTTACCTTGTTGTTGAATGCCATAAATACATTCCCACTTCGCTGAATGGCATACCTTGATCCTGAAGGACCAGCGAACCAACTCAATAAAAAAAAAAAAGCTGACTCAGTTTTATACTTCACAACCAATTAAACCTAGTTACCAATCAGAAGGTGAATGACGGATCCCAGTGAATGACCGATCCCAAAAGATGGAAGATCCTGCACCTGTTTAGAGAAAACACAGCTATTCAATCCTTATGCTCCTGTTTCCGAACACCAATAATTTTTTCTTGGAGCAGAGGACAAAGAAAGATATTTCTTGTTTCTCTAGGATCACTAAAAGATGCTCACTGTTTCTTGTAGAGATCGGCAGCATCTATCAAACTTAAATTGTACTTCATCTGCAATCAGGAAGTGGTCAAAACCACTAGCATAGGGTGTCGCGATAACCAAAACATCACTGCACGAGAGACTGGGTTAATTGTTTATGCAGAAAACAGCACAACCTGATCATAAATTCATGAAACAACCGACGGTTGGAAAAGCCAGATTCTTCTCTATACTTGATATGAGTCTCACTTTATTGTTTGCTCTTTTAACTTATGAACTTGTTTTTAGAAGAGTATCCAGATACATAGCTAACATAAGTGATCAAAGAAAGGAAAAATACTACCCCATAAGATGAATAAAGCATCCTTTCACATACTTACTTCTCTGCTAATCTCTCAAGAAACAATCGATAGGTAAGCTGGGGTGCTGCACCAACAAATATGCCACCAATGAAATGAACAACCATCTTTGGTTTCGAGTTTCTCGGTTTGAGCACCCATGCTCCCTAGCAGTAGAGTGAGAATTGTTGAGAGCAATTTCCAAAACCAAATTATTCTGAAGAATCACACAGTTTATCCTGTCAAGGATTTAGAGTTACACAAAACACACCTCGACTTCTGACCAGTCAGAGGATCCAGCGGAACTACTTTGAGATTGTTTGACAGTCTCTGTTAGTAACCTGAGAATCGTATTGATTTGCCACAGTGAGCTCAAAGGTGAAGCTAGTATGCAGAGCAGGTAAACGGCAGTGGCTTACCTCTCGATCTCACCGTAGACCTGAATTCCGGAAGATTGAGGCCGATCCCTCTCCTTCTCCTCGTAGCTACAGGAGAAACTTCGCGAGACTCGCTCTTTACCGAATCTGAACACCGGTGAGAGAGACCGGCGACTGCAAGAAAAGCTACAGAATCGCCGGCGGGGAGAAAAAGACGGAGACGTCAAGAGGCCACAGGTAGCCATAGGAGGAGGATGATGGGAACGCTGTGTTGTGTTGTGGCTAATTGGCTATTTCCTCTGATTTTGAAATCCCAGTCGTGTACGCTTCCGTCTTCTGGTTTCTATCACTGTCACAGCATCTTGTTCGCAGCTAGCGCAAACATTGTGATCATCCAATTAAAATTAAAATATTATTATTTTCTTTTCTTCCAAACATACCATTATTAATTATTTTTTTTCAAAAATATAATTAATTTTTTTTAAATACCACAAAACTAAAAATAATTTTTAAAAATTTATAATTTAAATTTTTAGGGTTGAGTTTAGTATTTTGGGTTTAAAATTTAGTTTAGGATTTATGGTTTAGTTTTAATAGGTTAAAATTTAGTTTTAATTTTGTGCTATTTTAGAAATAAAAACTTAAAAGCGTGCTATTCTTTAGAATGGTTCTTTTTGATTTTTACGACAAATAAAAATATTGTTAGAGTAATAACTATAGGGTTTGTTGCATAGGGATTTATAATTTAACTAGATTTAAGATCCGTATATATGCTGATCCGTGAAAAAAAATCAAAAAATGAAAAAGTGAAAAACAGAATCAGATAACTCCGTAAAAGTAAATAAAATAATATTGATAACGACAACGCAAATTCACGTATAGAAAAATATTATTAACATATCTGATCGACAAGCTGCCACAAGTAAACTTATCAAATTTTATATAATAAGACTAGACATTTTTCTACTAACTTATTGCATAGATAGACATTTTTTAACATTAATATTTTTCACATAGGTTAATGATTTTTTTAACATTCAACTAAATTTATCCATATAATATAAATTTAAATTTTACATAATATATGAATTGAGAAAAATAACTTTTGCCTTGACGTGTGATTTACAAAACTACCATTCATCACCAAAACATCTCTAAGATATGTTTAGAAAATAAGGTTTTTTCAAATTACGAGCATTGCCACTACATATTTATTGTCTATAATCTTTTACATATGTAGATTCGGCACCTTTATAATTGTATCAAAAGAAATTTTCATTGTATCACTATCACATGAAAACCCATTTTCTTATTTCGTTATTACTTTATATTATTCAGCACATCAAAATATAAATGACACGTTCTAATATTTAACCGGACTCTTTATAAAATATGATTATAGTTTGTTCATCAACAAGATTTCATATGTAGACTCGACACCTTTATCAGTGTATCAAAAGAATTTTTCATTATATAATATTCACATTCAAATCCATTTTATTATTCCGTTAGTTTAAAGTTTTCATCAACTCAAATGCAAAGAGTTACATTTAAATTACATTTAAATTATCGGAGCTTTGGCATACATTTGCGAGACATCCGGACGAGACATTTAACAAACCATATAATTTTACATGCCCACCGACATTAAAATGTTGGGCACTCAAATATTTCCTCCGCTCACGGTATTTTCCACTCAGAAAATACTTGGGAGACCTTGGACTACCTCTTCTGGTGTATTCCACTTCGGAGAAGTTCATTCGAGTTTACCTATGGACAGTGGTGAATCCAAAAATATATTTTATTGGGGTCAAAATACTATATAACATTTTATCGTACGACTATAATATTAGATATATACCAAAACAATTAATTAAAAAGATAGAAAGGGTCACCAACCTCTTATATGAAATTTTAGTGGGTTCATTTCAAGCTAACAGACTAATTTCAGATATATAACAAGTGATAAACATGAATTTTCTAAATCTTACGGTGTCACTTGACCTCGTATCGTTGGTCATAGGTTCCTGCCTATAGATCATGTGGTATATTTGAAAAAGCACGTAATGACAAATTTTTCAGCGAAATTGATCAGTCAACGTTGGATAAATTAGATCTTCTCCGACGAAAATCAATTGAGTGGTTTTTAGCTAATAATCCGGAAGACAAGATAATTGATGTTTCGGGAGTTGAAAATATAAATAAACCGAGTACAACAATTTTAATAGAATTGCATGGACTACTTAGGACATTGGAAATTTTAATCAGGAAAAACCAGTTTTGTTTATTTTTGTGACAAATTCACAGGAACTAACACATATACTGTTAAATCCAGAAAATTGGCCCGACTTCACTTCGGAACAGAGCTAATTGGCGAGACTATGTAAATCTTTCTTGGAGTTTGTTCTGGTTCGCAAACCAAGAAACATGAATATAAATGTTGATTTGCTAACGAGAAATGCGCGTTTGCATAAGACAATTTTTTCTTTTAGAAACTCTTATGTTTTCTATTGGTTTAACAATACATACAATGTATTCCTTTAATAGATAAATAAAATTTATTTATGAAAAAGGTATTATATTTTTAAATTGGTATTAATTATCAATAATTTTTAGATTTTATCCGCATCACAATAATATCCATTTTGAATACACATTGTCATATATTTTATTGTTATAATATTTTTGATTCCATCAAATTTCACAAACTACTTATGTTTCATTGCACGATTAAATATTAAGTCAAAAAAAATTCAAATTCATAATAAGGCATACAAATAAATCAAATTAACTACCTAATTTTTTTTTCTATTTCTGTATTGATTTTAATTTATTTTAGTTACTAACATACTTATTTTTAGGATCTTTTAGTTATGATACAATTTGGAAACCCTATGTAATCGACCCCCTATATAAGTTGCGTCATTCTCAACCACAAAAAAAAAAAACAGAGTCTGTCCGATACACAACAACGATCTGCCAGCTAAACATGAAATAAACACTTTTTCCATCCACTATTGACGAAGAAGAATGTACTTACCATATCGTGTAACCATTCTCTCGGCTCCAAAAGTAGGTTGAAGAATTGATGGGTCTTTGTATTCCCTCCAATTGGATAAATATTTGTTCTATCGAAGAAAAACAACATTCAAGTTAGACTGCAAGATAAAATAGACGATATGAGAGGTTTTGGGTACTTACTCATCAACTCTGAATACGTTCATCCTGTCCACCAGTGTTTTGTCAACATCTCCAAATAAAATTTCGTAACCAGATTTTTGGGCCATTGGTTTGCATTGTTGCTAGGTACAACATGAACTTTTGTCGATTTACTTAACCCTTCACTCCTCCTTGTTATTTGCTCATCTTTGTTGGTCTGGCGAAGATTTCTGGAGCTTTCGTATCTTTCGATTTGAGATGTATTTGGGTGGACTGTATCCACTGATGGTTTAATGATATTAACTGGCTGGGAGTTTCCTCCTCCTCTTCCTCTTCCTCTTGCTCTTCCTCTTGCTCTTCCTCTTGCTCTTCCTCTTCCTTCAATGATTTTGACTGAATCTTCCGATGGATGTACAAAATTTTCAATGTCAATCACTGAGCCATCATTACCATCTACTGCAGGAGAAGCAACTGTCTCCATACAAAAATTGGTTATCAATGCCGTAATGGGATCATCTTCACCTTTGTTTTCTTTGGCATCTGCTGCCTTTCCTTTGGCATCCTTAATGCAGACATTGATTTCATCTGCTGCAGCGACATCCTTAATGCAGACGTTAGTTTCATCTGGCATAATGTCATCATTTGCACAAATGTTTTCTTTGCAATCATCTGCCTTACAAGAGGCATCCTCAGCCTTTTCATTCCCATCTCTTTTTCACCATCAGTTGCTTCGTTGGAAACAGCTGCCTTATCACTAACCTCTTCTTTACCACCATCTGCTGCAGTGGCATCCTCTGCCTGAAGGCAGACGATGGCATCATTTTCTCCTTTTTCTTCTTTGGCATCATCTGCCTTTTCACTCCCATCTATTTTTTCAACATCTCCAACTCCACCATCATCTTGAAGATGTTCTTCTTTGGCATCCTCTGCCTTTTCACTACCATCTCTTTTTTCACCATCAATTGTTTTGTTGGAAATAGTTGCCTTATCACTAACCTCTTCTTTACCACCATCTGCTGCAGTGGCATCATCTGCCTGAAGGCAGACATTGACATCATTTTCTCATTTTTTCTTCTTTGGCATCCTCTGTCTTTTCACTCCCATCTCCATCACTCCCATCCTCTGCCTTTTCACTCCCATCTTCTTTGGCATCCTCTGCCTTTTCAGTTTTTATGCTCAATTGCATCAATCTTCTCAAGCTTCTTCCAAGTCTTCGCCCAACATATGGTCATCTTCCATCAGCTGGTCCATTTACCCATTCTACTTTGAGATATTCATTTGGTCTATGAATTCCATTTCTAACTTTTCAGTACCATTAATTGTTCCGTCCTTCTATAAGGATTGCTAGATTCACCATGAGTAAGATGGTCATCACTCGAAAAAACCTCTTGAAGAAGACATCAAATTTGATGTCTCGGTGGAAGCCGTAGACCTACTTTCAACGCTTTACGATTCTCCTCATCTATATCCATATTGATGTTGTTCTCTGACTCTGTTGCTATCTCTTTTCCTTTGTTCTTGACACCAAGAGAGGTTGCACTAGATTCTTGTCTTTTTTTCTCGGTTAGTAACTTGATTCTCATTCTGAATCCACTCATAAGGATGATAGCGGTGATGCGAGTCCGAGATGGTTCTTTGAAAATCAGAGTTACCCTTCTAGACCCATCTTCTTGCTGAAATATTTTGTCTCATGTCCTTCCCTCCTGAAGAATAATGTTCTTCACGGTGAATGGTTCCACGGTACATGTTGTTGAGAGGTTCACGTCCATAGCCTCTATTTCATGCATTTCTCTCCACATAACTTTGGGAATTTGACTCCCGTTATCGGGATATGTGCGACGATCAAGATCCAATCAATTCCATACATTACCACTGCCATTACCTTTACGAGGGTATTCATCATAAGTGGAGTTCAGACTACGACGTAGCTGATTCTTACAAAAGAGATCGTTTTGGTTCGAGACGGAGTCTCTTGAAGGGACATCTCAATGGTCTTTGTCTTGAGGTGAAAGTGGTGAGAAAACACGCTGACGAGACTTTAGAGATAATCTTAAAGCTGCTCGTGCTTCTCTCTTTGCTTTGCGTTCTTCCAGAGTCAAGTCTAGATAAGTTCCTTCTTCATGAGAAATTCGCTTGCAAGTGTAGCAGTGTCGGTACAACTTTTTAGACTTCAAGGAAACTTTGACAGTATCTCCATTATCAAATTTGACAGTCCCCATTAATGGTCACCAACACTTTCAGTCCATGAACATCAACCTTTCTAACCTCTCCTATAGCATCACCAACCCTGTGGAAAGCCTCCACTTTCCTATAGTGAAGGGGAATACCTTCCACTTTCACCCATAAAGTTAAAGTGTTAGGAAACGTTCCGATGATGTTTGGTTCCCATCTTTCCAATGCAAAGGTCCAATTGTTAAAGTGACACGGTCTTCTGCTCAACACTTTTTGGATATCATCCTCATAATCAAAATCAAATTGAAACTTCTCATTTCCCAAATATGTTCCGCAAACACGTCCTTCTACATCCCATATTTTTTTGGCGAGGTAAAAAGGCGATTAGTGCCTCCATACTTCTACTCTCCAGATTAAACATCCTACCTATGAAAGTTAGTTTATATCGAGTGAGGAGATCAGAGTAGTCAAAGGATTTGGATGATTCGTCCTCAGGCTTCCATGTCGTCTCACTGTGACGGATCGAGCGGTTCCGGTTGTGGTAATTCTATTGAGTTATGGAATTGCATAATAATATTGACATGGCTCAAGAGTCTTTATACAGAGGTAGAGATTTACAATAAAAAAGAGAAAATATACAGGAAGTAAATGGAGAGATTAGTGGTATAATGACAAATATGATTTCTATATATGATACACCCCCTCAAGATAGAGCGCTGTTGGCTAGTCCGATCTTGACAGGGAGTTGTTGAAACCGCATTCTTGGTAATGGCTTGGTGAGTGCATCGGCTAATTGATTTGCAGAAGTGCCATGAGCAACCCGTACTTGCCCATATTGAATTGGATTTCGCACAAAGTGATAGTCGAGAGCAAGATGTTTCATTCTTGAGTGAAACACGGGGTTTGCGGCAAGGTAAGTTCCTCCGATATTGTCGCAGTCGAATATTCCAAATATCTCAAATGTTTTCCCATCGGCGAGTATATGGGGAAATTTTAACTACTTATTCTCTCGTATACCTGATATGACGAATTTAGAAGAGTTCGTTCGCGCTATCCCGTGGATTATATGGTACATTTGGAAATTGAGAAATGATAACATCGACAGATCCCCAACCGACATTATCATGCTCACGTGGAAAGAAGCAACAGAGTGGCATTTAGCTAATGGGCCCCTGGAGGATACATCTATTACGCGAGAGATGAATCTCCCTCAACAAAAGCCTAATGCAATATTTATTGCTCCGTCGACGACTCATGGAAAGAAGAGGAGCCCACGAATGGGATTGGATGGGTTTTGGAACTTCATGATGGCACTACCGACTTGATTGGAATCAAAGGAATGCGTCTGACCATGTCCCTGCTACATACGGAGTTGCATGGCCTACTTTGGGCTATGTCTAGTTTGAAGATTAAGCAACCCTACTGTTCTCTGTTTGTGACAGATTCCAGGGAGCTCTCACTCATGGTGACTCGACCGGAGGAATGGCCAGGTTTTCAATCTAAGCTACAAGAATTTCAAGATCTACGGGTTTCATTTTCGGACTTCACACTTGTTCATCAACCCCGAGACCAAAATATCAAAGCAGACCTACTTGCTACGAGCGCGCGTCTACGAAAAAGAATTTTCTTTAACATTAGCACTTCTGTTCCTTATTGGTTGTTAGCCACAACAAATGTATTGGACTAACCAATGAATGAAGTGCGGTTATGACAAAAAAGGGGAAATTCCATAAACATACTCCATCTAAATTTCGATAAGCTTTTTAATACCCAAACTTTTTCGTTACCCAGTTTAATACTCTAACTAATTACCACTACAAGAAAAATGGACATTATTAGCACGCAATAAACGCTATGATACATCTTTAATAGCGTTTCCATAAACGAAGTTGAAGGGGGGAGCTATCGTAGATCACTCCTATACAATAGCATTTTTTACATGCTATTATATATGACTATACGATAGCGTTATGTTAGTGCTTTTATTTAGTTTGTTATAGCTTCTTTTTAAGCTGCAATACATTATGTAATAGCTCATTTTTCAGGCTATTATCTATGATTACGTAGCAGTTTTGCAAACGCGATAATATGAGTTGTGATGACAATTATTGATGCTATGTTTATAATAATACGAATTGAACCATGTGTTCCATAATATCTCTACACAAACCCTGATTTTTAGAAATTTCATAATCCAAAATACATAACATAAATCTCAATCCAAAATACATAACATAAGTCTCAATATTCAATCCAACTAGAAGGAGTACTTGACTAAACATCATCAATTTAACACATGATCACCTTGTTCTCTGGCCAAGCAATAGTTGTACCTATTGTATCCCCCATACACTCTATCTTAGAAGATGGCCTCCAAACTGCTGTATTTTTTTACCTTCACCACATCTATCCAAACTTTAACTGCATCAGACCCCAACCGAACAAAGTGGACAATTTCGTCAGGGTTGTTTGAAGCCCAACACCCTTCTGCAACAACCCGCCTCTTTCCATTAATATCCATTAGTCTACACTTGTGATTTTGCATTGCAACTTCACCTCCATTGTTACGCTGCCATGTTTACAAAACAAACTATTTATTCCAGTGGAGACAATAAAACCAGCAACAACTTCATAACATATACAAAACAAATTACCTGAGATCTTCGAATAGGGGACTCTGAATGTGGTTTCAGACCAGAAACTGGAGTTTTCTGAAGAGGAGACTTATCACCTGTTTTTGCAGATTTCTCAATAAGAGTCTTAGAACCGGATTTCTCAATAGGAGACTTAGAAGCTCCAGCTGCAGATTTTGGAGTTTTTGCAGCAGATTTTGCACTTGTTGCTTGATCAGTTGCTGCATAATTCAGAAGAGGAGATTGTTGACCTCTTGCATCTGTGATTTCTTCAAATACTACTCTCTTAGTAGGCCATGCTATAGAAGACAGCAAAGCGTGCTCAAGGTATGTCATTTCTGTTGTCGACCTCCATAGAAATGTACCGGGTTCATATAACACATCCACAAAGACTTTAACTGCATGGGGACCAAGAGGAACTCCACTAACCAATGTTTGTGGTTCTTGAGTCTGCCAACGATCTTCAGCTACAACTTCATCATTGATACGCCAATTCAGTAGTTTGCATTTGTTCAAGAAACTCGTGCTCTATCAAACACATGCAAAAAACAGACTCATTATGTAAACATCAATACTATTACCAGGCTGTTGAGGACCAGGAATCAGCAAAGTAAGCATTATATTTTCCTTCGTCATACATAGATCAGGAGGCAAATTATAGTTTACTAACAGAACAGGCCAACAGCTGTACTTAGTATTCCTCATGTTGAACGGATTAAATCCATCTGTGGAAAGTCCAAGCCGCACGTTCCTTTCTTCAGCAGCAAAGGAAGGATATTTGTCATTCACTTGATCCCATGTAACTGAATCTACAGGATGACGAAGTTTTCCATCATTACTCTTGTTAATATAATGCCACCTTAAGTTCTTCGCCATTTCCTCAGACCTAAACATTCTCTTGAGCCGTGGGATTACAGGAAAGTACCGTAATACTTTCTGTGGGACACCCTTCTTTACTTCACCAGTGTGCATGTTAATCTTCCATCGTGAAGCCTTGCATTTTGGACAATTTTCCAACTTCTTGTAATTCTTTCTGAAAAGACAGCAGTCATTTACACATGCATGAATCTTTTGATAACCCATATTAAAAGACTTCAGGAATTTCTTAACATCGTATAATGATGTGTGAAGCACATTGTCCTCCGGTAACATCTCTGGCAATGTCTCAAGGAGATCATTGAAGCTCTTGTCAGACCAACCATTTTGTGTCTTAAGTCTGAACAATGACACAATAGCTGATAGCTTGCTATGGTTTGTACAGCTTAGATATAATGGTGTCTCAGCATCTTCAAGCTTTGCAAGGAACTCGTCTTCTTTCCTGTCATCACCGTCTGCAATATCACCTAAGTCACCTTTACTAATAAAATCTTCATCCAAATAACCCAAAAATCTCTTCATTCCTCTGAGTTACTTTACTTTGACCATCAGCCTCTGAGTTCACTTCTCCATGATGATACTAATCGCTCCGTAGCTTGTAAGCCTCATCCATTTCAATGCAAGGACATACTATCACATCAATGTCTCCTAACTCCGCAGCCACAGCTCGTACAAAACTCCAAGCACCGCTCTCATAAGCAGGGTCAGCTCTTGAATGCAGAATTAAAGGGGAAAAATCTCTTAAAGTTTCCAATTCCCACTAAAACCTAATGTGTATAATTAAGTTTCATACCTGGAAAGATGCACCCATGCCTTGTCCAACATTATATGTTCTAACCTTAATTTAAACATGTAATAGAACAATTCAAACACACAAGCTTGTTTGACCAATCATGAATAAACTTGTTTGACCAATCATTGATGAATTATAGTGCATTTTCAGCTTGATGTGATAATAATAGAGAGCATGGTCTAAACACAAGCTTCTTTGACAAATCAGCAATTGAGCATGGTCTAAACACAAAACAGAACAACAACAACCACAATAATTAAACCACACCCACAATACAATAATTAAACAACAGCCTATCATGTCAAGTTCAGATTAAGAAAGCATAGTATGTCTAACCTGTTTCAAACCATTCATAATTAAACCACATAACAAAACAAACGACAACCACAATGATATACTAACATAATAAGATACTAATTAAACCAATCAATAATTAAACCACAAAACAAAAGAATCACAGCCACGATGATGTACTAACTGAACCAATTGTAATACTAAACATATGGATAGATGGAACTAACCTGTCATGTGATTACCGCAGAAGAAAAAGCTTCAATTCTCCAATATTGCAATCAACAACACTTGCAAAATAATAATGGAATCATAATAAGTTAAAGCAGAACTTAAGCAGTAAGAGTTTATATATTAGACAAAACAAACAAACTGAATAGACAAAACAAGCAGACTACAAATAGAGTTTTCTAGAGAATCAAATAAAGAGTAATGAGTCTAAATAGCATCGTTGATAGAGTTAAAGAAACCAAAAACCAAACTATCAAAACCAAAATTGTTCTTATTTCTAATACCCTAATCAAAAGAGCAGAGAACAAATCTATAAAATCTGAACACCCTAATCGATGGCAAAGAACAAAGACACAAACGAGAGTAGGAACGAAAGACACAAACGAGAGAGATAACATCTATGCAAATAAACTCTAAAATAGAATCTTCCTAAAGCCAAGGTCAAACGAAAGAGATGATAGAACGAAAGACACAAACGAGAGTAGGAACGACCTTCAATTCCTCTCACTCGAGACTGAGATTGAGCCATAGATGGCGACGGATGAGGAACTGGTCGCCGACGACAAGGTTCGTGTCGCTGCGGCTAGCTTCGACGGTGACGACGGCGAGAATCGTCGGTTGTCGGATGAGATTTCGTGTCGGATGAGATTTTTCTTTTAGGTCTGATGGAAAAAGGGGAATTTTGTTCGATAAGAGTGTTTGGCTCTTATGTTAATATTTTGGCGGAATAAGTGATTATTTTGGCTAAGTGTTAGCGGAATAAATGATTTTAGGTTCCCGCTTACTGAATTTCTATCTTAGCGTTTCTTTAATGCTAATATATGGTAAACAAATTCCAAATACATCTTTCATAGCACTTACGGAATTCATGCTATCCTAATGTGCTATTAATGGGACTTTTTTTTGTAGTGTACTTTGATTATTTTAATACATCAACTTTCAAAACGATACCCATTTAACATCCTCGACCTAACGGAAAAATAACGTCCGTTATCTTTTTATTTTTTAAATAATATAATATTAATATTTTAATAAAAAATAATAATAAATTTTAAAAAATCGAAAAATACCCAAAAATCGAAAAAATACCGAAAAATTCTAAAAAAAATCTAAAATTGAGAAAACATAATAATTAAATATTAGATAAAAATTAAATTATAGTTTTAAATTTTAAAAAACAAATTAAATTTGAAAAAATCCAAAATTACAAAAATTCAAAAACTTCAAAAAAATTTCAAAAAATTCTTAAATTTACAAAAAAAAAAATTGAATTTTAAGATAACAATTAAATTATATGTTAAATTTTGAATTTCAAAAATAAATTTGAAAGAAATCCCAAAATTTTCCTACAAAAATAGTGTGATATGTCGTTCATGTATTTTATTCTTAATTATTTAAGTTTATTCAACATAATTTAAACTATATTTGTTGACCAATATTTTTTAATTTTTCTAACAAAATAAATTGGTATTAAGATATATAATTTTTGAAATTTTTGTAGTTTTAAGAATTTTTTCAGTTTTTGAATTTTCGTAATTTTAGAAATTTTTGAATTTTTTCAAATTTAATTTGGTTTTTGAAATTAAAACTGAAACTATAATTTATTTGTTAACTAAAATTTGATATTATTTTAAACAAAATTTTTGACTTTTTGGAAAAAATTTCGATTTTCTAAAATTTATTATTATTTTTTGATTAAAATATTAATATTTATATTAATACAAAAATAGAAAGATAACGGATGTTATCTTTTCGTTAGGTTGAGGGTGTTAAATGGAAATCGTTTTGAAAGTTGATGTATTAAAATGATCAAAAAAATTAGTTGGAGTATTAAATTGGGTAACGAAAAAATTTGGGTATTTAAAACTTATCGGAATTTAGTTAGGATATTTTTATGGAATTTTTCCCAAAAAAAATTACCAAAAGTCAAAAATACCCCATTCATTATATTTAAAAAGTGTTGAAACCGCAAAATATCATTTTCCAGCAAAACCCGCAGAATATTATTTTTGCCAAAACCGCAAAAATACATTTTTCGACAAAAGCGGTAAATAGCATTTTCCGTCAAAACCGCAAAATAGCATTTTCCGCCAAAATCGTAAAATAGATTTTTCCGCCAAAACCACAAAATATCATTTTTCCGCCAAAACAGCAAAATTGCATTTTCCCGTCAAAAACGCAAAATAGCGTTTTCCGCCAAAACCGCAATATATAGTTTTCCCGACAAAACCGTAAAATAGAATTTTTTCGCCAAAACTGCAAAATGGTTTTTTCCCGCGAAAACTACAATTACTTTTTCCTGTCAAGACCGCAAAATTATGTTTTTCCGCCAAGTGTTTCCCGCCAAAACCAAAAAATTGCGCTTTCTCGCCATAACCAAAAAATCGTGTTTTCCTGCCAAAATAGAAAATTTCATTTTCTCGCCAAAATCGCAAAATATCGTTTTCTCGCCAAAATAGCAAAATAGCATTTTTCTGCCAAAACCGCAAATTGTGTTTTTCCACCAAACAACAAAATAGCGTTTTCCCCTCAAAACCGCAAAATATTTTTTTTTCCAAAACCGCACAATAACGTTTTTCGGCCAAAACCGGAAAATATATTTTCCGTCAAAATCTTAAAATAGCATTTTTCCGTAAAAATCACAATGTACCATTTTTCCCTCAAAACCGTAAAATGTTGTTTCCTTTCAAAACCGCAAAATAGTGTTTCCTCTCAAAATCACATTTTCCCTGAATCTGAAGCATGTTTAGGAATGTTCCAATACCGGTCACAGGCTCCCCAAGCTCATACCGATACTCCATACCGATACATACCATTTGGTCGAGATTTTCAGCCCAAAACAACCTTGTTCAAGCATTAAAACTCTCTCACTACAAGAATATAGGCGATTACCAATATAAGGATAAGTTGGTAATCCGTCGTAAATTGATCATTGCGACAAATTACCAACTAAATCAAATTCATCGTAAACTGTTCGACGTAAACAACGTTCAGCGTAAAATCGTCGTAAGTAGGCACTTTTCTTATAAATCAAATGAGCCCACCTATATTCATTGGATGAAAAGTTAAAGCAATGTGATTGAATTTTCAGAAAAGATAAATAGCTAATAGACCTAGTTCATTATTAGTAGTTTGGATTCAAAGACTGATTTATCAGTACTAAATTTTTCAGCAATCTGTTGGCAGAATTATCTTTGGTCCAAAAAAGTAGGTAAGAGTTAATTCATTGCATGGAAACTCACACTCATAACTCTAATCTAGCCATCTCTACAGAAAGGCCTTAGATGGGAGATAAGGAACATGGAAGATAAGAAAAGTGCCTACTTCTAAGAGAATGAATAGATCAGGCTGGAATCCAAATCCCTTGAGAACTGATGCCTGTGATGAGCTCCTAGGATATCCATCCAAAAGCCATCCATTTTGATTTGAATCTGTCTGCGACAAATGCTCTTTTACCATCATTACAACTATTTCATCAGGGACCAATTGTCCTTTCTCCATATATTCTTTTGCCCGTCTTCCATTTTCACTTCCAGAAGCAATTTCAACCGTCAGCAAATCTCCAGCAGAGATATGTACCAAACCATACTGCATATCCACGAAAGAAGAACTAATTCAATCTGCTTCTGTTTCAGGAGAGATTCTCGTACAGCAGAGAGCCAGTAGTGTATGTAATAATTAACCCTCAGGAAGAAAGCATGAAGTCTTCCACGGAAACAGAACCTAAAAAAGACAAGGAAAAATGACTAGCAAGTTCCACATAAACAAAAGAGAAGGAGTTTACTTACCTATTCAAGAACCTAAGCTTCCAGACTAATTTCACAATAGAAAAGGAAAACTGGAAAGATTGTGATTCATGAGATTATCATCCATTGAAATCAATATCTAAAAGCAAGCAAAAGAGGCTTACTTTCTGAGTAATCAGCTCGCATTGTGTACCTTTACCAGAAGCAGGAGCTCCTGATATCATAATTTTCAGAGGCTCCGATTCATCGGTGGACACAACCTGTTCCTTCCACGCAAGAAATAATAAATCTAAGATATCAGCTTGAAGATGCACCCGAACGCATTCAAAATTGCAGTTCACACCACGCACCCGAATACATTTACCTGAAATTCGGGAGCGACAACCGTGGAAGATCTCGAAGCACGTCGGAGCATTATGGTTGGCTCCCACCGAAGAGAGAGCACGACATCGCCGGAAAATGACAAGGACGACCGTGAAGCAGGTATGTTCAAGCCGCAGGAGAGAGATTTGGAAAGAGAACCCCGAGACCAAGAGGCACGAGGGGGGCATAGGGACACCGGCGGAGAAATAGACTTCACACAGCTTGCCATCTCTCTCTCTCTCAACGAGGCTTTGCAAGCCTGTGGTCATACTCGTGGATACAGACCAAAATCAAAAAAAGTATTCCCATTACCAGTGGAGGCCCAAACCTAAATGTGGGTAAACCCAAAAAAGTATACGGTGTGTGGGGAATGGAATATGTGTGAGAATAATAATAAAAATGTATATACACACATTAGTGGGTCTAAGCTCATCTACACTATTAATTGGGAAGCAGTTTTAGCACTTAATCTGATGAGGACATCTTGAGCAGCAATGTTGGAGAAGAAGATTCATTGCTTGTACCTGTTGGACCAGTTACAAGAGCCAAAGCTAAAAAGATGAAGGATGCACTTAATGGACAAAGAGAGCATTCAAAAATCTATTGGTGATATTATCTATCAAGTCCAACCTGCTTTGAGCCTAATACAAGTCCAAGAAGAGCCCAAAATAATCACCTTATTTGATGTTCAAGAGAAGTGACGAAAATCAGAGATGAAGAGTCATCAGCCTTATCTAGAAGTACCATCTAGAAGCTCCCTCTAGAAACTCCACTACAAGTCAATAAAATCTGCAATTAGAAGTCAGAATAATCTGCCATTAAAAGTCATTATAGGCTGCCTCAGAATTAGACTCTTAGTAAGCTTTGTTTAGATCTTTCTCTATATAAAGAGAACAAACATGTAAAGAAAGAAACAGACAACAAATACAGAAATATTCAGATAAAAAAATCAGCTTTCTAATCAGATTTCTTCTTTTGTGAGAGTGATTCTCATTTTGTTCATTGTGAACTTTTCGACCATTGGTGTGTAATATCCAAGTGATCAACCGACTTATCAAACAATTCCCATCATTGTTTGTGGCGCCATTCACTGACCAAATATTATAGAATCATTCTAAGTGAGCACTGGGTCTTGGGTTTAATATACCCCTGGTTCGTGCTTCGCGAGTTCTTCATTCTGAGGTTTCCACCGCCTTGTTTCTTTGGAGCATTTTAAGTTGAGTATTGGGTCTAAGGTTTAATATACCTTAGGTTTGTACTTCGCGAGTCCACTGAAGTCGAGGATTATCCTTTCTACCACCTTAGAGAAAAGTTTCCTTGGGTATTCCGCATCATCTGGTATCAGAGCAAATCTCTAAGAAGTGTTTATCATTCCATCTAATATGTTCATCTTCTTTGTTTCATAATCTACCCTTTCATCTTTCTTTTCTTCAATTTCCAGTTTTCAATCTTTTCTGTTTTCATTCCTGAAAATCCAGCCCAAAAAAAAAAAGTTCCATTAAAAAAAGAAAATAAAAAAAAAATACAAAGAAAAAAAAAGTCAGAAAAAAGGATCAAAGAAGTTCTGTATTGTTTTTGCATTCTAAAATTTCATATTCCAACATTTGTTTTGTTAAAAGCTTGTGTGCAATCTGTTCTTGAAAAAAAAAAAAAAATTTCCTAGACTCACTTTGTATCTACAATCTCCTTATTTTGGTCTTCGATCTATTTTGGGGAAGCATACTAAGTTGTATTGGTTAGTTCTATAAGAAATCTTTGAGAATCACTAGAGAGGAAAAAGGCAGAGTGTGTGAGGAAATCAGAAGGTAAAAGCCAAATTGAGCGAAACACTTTTTGAGCGAAACACTTGAGAGATTGTGAGGTATTTTGCTACTAACGTTTCTTTGTAGGTACAATCATGTCTAACCATGGAGAAAACAGCAACTTCAACGATGATGAGAACCAACAACCAGCCATTCCAAATCTTCAAATTCAAGCCTTGTTGGGAGAGATACGGCGGCTGATGAGGGTTGAGTTGGAAGCCGTTCACCAGAGGTTGGATCGCGTTCAGGAAGAGGCACAACAGAGGCAACCACAAAATTTGCCGATTAGGAGAGAAGGAAATCAACCTAGACAAGCAAGGGTTGAAGAAGAAGTAAATTACTACAGCCATGATGATCATTCATCAATGGGGAGCCGTAGGATACCACGACGTACTAGAGAAGCAAGGGATCAAAGTGATGACAACTTGGGAGGTATTAATTTGAAGATTCCATCATTTCATGGGAAGAATGATAATGATGCATATCTAGAGTGAGAGAAAAAGATTGAGCTCGTTTTTGATTGCTAAAACTATTCTGAGTAAAAGAAGGTACGAGTTACAGCCACTGAATTTTGTGATTATGCTATTAATTGGTGGGATCAGTTGGTGACAAGCAGGATACGAAATGGTGAGTATCCCATTGAGACATGGGCTGAGATGAAGCCTATAGTGAGGAGGCGTTTTGTGTCCAGCCATTATCACCGAGTGCTAAATCAAAAGCTGCGACTATTTAATCAAGGCAATCGAAGTGTGGAGGATTATTTCCAGGAGATGGAGATCCACATGATGAGAGAAAAAAATTGAAGAAGATAGAGAAGCTACCATGGCGAGATTTCTTAATGGCTTGAATCGTGAAATTCAAGACAGAGTAGAAATGCAACATTACGTGAAGTTAGAGGATATGTTGCATAAGGCTATTTTGATTGAGCAGCAGCTCAAGAGGAGGGGAAATTCACGTCAAACATTTGGTTCCAATTCATCCACAATGAAACCAAGCTATTCAAAGGAGGAGAAGACAGCCCCTAAACCAAAATTCGAAGCAAAGCCATCCACTGCTAGTCATGAAAACAAAGGTAAAACTGAATCTTCTAATGCACGTAACTGTGATATGCAATGCTTTAAGTGTCATGGCAGGGGCCATTATGCTAATGAATGTCCCAACCGGAGAACAATGGTACTTAGAGATGATGGTGAAACAGAAACTGAAGAAGAAGCAGATTCTGATTCTATACCATCATTAGAAGAAGATGTTGAAGAACTTCCTGCTAAAGGTGAATTATTGGTTGCAAGGAGGTCATTGAGCTGGTCCAACAACTCATCGATTCGTGGTAACGGGTACTTATTCTTGATCGTCACCTTGTTGAGCCCTTGGTAGTCGATACACAGCCTGAAGGTCATATCCTTCTTCTTTACGAATAGCATCGGTGCTCCCCATGGCGAGCTACTAGGCCTAACGAACCCCTTCTCTGTTAAGTCTTCTAACTGCTTCTTTAGCTCTGCCATTTCTGCGGGTGCTAATCGATAGGGCGCCTTGGACATGGGGTCGTCCCTGGTTCAAGCTCAATGGTGAACACATCTCCACATGTAGGCGGTGGTCCTTGCAACGCCTCAAATACGTCCGCATACTTGGTGGCGACGGGAATGGTTTCCAATGCCATTTCTGAGCCTTCTCCCACTATGGAGATCGTAGCTAGGTAGGCTTCATTCCCCCTCTCAATAAGCTCATGAGCTTGCAACATGGATATGACCGGTATCCCACGTTGTGTCCTTACTCCTTGGTACACCAACTTCTTCCCTTCCCAGGTAAAGCTGACTCATGTCCTCAAATAGTCTAGGACTGCATGGTGTCAGGTCAACCAATCCATCCCGAAAATTACCACATACCTCCGTAATCCCAACTCAATGAGGTCTCCTGATAACTTCTCTCCTCCAATGATGATCTCCACTTCCTTCTAAGTCCCTCGAGATCTTACAGCTTCGTTTATGGCGGTCTCCACCTTCCTTGAGATACCGGTGGAAGTTCCCTTGAACTTCCAACACTTTGCCAATTTCGGACTTACAAAGCTATGTGAGGCATCGGTGTCGAACAAGGTGTAAGCTTCTACCCCTCCCGCAGAAATCAATCCTACGCGGTTTCCCTAACTTTCTAAGAGACTCGACAAGAAGGACTAGACTACCACGCATTTCAGGTAAAAATTGACCTTTATTTAAACTTGAAATTTACATACCCGCGATCAGCTCGGCCTCTTCATCGTCGTCGATGACCTCCGCGACATACCATTGCTTGTCTCTTAGGCGGAGATGGTAGCACTTCCCGAGGCTGGTTCCCTCCTTGAGGTCCACCCGGTCTCGTCTGGCATTCCGAGCTACGGTGACCCGCCTTGCTACACCGGTAGCAAGTGTCCAACGCCTGGGGGAGTCCCTATGCTCATGGCCCGTCCTTGCACACTTAAAGCACACAAGACCATTTGCCGCGCATGGGCCAAGGTGGTGGAAGGCACACCTCCCACATCACGGAACTATCCCGATGGATCCTCCACCGCGACCTCCTCTGGTGTAACCTTCCCGCCCATAGCCACTTCCGGCGTTGCCTCGGTCGTACCCTCCCCCAGCGTATCCACCTCCTCCGGTATAACCACCTCTTCCACGGTTGACCGATGCCGGCTTAGTCGATTCCTGCCCTTCGCCACTTAATTTACCCGAATCGACCTTTACAGTCTTCCCATTTTCATCAATCCCAGACTCGGTAAGGACAGCCTTCTCCACCAGCTCAACTAAGTTGGCGTAGTCCCTTATCTGATAGATAGTCCGAATTTCCACATTAATTCCATTCGTGAACTTCTTGATCAGCTTCTGCTCACTCGCTTCCGCGGCTACAAACCTCAAAATACGACTAAACTCGAGCTCATACCCCTCACAAACTTATCCCCTTGCTCCAACTTCAGGAAATCTGCTTCCAAACGGTCCACAGCTTCCTAAGGAAAGTACTTCCTATTGAACTCATCTTCAAAGACAGTCCCGTGAATTACAAACCCCATGGGAGCTCCCCTAGCCACACCTTCTCACCATGCTGGGGCGACATCCCTTAGGTAGTGAACCGCTAGCTCCCTCCGGAACTCAACGGGACACCTTGCGGACTCAAAATTCCTCTCGAGGACCTTCCGCCAATTGTCTCCCACAAGAGGATCCGTACCACCATTGAAAGTTTTGGTCTCAAGCTCCCTCATTAGCCTCAAAGCATCCCAGTAACTAATACCCGGTGGCGGTCCTTGCCCCGGTATCGGCAGTGGTGGTTGTTGAACATCTCTGGTGGCTCCGTGCGGTGGCACCGCGGCTGCTACGGGAGCTTGCCCCCCAATCGGTAGGTGCTGAAGAAGCTACCCAAACACTTCCTGAAGCCCTTGGATCCCTTGCAATACAGCAGTGTTAGCCACGGCGGCATCCACACCGACCCCGTGGCATTTCTCCAAAATAGCACCGCACCGACCCCGATCCAAACTCCTACTAATCACCTGAGAAAAAGGGTAATGAAAAGGTGAGTAAAAAGTTAATCAGTGAGGGTGGGTCATCCCTGCCCACACGATACAAAGAATACATAAACAATCCAGCATACGCATATACCAGATCTAGAAATAGATATACAATGGTCAAGCACAACCATTCGCATATCCATCTCTATAAGCAATTTATACCAGCATCACCAGCAGGGCTGCTTTCCCAATAGCGAGCTCGTAAGCACATCAATATATATATAAGTGGGATCAGACATCCAATAGATATAAGCATGAGACCAGACACCCAATAGATATAAGAGTAGGATCAGACACCCAATAGATACAATATATACCACAGGACGTACGGTATTCTAACCGATACGGCCCGATAACCAACTGTCACGGTCTCCTAACCCATGACAGGTCAACTTAGCATCATCACACATCCAGGTAATCTAATCATCATTCTCATCAATCAACCTGGCATGCATACTACAAGCAACATCGCATAGTTATTCCTAGACATGGCATAGATATAAGCAAGAAGGGTTATGAGTGTTGTGTATCCACATATCACCCCTTCAACTTATCCTTTCGATTGACAAGCATAGATAGAGCACACACGAGCAGCTACGAATCTTCATAAGTACAAAAGAAAATTAGGGTTTCTGAATCAGCCTTTCCATTTTAGGAAACTTTCCATTTCGGAAAAATTTCCATTCTCGGAAAGTTAGGGTTTTCCTTCCCGAAACTTAGGGTATCCCTTTTACGAACCCTTAGGATTTCCTAACCGAATCTAGGATTTTCGGGTTACCCTGACCGAGAAGCAAAGACGGCGGCTAGGGTTCCCTCCCCCTAACGGCGCGAGCGTGACGACGGACGGTGGCAGCAGCTTCCAACGACCGGTGACTCGGATCCCACTCACGGCGAGATCTCCCCGACGCAACGGTGGCCTCGGCGATCCCCTCCTCGGCGACGAGTACAGGTACAATCGTGGCAGCCCTCTTCCCACGCGGCCTTCCTCTCTTGCTCTTCTCTCCCACACTCGGTGGCACCTCCTTCTCACTCCCCACGATCGGTTCTCTCTCTCCTCCGACGGCGGTGCTCTCTCTCTCTCTCACTCACAGTGGCGGCTGGCTCGAGATTTGGGCAGGGCTTCGCCGAAGATCTCACTCTCTCTTTCCCCTCTCTCTCGCCCGCCCTTCTCTTTAAATAGAGGAGAAGATGTAAACCATAGGTTTTGTGCGGAAAAGATCGAATTATCTTTACTAAGGTTTACTCCTTTTTGGGCCTTTTCTTTTTGAGCTTGACCCATTTCCAATGGATTAGGGTTGTAACCAATTTGTAACGGGACTAGGTTAAAGGTGTTACAACCAGCATCCCCAAATCTATTGTAAAGAGATTTCGAAATCTTCTACATCGAATCTTCCTAAATTCTCGTTCAGTTTCAGTTTTCTAATTTTGGATATCTTGTATTTAATGAATAAAGTATTATAATGAGTTTTTTTTCCTGAAAAAATCTCTAATTTATTGAAATCTTATTAATGTTTATTTCTAAAACATAAATCTTTAAATTTAAAAGACAAACTCGGCATATTTTTGTGTACTAAGATTTGCTCAATTTAAAATATTTGAATTTTATCACAATTTATTATTTAGATTTATTGTTGAAAATATTATAAAAAATTATTATTTATTTAATGAAAAATAATAATAAAGTCGAAAACGAAAACAAAAAATTATGTTTTTTAGTATTTAATATAATTTCATAAGATTTTTTTAATTCATAATTTTTGGAATATGAAAAATTATAATAAAAGCAAGAACAAAACCAAAAAAATTATGTTTGTAAGTATCTTATTATATAAAGCTTGATGCGTCAAACTTCGTAATTAACACGATCGTGACACGTGTCAGCCGGTCGATCGGATTTTGACACATGTAATTTTTTTTCCAATTAGATTTTGACATGTGTCATACAAATTTTATTTCTTTTTAAACTCATATTTATATTTATCAAATAGATTATAAAAATCAACATATATCAAAAAATTAATTAGTTTATAATAAATAATTCATTAAAATAATTAGTTGATAAACACTGTCTATTCTTTTAACTATTGACTTTATTATATGGTTCGGTTTTGTTTTTTCGTACAACCATTCTTTTTCCCCTCTTTTCTTTTACGTTTATTAAGATGAATTAGGTTTCAAAATTTTCTCATTAGAATATTAATTAATACACGTGTAAAATTTTTTTAAGTTCAAATAGACTTAGGTTTACATACCCAAATGTTCAAAAATTGTAATATTTTGCCTTTATATAACAAGTTTTTGTGCTCTCTCCATCTTTGTACCAAGAAATTTCAATAATCTCTTCCACAAATTTTATTTCAGCATTTTTATTAGAAAAACCATCGATTACTTTCTTATTCGATAAAAACAATATATCTCAGTATTTTTCAATTAGCTTATTTTAGTAATTCATTAAAAACAAAAAGTGAATAAGCTACATATATACACGCTTACATATATAGCTTATTTGACAAAAAAAAATCAAACACGTTTTCTCATTAGAATATTAAATACACGTCTAAAAATCTTTTGAATAGAATTAGGTTTATATACCCAAATCTTTAAAGATTATAATATTTCACCTTTATTTAAATAATTTTGTACTCTCTCGATCTTCCCACCAAGCAATTTAAATTTTCAATAACCTCTTCTAAATTTTTTGTTTCCAATTAGTTTTAGACACATGTCAAAATAAAATTTTCCATTTAAAAAAAACTTAATATCATTATATTTTGAAATCACACTAAAAAAATGTACATTGTATTGTGGTTTTATTAAAGACTTACCACTACGTAGACATCCTAAATATTGTAAAATTGATGGATGAGAAGAAAATTATTTTAAAAGTTTCTCATGTTGTGAAAATTATAAAAAGTAAGAAACCAAGTGATGAAACACATATAATTCGTTTTTCATTGGAAGAAAGATAATACTTGATTCATAAGTGCAAAAAGAAAAATTCAAATATAATTAAAAAATGTGAGGAAGTCTAATTCAAATAAAAATACGTAAATCGATTTGTCAAGAGTTAAAAAAAAGATATATGAGTAGTTACATAATAAAAAGTAAACATAATTCAAATAGGAATAGGAAAAACTAATAATTTAGAAATATGTGAAAATATTAATTGAAAATTCAGTTAATATAAAAAGGGTAGGAGAATCAAAATCAATAAATAATTTGTAGGCTTTTTTATGAGCGGTTTCACATCGACGTTTTCAATCTTATTTTATTCATTTTTACGAACGATATGATTTTGTTTTCCATTTTTGTGCGGTTTATAAAATATTAAAGGAGTCAAAATAATTCAACTAAAATATGAAAATAAATTCATCAAGATTTTTAAAATGGATTAAAAATTAATATTAATTCAACTAGAATAGAAAAACTAATAATTTGAAAATATGTGATAAAATTTAATTGAAAATCAAATAATAAAATAATCAAAGTAAATAAATAAATCTTAGGTTTCTGAATTAGTGGTTTTGCATCAACGTTTTCAATTTTAGTTTATTTATTTTTTACGGGTGATTTAATTTTATTTCTACTTTTAATTGATTAACTTTTTTTACAGTTTATAAAATATTAGATTACAAACCCGCATATATGCGGGTCCTTTATCTAGTTTAATATAATTCGTAATTGTTTTTATTTATTTCATAATTTTTGGAATATTCAATTTAATTTCGTAATTTTTAGAATATTTAATTTAATTTTTAAAATATAATTATGAGTGAAATAATTGGCCAATTAAAATAAAACAAATCTTTAGTTTAATTGACACAGAATTATTTTTGCCACATAAGCATGACAAATAAGCGATTTTGCTTATGTGGCGTAAAAAATGCCATATCACATTTGACATCATCATTACACGTCATAATTTTCGGCCAATAATTTAAAACAAATCAAATTTCACAACTTAAGCGACTTTTCAAATAATAGTATAAATATGTTAGATTCTATCAGATTTAAATTTCATCGTTACCATTTGAATAATTAGTTATTGTGCCTGCAATAAATGATCTCCACACTTATCATTTAGATTTAGGGTGTAAATGGTGACATCAAAAAAAAATTCAGCTGAATTAAGACAGATTTAGCAATTCCGCTGGTACCATTTGGACAAAATTAAATTCAGCCAAATTCAGCTAGATTCAATAGTTTTTTTAATTCCAACTAACTTGCAGATATATTCATTTTGGGTAAAAATCGGATAATAGCAAATACGCATACTGATTAAAAAGATAATACGAATACAGTATGTGTGTAGTTCATATATATAAAATTACTATCCAAATGACAACAGTCATATTCATGTTTGGGTATTTCGGATAACTACGGATAATTTACGATATTTTTTGAAAACTTTGGTTTGAGAAATTTTGAATAATTTTAATAACTTTTAGATAATTCATAACTATGTTAAAACATTATTCAAAATATCAAAATTCAATAATATTTTTACTCATCATATTATTGATTTAGCTACTAGAGAGAAAAAAAATAAACGACTACATAATTTTATATTATATTGCCATGTTAATTTTTGAAATTATTTTTTAATAATTCTTTGACTAATTTTTTTATTAATTATTTACATATTTTTAATAGTTCAAAAACAAAATCATGAAAGAATAACTCAATTTTACTAATCAAATTATTATTTATATTACTACTAATATTTTAAATAATTTAGTGTTTTATTTGAAACTATTATCTAATTTTATTTATTTCTATATTTAGATTAAAAATTGTTATTCCGATCATTTTTCCAGTTAAAATCTTTAATTATTTTGCTAAATTTTGCTAAAAATCACAAATAAATTAAGCGAGATTCATCTCAATTCAGCTGTTATCATTTACACTAAAAATTTAGCAAGATTCGGCGATTGAGCAAAATTTGGCAGCGTTTCCGGTTAACCTTTTATTGGTTTGAAAATGTTGCGAATAAAGAGGTGTAATCTGTAAGGGGAATTTTGGAATGCGACAAGAAGTTGCGAACGTCCTACAATCCTCTGGTGCTCGTCAGTTTATCTGATTCTCCCCAATTGCAGTTGCAGATGCATTACGCCATGAACGGTGATCCCGAGGCGGAGATGATAGACACCGACTCTGGTGACAAGGCCGGCACCGCTAGGGATTTCCTCTCCGCCGCTCGGAGGCTCGTCGATCAAGGACAGCCATCGCAAGCTCTTCAAGCGGTATCTCGATCTCTTCCATTTCCCTTTTCCTTTTTACCTTCATTTGGATTGTTCCATACTGATTTTAGAAGATAACTTGTTTCGATACTTAAAACTTTGGCTTTGATTAGTAGTGTTCATTGATTATTCTCTTTGGAATTCATCAAGATTTTTAGTAGTTTTTCGATGATTGAGATTGCAAGATCGAATTGGATGCGACTAGCTCATATTTTCCCGATAATTGTTAAAGATCAATCATTCCAAGGCTTTGGCTCTACAGGTGGATTAAGCACCCAAGTGTGCTGTTTTTTTTCCTAGGAGATCCCGGTTTAAGTTGTACACAAAATAAAAATGATTAGCCATTTGAATGTTGCATAACGTTGAACATTTCTGGAGGCCTTTGTTGTGTTTGATGAATCACAAAGATAGATTGGCTTCTTAGCTACTTGATGACATCCCTATGATCATAAATTGCCACTATAACGAGGAATTTTAACGTTCGAATGTGTATCTTAAGTTTGATCCATTACATTCATCTCCTTCATCTACTTGCCAACAGATACAGCAGCATCCCCTTCATCTCTTGTTTAAGTCTCTTCTATGGTGTATGTAGTTCTTTCGTGAAGTGACTTAAAGAAGTGTTGTACCGGTTAGAATCATATACATCGCCTTCATTGATTGGCTATCCTATTAAAAAGATTGAAAAATTGGAAGAGAAAGATCTCATCTTTTTATAAGATAGTGTGACAAGAACCATTTACTTTCAGACACGCGCTCTCTATTAGTCGTCGTTTAAGAATTATATTGCTAGTTCTGATTATGCTACTCTTTTTCTATCTTCTTCTAGACTTTCAGAATACTAAAGTATCTTCCATGTTGAATTGGTATTGGCTGCAAGTGTTTGCCGTGTGCTCGATTTCAAATCCTGGGCACCTGATTCAATCAATTTCCTCTAGTCGTGAGACTTATATAATGGCAAGACCGATCACTTGTGTTGTTTATGCATATAAACACCTTCCCCCCCTTCCTGAGTCAGTTATCTTCTTTGGAACAGGTAGTGATGGCGATGAGAACCCAAGGAGGAGATGAGGCAGTACTTCAGATACTGAACCGTACCCGTGAACTCTACAAGCGTAGAATCCAAGAAACAGCTACTATGGACCAGCTGGCTTCTATATTTGCAGAGTGTGCCATTACGGAAGCGCAGCCTCTTGGGCATGAGCCAAGATCAACAGACTTATTTGGGACAAAAGAAACAGTTACAGCGGATGCTCATGGCATATCTATTCTGGAGAAAAGCGGGAGGTCACAGATCATGCTTGATGCCTTTGCCGATGGAAGCAGCTTTATCTGTCTGCAATGCGGAGGTCTGGTGAGCATCCATAGGAGAGATGAACATTATGCGTACTGGTGTAGCAATATGTGAAACAAGGATGCTATTTTGTTGGCCATGACATGAAAAACCGCAGCATATTGTTTCTGCTGTAATATTTGGTGTTACTTGTTGATCTTTATACGCAATGTGAGATATATAAACACTTAGAAATTTCTATTGTACCTTCACATCCAAGACTTGTAATCAGGGTTGGCCAAAATTTCTGCTCTGTTCCATTGTCTAGTTTCCGTTCCGAATTCCGAAATTTTATATGGGATAAAATATACTATTAATGTATATCATATATAATAATAATGGAATTATAATATTTAACAAAAGAAAAAGCTAAATAATTAAAAAAATTAGTGTGTTAATTCGGATAAACTAAAATCGCAGCCCTAAAAAAAGCGAGAGAAAAGAAGCCGTCTCCGTTCGTTTTGGTTTTGGTGGCCGCTGTCCTTCCGACGACGGCACCGTTAGATTAATTTATATTGTCTTCTTTCTTCTTCTCTGACCAGATCTACTGTGTTTTTGATAATTTTCTCGAAGATAAATCTGGAAATTTATTTAGATGTGGACGTTGTTGCTTTCTCTTTTCAGATGGAGCAGATCTCGAGTTACCCTCGGTCCTTTGCTTTTCGCGCGTCTGCGTATCATGAGATCAAAGAAAATTCGTTAGTCTGAAGTTTTACAATGGCTTTTATTGGGGAATCTTCGGCGGTGGTTTGTGCACACAAATTCATCTATTTTGCTTAATATTGATGTTGACGATCTTTGGCCATTGTGATGTGATATAACTCTGTTTTATGGTTTTTAATATTGGTTTGAAAGGGTTTTTTAGTATTTTATAAGATTACGACCCGTATATACGCGGGTTTGTAATCTAATATTTTATAAAATGTAAAAAAAAATAATCAATTAAAAGTAGAAATAAAAATTAAATAATCCGTAAAAAAAAAAAAAAAAAAAATTGAGAACGTTGATGCAAATCCACTAATTCAGAAGCCTAACAATTATTTATTTACTTTGATTATTTTATTATTTGATTTTCAATTAAATTTTATCACATATTTTCAAATTATTAGTTTTCCTATTCTATTTGAATTAATATTACTTTTTAATCTATTTTTTAAATCTTGATGAATTTATTCTCATGTTTTAATTGAATTATTTTGACTCTTTTAATATTTTATAAACCGCACAAAAATGAAAAAAAAATCATATCGTCCGTAAAAATGGATAAAATAAGATTAAAGACGTTGATGTGAAACCGCTCATAAAAAAAGCCTGCAAATTATTTATTGATTTTGATTCTCCTACTTTTTTTTATATTAACTGAATTTTCAATTAATTTTTTCACATATTTCTAAATTATTAGTTTTTTCCTATTCCTATTTAAATTATGTTTTCTTTTTATTATATAACTACTCATATATCTTTTTTTAACTCTTGACAAATCGATTTACGTATTTTTATTTGAATTAGACTTACTCACATTTTTTAATTATATTTGAATTTTTTTTTCACTTATGAATCAAGTATTATCTTTCTTCCAATGAAAAACGAATTATGTATTTCATCACTTTGTTTCTTACTTTTTATAACTTTCACAATATGAGAAACTTTTAAAATAATTTTCTTCTCATACATCAATTTTACAATATTTAGGATGTCTACGTAGTGGTAAGTCTTTAAAAAAAAAACACAATACAATGTACATTTTTTAGTATGATTTCAAAATATAATGATATTAGATTTTTTTAAATTGGAAAATTTTATTTTGACTTGTAGGTAAAGCTAATTGGAAACAAAAAATTTAGAAAAGGTTATTGAAAATTTAAATTGCTTGGTGGGAAGATCGAAAGAGTACAAATTTTTTTAAATAAAGGTGAAATATTTTAATCCTTAAAGATTTGGGTTTGTAAACCTGATTCTATTCAAAAGATTTTTACACATGTATTTAATATTCTAATGAGAAAACGTGTTTGATTTTTTTGTCATATCTATTTCTATTTAAAATCAAAATATATGTAAGCCTGTATATATGTAGCTTATTTACTTTTTTTAATGAATTACTAAAATAAGCTAATTGGAAAATGTTGAGATATGTTGTTTTTATCGAATGAGAGAGTAATCGATGGTTTTTCTAATAAAAAGCTGTTTATATATAATATTATTAAATATAATTAACTAATTAATAAAATAAACACATTAGATTTTCGGTTCGATTCGGTTTGATTCGGCTAAAATGCCCACCCCTAGTATATTCTATAGCTTTTACATATTTATTGGACAAAAATTAAAGATACAAAAAAGCAATTTGAGCTATTAGAGAGTTCTGAAGCACTAGAATTTAGCATCCATTGGAAGGCTTTCCATCAATGAAATGAGCTGAAATTGGACACAAGTTAGCCACGTGAGTTAGCGTTCATTCAGAAGTTGTTTAAGTAATTTGGATTAACGGTTGAAGAGTTATGCCAAATCTAGTGAAGAATGTCCGAGCAGAGTTAGGACCAGCGGCCACAAGGCGCGGCCTCGTCTCACAGCCATTGTAACCGTGAAAAATAAGCCAAATCTCGCGGCTCAAGCCACGGTCACGTCCCTCAGACTCTGCTACATGCGGCTCCCCTTCTTTGTGCTCCAGTGAACCTGTTTTGACCTCAAACTTTCCTAAGTCCAAAAGGAGAAGCCCTAAAAGATCTAAAAGATTCTCAAGATCTATAAATACATGTTTAAGCCTGCTACGGAAAAGAACTACCTCAGAGACACAAAATTTAACTGCACCATAAGAGTTTTATAACTTTATATTATCGTTTCATGGAGAAGATCTCCTCATCTTTGTATTCAAAGAGAAGATTTCTCTACCTTTTTACTTTTATTTCGATTTAATTAATGATTATGCAATTCATCTCCATCGATGTTATGTTTTGCTTAACCATTTTTGAGTAGTTCCATTGTTGGGTTTAAAGGTTCATCAAAGGGGATTCATGGATTGTTAACATAAGTTGTTAGATTTAAGATTTATTATTTAGTTCTTCGTTCTTTGCTTGACTTGAATACATGTTGTTTGACTGATCACTTAGTAACTGCTGCTACGATTAATCTATCCACCAAAAATGCTGATAGGTTTCTTGAACTAACTTAGATGAGCAAGATGCTAGAATCTGTGAGAGTTGAGTTATAGAGACTTGTCAACTTACTCGAACCTGAATAGTTATTGCATATTTAATTGTTTGATTGTCAAGCAACATGCATTAAAGGTTCATCAAAGGGGATTCATGGATTGTTAACATAAGTTGTTAGATTTGAGATTTATTATTTAGCAGTTCTTCGTTCTTTTTTTTGACTTTAATGCATGTTGCTTGATTGATCACCTAGTAACTGCTGCTAGGATTAATCTACCCACCAAAGTGCTGATAGGTTTCTTGAACTAACTTAGATGAGCAAGGTGCTAGAACATGTGAGAGTTGAGTTATTGAGACTTGTCAACTTACTCGAACCTGAACAGTTATTGCATATTTAACTGTTTGATTGTCAGCGAGGGTTGAGTAATTAGGTTGTTTTGATATAGGTAGTTGGCGCTGCGAGAGTAGGTCAATTATTAATGGTATTTCGAGTTCAAGAATTTATCTAATTAATTATCCCTTGGTTTTTTAGTCATTACTCAAATGAATCACCTTTTTATTCTTGTCGTAGCTAGATTTCATCTGTGCTCTTGCAGATTTAGTTTAAGACAAAACATGATACACATAAAGTTTTGGCGCTGTTCCCGAGGATTAATTGTGTTACTTTTGAATTTCATATTAGAATTTTGTCTAAGTCCTTTTTATTTTTATTTTTTTCAGCACCAACATGTTTTTCTTTTCTTTTTTTGTGTGTTTAAGGTGCATAACCAGAAGAAATCAAAGTTATAAAAATCTACCATCTCCTCAAGACATGGACAGGCTGAACAAGCAAACATAAAACTTAGAAGACATGAAAAAATAGATGTCATCTTTAATCCACTCAACCAACACGGTATTCAAGACCACGAAGACGACAACAACCGAACACAAAAAATTGTTGCGATTGATGAGCATGGACATCCCTTTCTCGACGCAGAGGGTAACCTAATCCATATCCCTGTGCCAGTTGTTGCAGCCCAAGTTCCACAGGATCCTCACATTAGTTTTCGTCCACCTGCACCTGTGAAAGATCACATGCATCATATACTTAACCAGACGATAGTAGATTTTGATACTCCTCACCAGTACTTCCAAGATTGTGCTGCTATTCATCATCCTCAACCACAAACACAGGACTACAAGATCAAACCGCAAATCAATGCCTTGGTGAAGCATAACCAATTACATGGTCTGACTACAGAGCATCCAACAGATTATATCAAGCTCTTTTATGAGATTTGCAGCACCACAAAATCCAATGGAGTTCCTCCCGACAACTTGAAGTGTAAGCTTTTTCCATTGTCTCTAAGTGGCAAGGCTCACTTGTGGCTGATGACTCTTTCTCCATGCTCAATCACTACATGGAAAGAATGCAAATCTGCGTTTCCCAACTACTTCTATATGAGAGAGATTGTCTTCATCATGCATTTCCCAACTACTTCTATACGAAATCTCAGTTTAACACTAGTAAAACCAGGATGAAGACAATCTCTCTCATAGTCCTTAAATCCTTCCTAAGTACTTTGTACCTGGGCTTGGATTCGAAGTGCCCATCTCTCAACTCTACAAGCAATAGTGACTTCATAACAATGACTGTAGCTGAAAAACGTGCTCTTATTGACAATCTTGCAGCCAGCAATAGCTGCCTTGAATACGATGGAACCATGCGTTTGAATGACTATGATTCTAACAAATCTCTGAAGTCAACTGATGTGTGCTCAGAGTTCTAATTATAACCCTATATTTAATCTGCAAGTGCACAGACAATCATAGTAGTACTTAGTGGTAGATCCACTGAAGACTGGGAGATATTACAGTGCAAATTTATAAGACTTAAATTAAGTTAAACCAAAATATATTTTGAGGTTTTTGGATCTATGAAAACGACTAAGAAAGTACATAAAGCAATTACAAAGCAAGATAAATCAAATAAAAGAAGCCTTAGGTGATAGGTGATTCACATAATAATATGAAACACGAGATAAATATCGATTGAGGGATTTGATAAAAACCGTTCTAGAACTCAAATCACGAAGGTATAATCATTCAACTTTCGTGGCTCCAATCACTATGATTTAACAACCTAATAGACTCAAATTTCGATGCTTATTAGCAAAAGCAAACATGCATTAATTCGTTCTAGATTCAATTGTTCAAAATACTCCATAACTCAACTTTTGTAGGTTATTACATTTTGCTCACCAAATATTAGTTCATGGAAATAGATGCAACACTTTCGAGGTTCTATTCTCCTAAGATCAAATCGCTAGATGGACAACCAAGCAATAGGCAACTCGTGCAAAAAAAGGTGAAGAATCCAATAGATAAACCCTAGAAATTTCGAGATCAATAAAGCTTAATTATGGAATCATTGAAAAACGTAAAATCTAACAAGTTAACTACTCATACATGATGAAAGTAAACGAGCAGCAATAAATAGAATTAGAAAACATATTATAGCATTCCTTGGGTTTTTGATCGCCATGAGACTCTTTTTACAAGAACTCGGTTCCTTTCCCTTTATTTTTCTCGTTTTTTAAAGAGAGAGAACTGACCTTTTTGAATTTGAGTCTCAATAAACACAATCTTAACCTTTATTTCATGAATCCCAAGGAAACCCCAAATTTTTGAATCAAATCACCGTATTTCATCCTGTCGACTAGGATGAGAAGACGGAGAGAAAATGAAGTAAAAAATCCTAGGTGTCAATTAAGGAATAAATCACCAATAAATTTTAAAAGAAATGCCACGGTGGCATCTATATTGTTTATTAATAAGACATCCTATCTAAACTAAAAACAACAAAATTATGAAGCTCAGTTGTGTATTACAAATTACAAAACCCATTTTTATCTATCAAAATAAGAGCTAATATTCACATAAAATATAGAATATCCTATGTTTATATTATATTTTCTCTCCAAGTAAATTTAATATTGATATTTTAAAGGTATTTTATTATCAAATGCAGCAAATCTTTTCACAACAAGAAAAAATGTATATAAAAAAGAATGGTTTAACAAAAGAAATAGAATTTTTAGAATTGGTTACTCGGTCTACCCGGATAAATCTATTCACACAATACATATTAATTGTGTAAACTATTAGATATATTAAAGGGACAGTTGCTGATGTGGTGCATTTTCTAATTTTAATGTCTAGCGGGGTATCTTCGTAGGGAAAATTGTAGAACTAGTACACTTTTTTTGAAAATGTCTAAAATACCCTTACGCTTGGCAGAGTCTGCGTGAATTGTGTAGCCTTAAGGCTAAGGCTGGACAAACTCTGCTAATTATGTAGCCTTAAGGCAGATATAGTGTGTGAATTGTGTAGCCTTAAGGCTAAGGCTGGACAGACTCTTCTTAACCTCTGCTAACTGTGTAGCCTTAAGGCAGATATAGTGTGTCAGTTGTGGTAGCCTTAAGGCAGATATTGTGTGTGCTTTTTTTGTAGACTTAAAGCAGATGTTGTGTGTGCTTTTTTGTAGACATAAGGCAGATATTGCTCGACCCACTGTAGCATACTGTTCGCAGGGCATGGCTTGACATTTGCAACGTAACTAAATTGTATAAACGGTCGGATTTTGAAGTACTCCTCTCTTTTCACAATAATAACAAGAATGCCATTACTTCTTACTTTTTTTTAGTTTGCTATAAACCTTTTCAACCTCTCCACCTTTAACCTAGATATACTATTTCGATTTCACCCTCAAAGGGAGATTTCATATTTTCAAAGAGACGGAAGCGAAATCCGAGTATAAGATTGTTTACAGACTTCGATTTTGAACAAAAGTACGTACATTCTTCGGAAAGACGATCTTCGTTTACATCTAAAGATATTCTAGGGGTTGAAGGCGAGCATATTTTCGGGAAGAACGAACACAGGTAACACTTCAAAACATTACACTAGTTATCTAAACCACCATCTTCTAAACTGCGTCTAGAGCTCTAGTACGTCTTTGGCAGAGCTATTTCTAAAAGACCCTGCCAAAGTGTAGAGCTCTGCGAAAAATCTTCTAAGATAGTGTGTTGCAGATCTTTTGAACATTCTCTTTTTTGCAGATAATGTTGCATTTGTTGACTATTTTTGGACAATGGAAGGTAAAAATGGGTTGGGATTTCGACGTTAATTCAAGCAAAGGAAGCAAGTTGTTTGCGGTTGAAGACCAAATCAAGTATGAGGAATTTCTCCGCATTGTTTGTGAAGATTACAACTTGGAAACGCAGATGAATGCAGTCGAGATTTCTTATAAGTTGCCTACACATATCATGGAGAAAATGCCTAGCGACACACCTCCTATCTTCTTGAATAATGATAGGCAACTTGCAAACTTGATCACAATGGCGGAAAAAGAGGTTATCCGGCTTTGTGTGTCATGGAAAAGAAACGATGGAATTAAAGCAGAAGCTGCGGGTAAAGATGAAGCTTGTGATGTCAAAGAGGATGGTGGTGTGGATTTTGATGATGTTGGTAATGTTAAAGACGAGCATATGATGCCACCACCGAACAACAGCAGAGACTGCCGACAGTATGCGAAGAAACAGCAGATGCCGCATTTATTCTGCGATATATTCGATGAGACACCTACGAAGCCATTACCAATGAAGAAATCTAGATCCATTAAGGTTGGCGAAATATTTGATGACAAGGAAGCATTAATTATGCAATTACGCAAGATTTCAGTCATCGAGAAGTTTGATTTCAAAATCGTCACGTCGAGGAAGAAACTATTTATCGCGAAATGTTTTGTTCCTAATTGTTCTTGGAGGATTCGTGCGTCGACTCTGTCAGTTTCATCTGAATCTCCAGAATTTCTCGTTCGGATATATAAAGAAGCTCATACATGCTCTGCTGTCTGTAGGTATTCTCGTCAACGACAGGTTAATGCAAAATTTATTGGAAAGATGTATGTTGATATGTTTAGTGGTGGTAATGATCTTAAAGGAATCACGCCTAAGCATGTAATGAACTGTATTAAGTCACTACATTGTCTTAACATAGACTATACGAAGGCGCATAAAGCGTTGGCATATGCACGAGAGCTGGTCAGAGGCACTTTTGAGAGGGGTTACCAGGACTTACCTTCCTATCTATACAAAATAGAGTAGGCCAATCTAGGTACGATTACAAAGCTTGAACGTTATGCTCAACAAAGGTTTAAGTATTTGTTCATTGCTTTTGGTGCTTCCATCAAAGGATTTGAGTTCTTGAGGAGGGTTGTTGTGGTAGATGGAGCACATCTAACTGGAAAGTACAGAGGTGTTATGCTGGTAGCTGCAGGTCAAGATGCAGATTCGAGTATATTTCCTATAGCTTTTGGGATTGTAGACTTAGAGAATGATGCTTCATG